>VWZF01001410.1:394711-466563 GCA_013396755.1 Sclerurus mexicanus | reverse complement strand
GCAGGCAGGGCAGGCAGGGCAGGTAGTGCAGGCAGGGCAGGTAGTGCAGGCAGCGCAGGCAGCGCAGGCAGCGCCGGCCCCGCTCGGTGCCCCCGGGGTGCGGGAGCGCCCCGCCCGCAGCGCGGCCGTTTAACCGCAGTGTGAGCCGGGGCACCGCGGGGACAGCCCGGGGCCGGGGCAGAGACCCCCGCCCCGAGCCCGTGTGCGCCGGGGCAGAAACACCCCGCGGCCGGGCTCTGGGCACCAGCCGGATCGGGGCTCGGGGGCCTGCTGCTGCCTCTCCAGAGAACCACAGAATTTTGGGTTGGAAGGGACCTTAAGGCCCATCCAGCGCCACCCCCTGCCACGGGCAGGGACACCTTCCACCAGCCCGGGTTGCTCCAAGCCCCGTCCGACCTGGCCTTGGACACTCCCAGGGATGGCATCACATCAGCTCCCACCGTGCTGTGAGATGGGGATTCCATCGCAGAACAGCTTTATTACCCCTGGACTGTTTGCCAAGGCTTGCTGAAGGGAGAAATTCATCCCACATACATAAAAGTGTGAGGTTTAAAACAGCTTAATACATTTTTATAGAGTTTAAATATATATATACATACACTCATATATGAATGTATATACTCATATAGTGGTTTTATACTCATATAGCTTTATACTTATACCATTTTTCATTATAAGGGACTGTGTAGGTTGTTTAGCTTGCATTACATTATCACTTACATCGAATTACTTTTTATATTTTTATATGATTATATATTATACTTCTATCTATATATTAATGATAAAGGTCATGTTCTTTGCAACAATGGCATGTATTTGGCTCATGTATAGTCTGTGCTATGTATATATCCACATATCCAGGTTAAACAGGTACAACGTTTCTGTATAGGTGAGCCAGTGGCACTTTGCAGAATCCTGAATAGTTAAGTAACCAGAAAGTACAATGAATTTGGGAATCTTGGGAGAGGGAGAAGCTGTAATTGCGTGTTGCTTCAGCTCGTATGGGGAATGGGGCAGCTCATAACAAGGCTGCTCAACAGCTTAGAGGAGACAGTGAAAAAAAATCCCATAACTGGTCAAAAGTGCAGAGCAAATTTCAGCGATGAAAACTGTAATTAAATGAGCTGGAATCAGTCCAGGACCACAAGGTTAACATCCCTGTTCCTGGAACATCTTCCCTGAGATGTTTAATGACTGCTGAGCAGTGGGGACTGCATTAGACATCTCACCCGAGACACCGTCTTCAGTACGAGTGCTCTTTGCCTTCGCAGTTCAGCACGGAGAGGAAGAAAGAAAAGCCCTAACAAAACACCAGTCCCACTTCCTCTGCAGCAGGGTCAGCCCTGCAGCGAGACTCAGCCAAGCCAGGCACAGCAAAAGGTTGCAGGAGAGGGAGGAAAGGCATCCCTGGAGCAGGCATGGGGAGGAGGGAGGTGGTCACAAGAAGTGGCCGTGCTGGAAGCCTGGAATTACATTACAGCTGAAATAGTGCTCGAAGTGGTGAGGAGCAGATAAGTGGGGTCACAGCACACAGCACTGGCATAACCTGGGCCCTGGTGGGGACCTGCACTGCTCACACGTGTCTGCCTGAGCTCCTGTCCTGCCCCAAATTAGTCGGCTAGAAAGCAAAATGTGACCGTCATGTAGGTGAGAGCCAGAATCCCACGCTGCCTGACGGGAGAACTAGCTCGAGCCTTTAGACCCTTCACCTCAGGATGAGTGTGCTGGTAACTGTGCTTAAATATGGACCTAAGCTGGTAGGCAGGTGATTGGGAGCAGGAAAGGTGAGACAGCATATCAGAGCAGCCTTTGACCTGTCAAAAAAAAAAAAAAAAAAAAAAAAAGAGCAGCAGCAGAGAGATTTTGGTTCATATCTAAAGATTTCCTAAAACTCCAAATTGTGTCATTTGACCAGAAGGGCCTCGAAAGGACCAGAAATAGGGTGAGGTTGTTAGGGAGATGTTTTTAATAAATGTTTCCATGGCTGCGTGAGAAAACATGTTTTGAACAGGCTGGCTCAGGGCAGGAGCCAGCAGGAGTTTGGTGGTTCCAAACTCAGGAGTTGCAGGGAGCCCCGTGGATGCGTGCGGCCTGTCTGATGTGGGGCCAAGAGATGTGTCACTGCCGGGGCTGAGTCCTCTTACCACTCCCACATTGGATACAGGCTACAGATTTCTGCAGCTCCAGTCAGGGAATAACCCTACGGCTGACACATGAGGCTGGCTGCAAAGATTCTCACCCTTCTTGAGTGCCCGGGGCAGTGCTGGTACAGCCTCATCCACGGCTGCAGAGCTGGTGATGTTGATGGGCACATTCACAGGTGTCATGGTCACTCTGCAGCCACTGGCACACTGTCACCACACTAATCAGTGAGATTTTTTTTAACAACTCCTTTCCTTTCCACCTGGAAACTTCTTCCGAGCAGAATTTGCTGCTTAAGCCAGCACTGCTGCTGAGATAAATCCCAGCTTCATGCAAAATGTGATCAAGTGGTGTACAGAAACAGGATTGCTCTGAGCTGCCTGATGGGTTGTGCTTAGCATCGTGTCTCACCAGCTCGTCTGCCTGTGGCATCCTTTCCCTAAGCTTCTTGTGCTGTGAGGAACAGAGCGCTGTGCTCGGCAGCCTCCAACGCTAGCTCGGCTCTAATCCGCCCCAAAACAGCATCAAACCAAGGGCCCTTCAGCCACGGAAACGCTTTGTGCTCCTCCAGTCAGCTAATCCTGCTTAAAGTCAAGCCGACTGCCCCAGTGTAAATGCCTGATGTAAACACACTCAAAATTGTTTGAATTAAATTTATCTCATCCCACACGTCTGGATTGACTTTTGAGTGGTTCCTTTTCCTCAGCGGGGTTTTAGATGGATGTGTCAGCAGGTGTGGCCAAACTTCCTGACTCTACAAGTTGCCTACCAAAATACTCAAGTGGCCGGGAGCTGCCAGCCAGGTTTCAGGAGCTGCGGGGAGCTGAGCACAATCCTTGTGCCACCTAAGATGTGAACGCAGGAACAGCACCTTGGCCGTCCCTCGCCATCCAAAGTGGCCATCTCTAGGCTCACTACCGCCGGAACTGTGCTCAGGCACAAGTGGTGTGATGCCAACACCTTGTGCAAGCACAGCTGCCTGTGCTGATGCAGAAAGAATCCCCGCTGGCACTTCGTAGAGACACCTTGGGCTGTTTGGAGATGCTGCCCTGCTCCACCGCTCTGTGCAATAGGGCAACGTGAAACAGGAGGAGAGTTTAAACATCCAAACAAAAAATAGCTGGGATAGAGTTGGCGTTACTGCGAGAGCAGTGAGAAACCCAACTGTCCCTTGTCAAATATTTGTTTGTCTGCATGTTGTTGCTGACTGCTCCCATACAGCGACACACGGCAGGAATCTGTTCTGTGCTATCAGTAAGGGCTTGTTATGGTCACCCAGATACCACTGCACTGGGCAAACACAAAACTTGCAAAAACAGCGATAAAAGGGTGTATTTCTGCATTTATCTGCTGGGTGGCTTAAAAGCACTGAGCTTCTCTCAGTGAAATGCTGCATTTCTATAGCATTTCATATGAGTGTTGCTCACTGTTCTGGTGCGTGAGGCTGAATACGTGTTTATCAAGCCCCAATTCAGCAAGGAATCTGCCTGGCTTCACCACTGCATGAAATCTGTTCTACCCCCAGACCAAAGTGTAATTGAAAAGCAGCTTTGACAGAAAGGAACAATGAGAGCTGCGTGAGCCTCTTGATGTACTTACCCAGCAACTACACAACATGTTGATGCTCACAGTGAAAGGCAGCCTCATGTGCACAGCCCTGACCTGGGAAGGAGGAGGGGAAGAGTGAAGGAAAGCAATTACTCTAAAGAAAAGAGACTCTGCTGTCTCCATGCTGGCCCAGTCCAGCATTTCTGCTGAGCACGGTGCCAGCCTGATGGGGTTAATGGTAATAGGGCCTCCATTGATGTAAAGTGTGCAATATTAGCAAGCAAGCAGAGACTTCAGGACGTGCATCACACAAACACTTTAGTAAAATACAAAAGAAGAGGGCAGTGTTCCCTCAAATTCCTGCCCAGCTACCCATAACACTTTTTCCTTTCCCTTCCCTCAGCCATCAAGTAGGTTTTAAACGCTGTTGTGGTTTTTGTCCAAACTGATTTGAAGCAAAGTGCGTGATGAGCAACGTGCCCTGTATCTGTGGAGCTACTTTCCCCAGCACACCTGTGCTTGGGAGCAGCCTCACTTCTCTCTCCAGCTGGGTGAGTTTTAATTCTGCTTTGTGTCTCAGGGAAATCACTGTGATGTGACACAGGAGCAAAAAAGGGTTTGTACTTATACATGTCTGATAGAATTTTCTTCTTAACCAAGCAGCTGCAAGAAGTTAAATAAAATTTGTTGTTTTGAAATATATTCTGGCACATGATAGTATCTATCTGACACACACACGCTTGCATGTTGTCTAACTCAGCCTCCCCGGGGATTTCTACTTGTTTTTTCAATTCTGTTGCAGGATCTGTGCTTTTAACCTTGATCCTTTTGTCTCTCAGTAATGACCCTCATGCCTGATCTGGGGCAACCCATGTAAATGTGCCTGCCTTTCAAAACTGCATCCACGGCACGGATCTCTGACTGGGAGAACACCTGCAAGGCTCGGAGCAGCATCGAGGATGTGACCTGCCACTGAGGGTGTGGGGAGCACAGCAGTGCCTCAATCCCACCTGTGACACCCATAAATACCTCACCTCAGTCAGAACAGCTTTACAAATCTTTCACAGTGACTCTGAGCCGGGTTTTAATCCACATGGGCTGATAAGAAAGGGTTGATCTGTGGAGGAGGTGATCCATTGATAGAGGAATTCTTTCTTCTCTTCGAACAGCTTCTAATCAGCAGAAGGTTGAAGAAAACTACACCAGTGAGTCAGAAATGTGGTGGGAGCACTCACAGTCCCAAAAGCTCACAAAGGATGCAAACCCACCATTTTTTTTCCAAATGCCAATAGGTTACTAAGCTGAAGGGAGCAGGATCAGAGACAGAAAAAGGCAGGCAGACGGTGGGACCAAGCACAAGGGGGCTTTGCTCAACCCTGCCTCCTGCAAGGTGCTGTGCTTCATGCTGGGTGCTGAGCAGCAGCCTTGGTGCCTCGTGAGATGGGGCTAAACGAGATGCTGTGTCTGTTAGCTCCCTCCCAAGAGCAGCACAGCCTGGAAAGATTGTGCTTTCCGTAGTAATGATTTTTTTTTTCATTTTTAAATCAGCTGTGATCCTGTTTACTGTAAATTCCAGCATGTTGGAAATGTTTCTATCACAGTTTATTTAGGCTTCACAAAAAAAAAAAACAAATCACACTTATCAAGAATATATTTTCACAGCAAGTTCTCTCAAATAAGGACCTAGGGACATCTGATGCCCAGACTCTGCCATTCCCTGAAATATTATATGATCTGCTCATTTCCCATGCAGAAATGCTGTTGCCTTTCTAGAATCCAAGCCAGCGCATGTCTGATGTATGATAGCCCATTTTGGAAAGCCTTGAACAAGACCATTTGTTGTCAAGATAATTTTGCAAAAGCAATACCATTTCATGGGTTGCCATTAAAATAGTTCATAAAATTTACCCCGGCCTGTGTGCTTTGAGCTTTAAGCTCACTTAGCTAACTTAACTTTCATTTTGGCTTGAAACTTGGACCTCATTGAAATGCATAATACAAGCCAGGCCTGAATTATTTGCTTTAGTTGTTTTTGAATGATCTCATTTTCTCCCTTTCCATCGATGCAAACAGAGGAAAAAAAAACCCCACATACTTTTCAACAGCTAAAAACAACTGAACCAATAAGTATAAAATCTGATACCAAACGCACAGCATTTCAGCCCAAAAGGAATATGGTTTTGGACTTTTATGAGCAACTACAGCATATAGTGCCTGTCGCTGCTGAAAGCAAACTCCATGCATTGTCTGGAGGGTTGGAAGCAACTGAGCTTAAAGATCTTGCTTTACAACCTGACTGAGAAGCAAAAGGAGCCAGTAAAGCTACAGAATTTGCCTTGTAATGTTAAAACACATTTAAACAAAAAATACAGGATCTGCATGTTTACTGTCCCAAACCTCCTATCACAATTCACACTTATGATGGTATATTTGTCATGACATACAGCCGGTGTAACGTGCTGCCAAAACCACAGTGGTCACGCCTGATCCCAGCTTCCTTCCTGTATTTTCACAGGCATAAACCACACAGGGAAGGTCAGGGCAGTCTGGGATTGGTTCCATAACCAGCACACTATGTGTGTAAATGGGCTCTTAATATGTCACCTCTATGTCATGACCCCGCAGCCCAGACCCCACATTATCCCAGTCATCAGAAATGGCTCCGTGATGCAAGTGCTCCTTGAACACGTTCCCTCTCCAGAAAAGAGCAGCCTCCTTTTCTCTTTTAATCAGCTATCACCTATCAACCTGCTGGATACCAAAACCTTTCCTTTCAAATGGGAAAAAACCCCCACCAGGCCAAGCCACACCAGGAAAATAAGGAAAATATCTGGATGCAGCCTTTCTTGCTGGGTGCAAGGCTCCTGGACTGGAGCATCCTAGGAAAGCACCCTTTGGGATGGATTAGACCTAGAGGAATGATGTGGTGGGCGGTCTTCATGCGGATTTGGTTTTTCTCAGGAAAGGGACAGGGGACCAAGGGCAGAGGTAAAGAGCACAGTGCCCTGACACAGACTCAACCATGGTGTCCAGGGATCCACGTGGGAACAGCCCTGGGCTTCAGCCACTGCGTGGCATCCCAGCAGAGGAAATTTGAAGTTGCTGTGATCTATTCTTGGCTTTGGCTGTTGACGGATTATCCTTGAAGTAGGGACTAGCAAAGGCACTTGAAATCCATAATTGCTTTCAGTGGGACCTGAGCACCTTTTGGGATCACTGGAGCCTCTCAGCAGGGAAGGGATACTGAGGGAGGGACTCTTACAAACATGCTGCTGTTCTGCAGACACCTCTAAATCACTGAGCAAACCCAGCTTTTGATTTTATTTCCAGCACTAATGCTGGTTCCCAGTAAAATCTTGGATTAAGTGTGAAACTCGCTCCTTTTCCCATTCTGCACTCCCCTTTCTGGTTGGTCACGTTAGTTAGGTATGTTAGGGCAATAAGGACATTTGTTGTAAGTGCTGGAAAACTCTGGATTTACAACCATCATGCATCACTTTCAGGGCACACTGTCACCTTAGAAAAACATCAGCTATAAACACTTTTACTTACTCACATTACTAATAATACCATGCAGTATTAAAAGTGAAAGGATTTTAAAAATCCAATTTACTTGTCCTTCAGCTTGGCCAGTGAAAAAAATCAATGAGATGTGTCTCACTTCAGTTTGGAGCAGTTTTCACTTATCAGTTCCCTCATGCTAATGAACTTGCTTTACAGGCAGGAGAGGATGTGTTTACCTGCTTGAAAAAAAACACCTGTGCACCCTGAAACTGAAAAAAATTTAAAACCTCTCCAAAATCAGAGAGAGAGAAATAGGAAAGAATGAAAACATGTCTACTGAGATATTTTTATAAATGCATGTTTTCCAGAAATGGAAGAATTGCTGAATTTAACTGAAATTCATCCTTCACCAACAAAATAATAATCATGTGAGAGCTTAATGGTTGAATCAAAGTCAGTTTATGTTAGCAAGAGATCACTATGATGGAGTAATCTTTGATGAAATTAAGGGTGTTATTTTTCTTTTTAAAGGTGGGATTTAAAAACCCCAAACATTAAAAGTAACTTGTAGAAAGTCTGGGTTTTGGACAAAGTTTGCATCAGCCAAAGTAAAAGATAAAAATAGGAGCTCTGTATCCTTCAGAAACATTGACTCTAGCATTGACTGTAACCCCAAGGCTCGTTATGCCTGGGTTATACATTTGCTTGGGGCTGGAAAGGGAGAAGCCAAGGGAATGGGATTTGAAACAGATTGATGGATTTGGGTACCTTTATTTTCCATCTGCTGCTGCAGTACCTGGATGCCCACAAACCCAAACCCACTGATTTTGGGGAGCTACGCTTATGCCAAGGGCCTCACCAGAGAGGAGTTGTGAAACCAGCCCAGGCAGTGGGGTGACAGTGGGTCTTAGCTCCCTGCAGGCTCTTTGAGCCATCCTGGAGCCCATGGTCCCTCCAGCCCACTCTATATCCCAGCACGACCCTGGGTGATGGAGGCAGGCTTCCTCTGGAGGCCCCCAATATTAGGATGGCAACAGCTGGTTGTACTGAACCCTTTTTGTCCCATTCACCCGCAAGTTGTTTCCCCTCATCCTTTCTTTCCATGGGGTGTTTGCTCAGAAGCCTGCAGCAGGCACGCCGGCCACTGGCATCCCCTCCCTTTGGGATGTGCCTGTTTGGAGCCTCAGCACAGTCACACACACACGTTTGTGCTGCTACAGCCGGCCCATGGCACAGAGGCCACCCCTGGCAGCACTGACTCACAGGCTACGATGCCAGACCTTATTGCTAAATGTCTGGCATGAAAATTTGGGGGTTTATTTCCCTCAACACTGCATCCTGGCTGTAATAAATTGGAGTGATAACTATCTCAGGCTTCTTCCGTGCTTCTCCTGGAGCTTCTATCTCAAATTCAGCATTAGCAAAATGTGCCTCTGGAATAAGGCCTCATAAAATATTGTTAGGATTGCTAGGCAACCCGGAGGCATGTTGGGAGCTGAAAGGAGCCTTAAGTGGGCGTAGCGAGTCTGTGCTGGAGTCTCAGATGAAAAAGAGAGGGTATTCTTTGTGTCTCCATGCTAGCGACACTTTGCCTTTGATTTCCTTTTGGAAAGAGGTCGAGATACACTGCTTCCACACACACAGAGGTACATATCTATGTAATTGTTGGTGTGGAAGCCTCTAACCTCAGATTAATCAGCTGGATGAGAAATGCACCTATCCAGGGATTTTCAATAGCAATAAAAGTAAAACGAAGTTTTTATGGCCATGGAAATACCCATATTCCAGCTGCTTGCATCTTCCAAGGGCTCATTTTGTGAGAAAGAGGGGCTGTGCTCAATGAGAAGTTGTTTTATGTGGCCACTGAGGCGTTGCCTCAACCCCTGCCACACACTGCAGTGGTGCTTAACGCAAAGCGACTCTGGAAGGAAGGGAAACAAATAAGCACACAATTTATTGGCAGGGTCTGGCACGAGTAATCGGCTATTTGCAGATACACACAAGGATTAAAAAGGAAATTGAACTGGGCTTGTAGGAGCATGGGGAGGAATAACTGTAGGTGTAAATAGTGGGGGTTTACTGCTGATTTTGTTAGCTATGAGACTAATGTGAGTCTCTGGTTTAGCCCGTTCTGCTGCCCCCTGAATCCATACCTCATCTCTCCGGGAACATCTTGGCTTGCCCAGTGGGCTCCAGTCCTTCCCCAGGCAAACCTCCTGCTTTGTTTCCACCCCAAGCCAAGCCTCCAGCAGGCAGCCCCATGCCGTACTTTCCTTAGAGGAAAACCTGGAAAAGCACACACACTCTGTTAGCACCCGGGTTTGCTGAAGCTGCCCTTGTGACTCTGGCTTTTGCTCCATCCACCCAGCATTGCTGAAGGCAGCTCGTGGCAGCAGGTCTGCAGGAGGTGGATGTGCCTCTGCTGAGAACAGCTGTCTGTGCCAGAGGCTGCCCTTCCAGCCATGCTGAGCGTGCAATTTGTTTCCCAGTGCTTGATTTAGCATATCATTTTCTGTTAAAGCAGACAGTGGCCAAGCTGACTAACACATCCATCTGCTCAGAGCCTGTCCGGCTCCTCTGTGACGAGCGCCGCTCTCGCTAAATACTTTCCAGAGGTCGCAAAAAGCTCCCCCTCAATCTCCAGCTCTCTTGGGTGGTTGAAATCCCTTATTCAGACACTCACAAATCCCACCCCACTTTCCTCCTGTACCAACACAGGGCCCTTTGTTTGCTCCGGGTTCAAACTGGGAGCAGTTACTGATGCAAGATGTTTCAGCAGCACAAATGGAAGTCACTGAGGATTAGTGGTGAGAGCGGGAGATGGAGATTTTGGCTCATCCTTTGTCAATGAAAGCATTTCCCAAGTATCCAACACCTCTAGATATTCCCACACAATACAGGGGACTGTAATAAGCTAGGTATGCATTTCCCAAGATCATTAATGAATATTCCCATGAGGCTGTTGTTGGGATCAAGCACACAAGGCATATTTGAAAGGTGTGTAGATGTGGCACTTGGGGACATGGTTTAGTTGAGGGCTTGGCACTGCTGGGTTAATGGTTGGGCTTGGTGATCTTATAGGTCTTTTCCAACCTAAATAATTCCACAATTCGATGATCCTGCACAATCTTTCTGTTGGAAGCTGCTTTTGAGCTTGATCTTGGAAAACAGAAATAATGGGAACAAACTTCAGATTTCCACAGTATTACAAGGTTTCTTAAATAATTACATATGCTACATATATGATATAGCTACACTTTCTATCTCTTTCTAGATAGATTTAGGTCAGAAAAGCTGACTTTGAGGTATCTATTCATTCCTGGCAATGGACAGGCTGGGCTATTTTTCTGCTCTGTTAACATTGCAGGTCTCATGATACATATTTCCATACCAAATGGCCAGGCCAAAGCACTTGGCACTGCCAGGCTGTTTCTCTGCCCCTCTGGCCTAAGGATGCTGGTGAGTCACGAGGAGCACAGAGGGGTTTCTCCCGATTTAGGGCTCCCCAGCTCCTGCAATCTCCTTCTCCTTCCCTGATTTCACAGGTCAGTTTTGGAGGCACATGAAATTGGGCCAAACCCGGCCTTTCTCTCAGTTTTCTCAGCAAAGCCCCCTCTTCACACTGCACCAGAGATGAGCTGGTCCTCGGTGTTATTTTAGCAGTCATTATAATAGAAAAGGTAGCAGCTGGAAGTCTAAGAAGGATGGGAGCCAGGCACCTTAAGAAATGATAATTGCAGACTTGGAGCAGTGCTAAGAGTTAACAGAAAGATGTTTAATCCAATTCTCAGCTTCTATTTTAGGAACCTTTTAACTTTGCAAATAAAAAAAAAAAAGGAAGAGGGGAGGGGAAAAAAAAATAATCTCCATCACAGTGCAATTTCTTAAGCTTGTTCACAGCCCAAAGGTGAATTTTTATTCATGTGAGGAGTTTGAAGAAAATCCATTCAGCTGTTTCAGAGGTTTCAGAGCATGAAAGCAACATCTGGTTTTAAAATCAAAAATAAAGAGAAATTCCCTTTGCTCATCAGAGTCAAAATGGGTTTTGGTTTCACACCTCTGATTTAGTATATCTTGAGCTGTCCCCTGGAGAAAGGCAGCCATGGCTGTGTTGATTTGAAGGGGATGAAACCGCATTGCAAACCACCCCAAAAAAATTAGGGGTGGCCAAACAGGAGGGCAGGTGATACTCACACCCCAAGCTCCTCCACTCCTGCCCATTCCCACACGGGCAATGGTCCCTAAATTGCCAGTTTAATTCCCTGCAGGAAGGTTTCCCACAGCCTGCTGCCTCCATTGGGGTGGGTTCTTTTGGTTCTGGTGTGATTTTTGGAGCGCGGTTTGCTGTGCACTGCGCTGTGCTATAGATGGCACTGCAGGATGGAAATTGCAGCCTCTTGTCTCTGTAACAACAACCCTGCGCTGCGGTGGCTCCCGCAGCTCGTCCCGGCGGAGGAAACCAGCCTCAGATCGCCAGTTTCCGCAGGTCTGCCTGCAAATCTCACTCGCATTTTTTATCTGGTTATTCATAACAACACAAATGTGACCCCTAGAATGGACAGAGGGCAAAAGTGACAAGGAAGCTCTCTGAAAACTACCTGCCATTTCTAAAAAACCACACAAGTGTTCAAAATCCACCGGCAAATTTAGCCATCATGTTGCAACACAGGAATATTTTGCATTTCAAAGGGAGTAGGCAGTAGATTTCTCTGTATGTCACACCTACGGGTAAGACTCTGCTCGTGCTGGAGTTCTGCTGCTGTAAAATGAAAGCTTCACCCTCTCAGTGTCCCCTTGGTGTTTGTAAGGACACTAAAATCTACCCGAATCTAACCATTTGCACCAATTTTTGCTGGTCTATTTGTACAGTTCCCTGGAGTTCTGGGACTAAAAGTAAGAAAAAAAGTAAAATCCAACTCAAGTCTACAATAGGAGATGCAGTGCTGGCAGGAATAGGGATGCTACTGAAGAGATCAGGGTGGGAAGTGAAGAATATCATAAGCAATTACAGCAAAATGCTTTTGAAAAATCCCTCCAGGTACCCAGCTACATCTGTTGATGCTTAAACACCTTCAGAAATCTGGCCACCAGCCTGCTGCTCAAGATGTTAAAAAAACCCAACCAAACAACAATCAGAGAAGAGTAAAAGGCGTAAGAAAGACAAATTTCTTTTGCCATTGGCAAGATGAAAGAAAAACCTCAACCATTTTAATGATTGGTGTGGAGAAAGCTGTAGGCAATAAATGCCAGAAGTTGTCCTTGTCTTTGGAAAATGAAGCTGGATCAGGATTAGGGAGCAGCAGACTTTGTTGTTTCACCTTCGAGGAACTATCCGAGGAAGAGCTCCCATCCACCTGTGCTGGGCAGATGAACCACTGTCCCCCTCTCTGACAAGGAGAGGTGCAGCACTTTTCCCTTACAGGATTTTAATGTGGTCTTACACATCAAGGGGATTTGAATGACAAGAGAGAACAGCAGCAGCCAACCTCGTGGTTTGATATTCTGATGAAATGATGCCCTGACACATCCATCATGCTGTTCTGCTGTCAAGAGAACTCCCAACTCTGGAAGATGCGTGTGTTTTTCTTTTACACTGTTAGGAAAAAAAAGGAGGAAAAAAAAAGAAAAGCATCTGGCCTCAAGCCTAACTACTTCATAAATGTAACTTTGAGGTAAGACACAGCTGGATACGTGGGATCTACGGTTCAGCTCCAAACTGTGAGGGCACCCGTCTCCATCTGAAGGCACATGTGTGGGGTGAAGCCTGCACTGTGTGCAAGCACAGACCTGGGACTTTGCAGAGCACAGCAGGAGAGACAAGACGAAAGACTGAAGGCAGATTCCTTCCTTGCCAGCGGCATATGTAGACCTTGAGTGCCTGAACATTCATCTTGGAGGAGCAGATGCGGACAGGAGTGAGAGGGATGAGGTGTAAGTCTGAGTGTGCATGGAAGGAAGGACCACGGTGAGGATATTTGCTAAGCACAGGGCTGGGGAGATGAGGGGATGCAGATGCTGATGTTGCCCAGGCAACACTCACTTTTGCAAGGCGCCCCTTTGTCTCTCCTGATTTTTAAGTACGGTTCTCACTCTCAAATGCAGATTCTCCAAGCTGTTAATAAGACTTATTATCTCCTAATGCTCTTTCCCTGCTTCTTTTCAGGGGTTGTTAGCAGCAGCACTGCTTGTGACTAGGTAACACAGGAAATTCAGAGCAGCTCTACAGCTGTGGCTGCACAGGGTGGGACTGGAGATCTCCAGAGAGAAACACAGGTAAGATGTGGTGGTGGGGCAGGGGGTGCAAGACACCCTGAGCTGCATCACCCACCCCACTGAGCAAACTCACCAGCTGTGGAGCCAGCGGGATTTATGAGAAGGATGAACCTTTACAAGTAGCCTTGAGTTTATCCTTCATAAAGTCCTTTTTCCAACTTCCAAAGACCCTGATAAAGTTGCTGCTATTGCTCTGTGCTGACTGCAGGGCTGTGCACCCAGGGCACAAGATTTAGTGCTGCACTATCCGCAGGCTACATTTGTGTGCAGCAACCAGCGTTTGCTCCTTCCAGATTGCTTTGAAAATTCAGGGTTGGCGTGTCCCAGGAAGAACTGGGGGCACTCAGTGTTTTCCCACCGTGTCTCATTTCCCACGATGTAGCACTGTGGTTTGTACTAATTATGAGATGCTCATCCCATTAATTATGGAGCAAAATTACCAAGCGCTGGGGAAGAGCACAACAAGAACTGGTGAAGTGGTAAGCCTGAAATGAGCTGGAAGTAATATCTGCTCCGTATGGGGGGCCTGGATTTGCTAATTGGACATTGCTAAGGTCAGTAAGGTGCAACAAGGAAAGGAAGACTCTTCAAGTGGGATGGAATTACCCTTCCTGATGAAGGGGCAGGCAGGAGATACACAGGGTAAATTGTCTCTCTGCACCTGCCACCCAGAAAACAGGATTCAAACACAGCGAGAGAGGAAACACAGAAGGCAAGAAACCTCGTGGCCCAGTGTGGAGGTGGCTCAGGAAGAAGTGGGGCAGCCGGAGAGATGTGTTTGCATTTGGAGCGGGGAAGGAGGAATGCAGAGCAAAGGCACAAGGTTTGTTGCCTTGTGAAAAGCCCCAAAATATCCTCTCCACCCCTGCCCAGGCAGCTGCCACGACCCCATGAGTCCAACAGCCCCCACAGGCAATGTGACCTGCCCCACGTGGAGGGCAGAGCTGGCAGCAGCCAACTTGTTTTCGTTGTTACGTAGCATTTGGTCGCCCTATTTTGCTGCCTTCCCTTTGATGCAATGAGCCTTTGGGGAATAAAGCTCAGTGGGAGATTGCTGACGTGGTTTCTAACCCATTAGTTTCTTTTATTGGCTGTTGCCTCAACACAAACCTAAAAAAAAAAAATAAAAAAAATTAAGGAAAAATAGTTCAAGGTGTGAAGAATTCACGTGGCAGAAAAATATATAAAAAATTATTGGCTTTGTCCCCCTTGGCTCCAACCTCAATCTTCTCCCCATGCTGTGCATTTATCCTTCTGTTATTACACATAATGACAGGGAAATTTTAGCTAGTTCTATGCAAAAAGCCAGCCCACTCCTCTCCCCTCCGCAACGAGAAACCATCCCGGCTTGAGCCGACATCGCTTGGCATCTGATTTCAGCCTAGCAGGGTGTTTCAATACCAATAAACATCTTGTTTTCATGTGAAGAGCTGTTTCAGCTACATTCTTTCCCATCTTTTGTGAGCATCCAAGGCTCCGTGTAAAACTTTTTATTGATCACATAAATAGCAGCTCTGCTTCCCTACAGGCCCTGACTTCACAAAGTGTTTTGATATCTGGAGAATGAAAGGTTCAATAGAAAACTGATTCCCTCGGCTCCCTGGGACTCTGAACACAGGGCTGCTGGTTTCTGCTCTCCTTGGCAGGGTGGGATCCGGGGAGGAGAGCAGGGGAGCAGGGAGAGGAATGTTTGGCTTGTTCTGGCTGCGTTTAAGGCGGTTTGTACACAGACACACTTTGTCTGCAACAAAGGCAGGAGCAAAGCCACTGTGCAAAGAACTGGGAGTAATCATTAAAGATTTAATTGGTCTGAAAGCTTCCTGCAATGCTAAGGAGAGACCTAAACCACACAACTTTGAGCAGGAAGCCTCCAGTGGTGGAAAGCACCAGTGGCTTTGCTGCTTAGGGACACTGGTGCCAATGTGGTGGGCAGTCACTTGCACCGCTGTCATGGTAAGGAATTTCCCAGGAATGGGATGTTCTGGCCCTGCTCCACACCCCTAGAGAAGCTGTCTCGACCCATCCTGTCTTTCAAACAGAGAATGAGACCCCTCCCTGCAGCTGCATTCCTCCAAGGAACTGCCGTGAAATCCGCGGCCTGAAATCCAGAGGAGATCCTTCTCATACACGTCCTGGCTGTCAGACCCACTGCACCATCACCTTCTGTGCAAATGAAATACAAAACCTCTTCAACTGCAGCCATGCAGAGCTGGTGGGGAGGAAGATTAATGGGAGCTACTGGGGAGCCTCATCAGTCCTTGTTCAGGAATCAGAAATCCCAATCGAAACCTGCCGTGACTCATAGCTGTGTGCTGGCACAAATTCCACTTCGTTTGGATAACGAAGGGCAGATCCTGTTCTGAGCTGCCTTATAAAACTTTAGTGACTGTGTGTTTATCACAGCAGGCTAAAAGGGCGCCAGGAGCTTTGCTGACCTTGCTGCTTGCAGATGGCAGTGCGTGACAGCCCTGGAGCCACCCAGGCTGTGGGGGTGGCTTCTGGAAGAGCCATGGTGGCAGAGGCAATGCCCGAAGCCCTCTGCGGCTGGAGGAGCCCAGCTCAGCCCACCAGCCTGGTGCTGAGCCACCAGCAGATGCCCTTTGCAGCTGCAAAGGCTCCCTCTTCTCAAATGCTGCACTCTCAATAAATGAGACCGATTCGAAGAGCAGCAATTAATTGAGACCCACATGCCTTGGCAGAAAGAGGAGTTTGAAGTTTCTCTGTTCAGCTCTTGGGGCCAAAGAACAAACTCATCTTTATGTCTCGGGGTCCTACCAGGTCCTCTGTGGAATCTACTATTAAACTCGTCTGTGGAATAAAATATACTGAAGAATTTGCCAGCTGGAATTTGGTGGCCAAGCCAAAATGTAACTCATGTTTCACCTCAAGTCTCTGAACCTGAGCACTCAGAAAACCACTTCTTAAAGCCTCATCTACAAGAGGGGAAAATGGTGGGTTATGAGGTTTTTGGTTTGTTTTGCAATTAGAAATTGTAGAAGTTTTCAGTAGTTTTTCTTACAAGAAAAATCCACTTGCAAAGGTAAAGGTGCAGCCTGTTCTCACACCAGTGTTTTTCCTTCTCTGCTTCTCATACAGGTTTATTTGTAGGTTGGTGATAATGAGAATTCCACTGCTATTGATTTTTTTTAAAAAAACATATATAACTTTGAAACACTGTAGATATTGCAAGGACTTTGGAACAAGATAAGAAGAGGTAATCACATTCACAGCATCTCCAGCCCTTTAATTAAACTGGACGGCAACCTCACTGTATTTCTAGAGCAGACTGACTACCTCTCCTGAATATTCTAATTTTCTATGCAAATGCATAGATACCGGAGGTAATTCAACACCCCACAGGGATCTAACTTCTGACACAATATTTTTATAATAAGAGAAAATCATCATGACCCTGCTTGTTTGAGACTGACTGCTACACAGCTTTGGAACGGGCTGGAAAACCAAGAAATACTGGCTCAACTTCTGCTAAAATAGCAAACAGTCTCCCTTTCTCAGAACAACCTTAAGATGGAGCAAAACAGTCAAGCTGTAAGAATGTACTGCAGAGGGAGGATAAAATCAGAGGATGAGAGGGTTACTGTCCAGCTTCCCAGAGACCTGATTCTGGAAGAGCTTGTCCCTAAATGCTGGCGCTGGGGTTTGCACAAGACACTGGGGCCCCAGTTGCTCCCCTCATGTCCTGGGAATGGTTCAGGGAGGGTGAGGTGGTCGAGCCCAGGTGGTGCCCTGCACCGTGCTCTGCAGAGCCCACTGCTGCCTTTCCTCCTCAGCCTTCTCTCCGGTGAAATCAATGGATTAAATGAGCACAAATGAGACGGGAGCCGGCTCCTTGGCTGCTGTGGTAAGTCAGCGTGGAAGCTGGCCCCGATACATCTATCTGAAGCTCTGTATTGAATCTCAGCTGACAGCTCCAATAATGATAATAGATATGGGCAAACTGCTTCGTGTTTGGAGGGGGCCAGGTTCCCCCTGCCTGCTCACAGACAGGCTCTCCACGCTGCCAGCGCTCGTCTCTCGGGCATACTGAGGGGGTCTATGAGCAAACCGTGCTCCTCATGCTGCCAAATCCTATTGGGAGAATGACCTGGCTAACCAAACCCTCACTGGGGTGTTTTGCAGGAATCCCTCTGGGTTCAGAGTCTCACCAACACCCAGGGACATCCCAGGCCTCACCTTTAATTTCACCTGAAGCTTCCCTGGCTTGCCCTGACATAAGAAACAGTACCACTGGGATGCCATACATGCATCCCACAAACCTCTTCTCCAAGCAGAAGCTGCTGCTGCAGATCCAGCCAGCTCCCAGCTCACAGAGCCAAGGACAAGTGCCAAGGACGTGGAGTGGGTCTGAGGACACGGTGTGGGCATGGCTTTTTCTGATCATGCAAAGCCAGGCTAAGCTAACCCAAAGCTCACTAACACAAAGTCAAGCCACATCAACATGAAAGGCCTCAAGAAATAAAAAAAAAACATCATGCAGAAAACTTAAAGTATTTGGAATTCATTATGGCATTATCCATGCACACAGGCTGAAAATCCCTTTGGACACTTCACCCCTGCAGCCAGCCATGCTGAGTTAGCTGTACCCAAGCCCTGCAGGGGGGGTTTAGCAAGGCTCAGGTTTTATCCCATATCCCAACCCCTGCTGAGCTCAGCTCTGATGGGGTTGTGTCACTAAACAAGCCAGGTTAGGTAGCAGTAGAGTAGCTCAGGGGTGTTTATAAAATCAGGGGAGATGAACCCTAAAGGAGAGGGCATGCCATGTGTTTGGGGATCTAAGTCAGCAGGGAATAAATTGGGCTGCCTGCAGTAAGTGATGCTTCAGGGAGGCACAGAGCAGGGGAGCAGCTGGGGCACACGGCTGTCCCCGCACGGGGTCCCCGGCACATTCTGCTTCCCTGTGTTCCTGCTGGTGACTGGGAGCTCACCAGAGCATCATCAGGTTTTATGGTGTGTACACATTATTAGTGCCTCGCAAGTAAATAATGTCATATTTCACTGTTTATTGCTGAAAACGCACAGTAAAAGGCTAAAGCCTGAAAAGCGCAGGAAATAATTTATGTGGGAGGAATGAATTTCCAGTCATGTCAAACCACTGCCAGAACTTATCACAGTGCCCTTCAGTTTGGGTCTCTGTCCAACATTTTAAAGGTCTGCCTTTGTTACACATATAGGCACGGGGAAGCTGAAGGTCATTGGGAAGAGTGGGAATTGCTGTTGGTGTTGGGGCGGGAGAGGCCAAAGCATATGGTGAGGGCTCCAAAGAGCCTTCCCCCAGTTAACATGGAGAATGAACGGCACATTGGCCACCAAGAACCATCCTGGGTGAATGGATGAAACAGCAGGAGGTTCAGCAGTGGCTCTGGGAGCCGCTGAGCTTCATGTTATTTCTGCAATTCTTCTTGAAATGCATAAATCAGGATGGAGGTGGATGAGGGCCACCAGCTGAACTGTTCACAGTGATCAATATCTGCTAATTAGCATCTGATTCTCACTCTTCACTCAGACACTCAGCACCAATGGCTCAGATCACAGCTGCCAGAACTTCTCAGGTGTACAAGGATTACAGGATGAGGCCACGAAATTTCAGAAAAAGGTTTTGAAACCTCTTTCCCTACCGCCTCTTTTGCCTTGAGAACTTGCTACGCTGCTGGGCAGGAGCAGCAACCTGAGGGAATAATTGTGTTTTAAAGCTACTATTTCTGTCCCTGCCATTTATATGTGTCGTGTCAAATTTGCACCTGAATTCATCTCCGAGGCATCGGTACCAACCAGTGTGGAACCACAGCTCTGGTGAGACTATTTTCCAAAGTAAACTTCTCTCTGAATCAAAAGAGCAGCAGGAACAGCCTGCTGTGGAAATAAGCATCAAAAATACTTGGGGCTGTGAGGCTGGAGATGCCCTCATCAGCCAAGCCAAGTATTTCTGCCTACAGCCAAGGTTCCTCCTGCCAGGGATGGGGTGCTGCTGTGGGTAAGCCAAAAGCCAGCGGGACACAGAACAGCATACAAGCACAGAAGGGTCAAAGGACTTATCACAGAGTGATTCAAACAAGCTTGCATTTTGCTCACAGAAGATAATTTTAGGGACTGGGTCTCAAAATAATCCCATTTACTTTTGGGAAAAAAAGAAAAAAAAAAGCCTGTAAGCTGAAACTTTAGACGCTGAGAAAACTCTGTTTAGAAAACAGAAGAGAAAAATAACGTACCAGGATGCTCTGACACATGATATGAAAATAACCCCTAGATAATCCTTTTCTAGTGTTACAGGCTGCTGGGAGCAGATCAGGGAGGTGACCAGAGGGAGCAGAAATTTGGAAACACTCCTATTTAGGTGAAAGGCATTCAAACCCAGCCATCTCTGTCAGGATATAGAGCCCTTCCCATGAACCTCCACACGTGTCAGCCCTGACATGGACCACTTTGGCACATCTTTGTGGTGAGAGCTGCCACATCCATCCCAGCCCACCGAAGAGCAACGGGGAGAGCAAACACCCCATGTCAGATGATGGAGACAAGTGGTCTGCGGTCTAAAAGCACACTGAGGAAGGATTGTGGTTTCAGTTATTGCAAATACCGGGGTTCCATGATCCTTGCTAACTGTGTAAGCACAACCACGGCAGAGCAGAACCTGCTGAGCTGACCAGGGCAGGTCACCCTGTGGAAAGTGGTGGCTGTGATGGGGACACTGACCAAAGACATGACGTTATTCCTGCTTGGGGACAATCTCAGGAAGTGCTTTACATAACAAAATCCTTTACTCTCTGGGTGATTTGTCACACATTGCTCTGAATGAGTCAAGTGCACTGACTTCACCAGGCTGTGACATCCCAGCGCTGGAGTCTGCTCAGGCATGACGTGTGAAGACACTTTTTGGGATGATGACTCTGCCAAAATGATGGCACAACAAAGCACCCTCTCATGTAGTTTCCCCATCAAGGTATCACCCCTAAAATATCCAGGAAAGAACATGATCTTACACCTTGTACTGGAAATGCATCTCACCTACATTTGCATTTGTCCGGGATTTTTTCTGCTGTTCCCTTGTGGGACGGAACCTTGTCTTTCATTGCATTGTAGGTAAGAAGTCATGGGTGGAGCTGGCAGGATACTTTATTATTCCTTAACTCAGTCTTAAAGGTTGAAGAACCTCAAACAGGCAATTGTATTGGATTGGGCAAAAGAATGCAGTGCTCAGAGTTAATTAGCCATCGAGATTTCATACAGCTTTTGTAGCTGTCATTTCTTAGAATGAAAAGGAATATAATGATATATTGCAAAGAGTATGGAGGAAGATTGGGATGTATCAGGGATATTACTTTAACTGAAAAAAGCATCAGAAAAATGTCCTAGTTTCTGTGTAATTCCAAAGCTCAGTATATGGAACAAAACATCCAGGGGAATTAATTAGTTTTTTGTTGAGGTTTTTTGTGAGCTTTTTAAATCCCAAGGAAATCTGTGTGCAGGAGGGTATCAGTCATCTATACACAGAACTACATAAAGTATCATTAGAGACCCCTCCAAATACATTGATTTTTTTTTTTTATCCAGCAGTAGTGTATCAATATTTTCACCACTGCCAGCAAAATGTAGCTTTCATTATGAAGTATTTTCCAGTGGGTAACTAAAGCACTGTGTATGAGGGGAAAATAAATAGTCGCCTCCCCACATCTTCTGTCTGTGCAGAAAGTGAACTCCTCACACTGCTCTGGCAGAAAAGCTCTGGTAATTTAATGTATTGCTCCCTCCTCCCATCAGCAGATGCCTTATCTCGCCTCATTTTACATTATCTGACCTTTTTTTTTTTACCTTTTAACCCTATGAAGGGAAGACTCCTGAGCTTCCCAGCCAGGACTGTGCTCATTTCCAGCCTAGCAGTTATTCGGGGCTGTATTATTCCCATTTGTCTCCGTGCCAACATCATAATTTGATTCAATAGCTCTTCTCCCTGGCATTTTTCTCATGGCAACCTCCTTCCAGCTCCACTGTCTTTTAGGTAGACTAAACAAACAAAGGTTTTTGGGGGCACCTTTCCAAGGGGATGAGAAGTGCCACCAATATGCTGCATCCCCCCAGCTGGACCCAGTGAACCAGTATGTTCAAGCACTGGGCTGCTCCTGCTCAGGCACAGAAACAAGCTCCCACCCCAGAAGATTTTATGGACAGAACATAAAATAGTGCACCCTGAACTATAAAATCTTTGGTTTGGTTTTTTTTTTCTTCACTTCCTACCTGACTGATTTATTCTGAGCACCCTTTTAGGATGTTCAGGCAGTTGCAAGTCTCTTGGCACACAACTGGCTGGTGATATCAGGACTGTCAACTTAAAAAGGAGGTTAGACACAATCTACAGTGAAGGGCCTGAGATCTTCCACTGGTTTGTTTCATTGATTTGTGCTCTTGAAGAAAGAGCCTTAGTTACACGCTTGGTTTTGTTTATACTTCAGTTATGTTAAACTAAATGAATGTGGTTCACTCAACCCAAGGTAATATTACTCTTAACTGCTCTTCCCGAATATCTGAAATTACTTATCAACTTGGAAGCTAAATCAGTGTCACTGCTTGCCAGCTTGGTGTTTCTCCAGTGCAGAAATCTGCCTTCTCCTATACAGAGGTTAGCTGAGGTCGGAGTGATTAGCAGCAATCTTTTACAATCTGTATCTAGAGAGTGTAAAGTACTTCATAATGGCACAACTTCCCAGCAATATTTATACCCCAAGGAGCACTGCAGAGTCTCTACTGAAACTGGCCCAGCCCTGAGAATCTAAAACAAATTCCCCAAAGTATCTCAGGAAAGCCTCTGATCATATTCAAAAGTGAGTTAGAACTAAAGATCCAGACCTATCCTGCCCAGCCCTCCTATTCCCATGCAGTCCTTTTTTATCAGAAATACAAAATGATACCTACTCTGGCTTTCCCCCCCCACCCCCCCCACCCAGGAGCTCTTTGTCTTCTGAACTGCTCATTCCACTCCATACCTGTGCCCCAGTCATAATTGCTGTTCCATAGGGGTTTTCTTACCTTACATCATTTGGTTTCACAGCTTGTGAAAGAAGCACGTGTTCTTCCATTTTGCTGCCCAGCCTCCAGTCATTATTGTACAAAAATCCTTCCTGCTCATCACACCTTGTTCACAACCTGGATTAGGAGCGCTCCCTTCATGATGCTGCAAATAACCACACGTTGTTATTTTGCTTTCCTGGAAGACATTAATCCATTAATCTGAGTTTCTTAGGGGCAACAGCCTAAGTGACAAGGGTGAGCATTGTGTGCCCAGGCCACCTCTCAAACAGGACCTCCTGACTGGCTTGTCACACCCTCGAGCAGTTTAGGGAGCACCACAGCTGGAGGTTTACAGTTTTAAAATAGGGCACATTTGGGCACAAACCAGCCCTGAGCTGGACTTTTATGTGAAAATCAGTCATTTTTTCCTGGGTCATTGACTTTCCTCTGGCATGGATTATTCTCACAGGGTTTTTTTGTTTTTGTTTTTCCATCAGCATTACCAAGGGGATGTGGGGGTTTTGTTGTTTGTTTGAAGTCAATAGGCACAGTCCATTTGAGAGATCACCAGGTCGCAATGCAAAACCACAGCAAGACTTTGCACCTATCTGTTTTGTAAATACAAGTTTTTCCAGGACTATAATTACCCTTATAAAAGACCCAAAGAGGACAAAGATTGAGGCTCATTTTTACTGAGGATGGAGAGCCCTACGGCAATCCTATTTCCTAAATTGTATTAACCTATTTGCCAACACAGTGAGCTGGGATCATTTGGTGTCCAGTAAACTCAAATTTCAAGGCTACGTTGAAATCTGCAAAGAGGAACTCTGGAGAAACCATCACTATGACCAGTTCCTGAATGGGAAAACCCCTGTTTAACCACATGCTCTTGCAACAGCACTGAAACAAAAAAGGTAGAGCCCAACACAGGCTTGGAGAGCCGTGTCATGAACTTGTCTGTTCATGTCAAACTAAAGCAGACTGTGTTTATTACAAAATAATCTGCAACTGAGCTATCTCTGAAGGTCAGAGCAAAGGCCAGGCAAAGGTGAAATGAGATACAAATGCTGCTGAGGTAAGGCAGATGACGACTGCTGTGGACCAAGATCCACTGAGCAGTCACCATGGCATCAATCCCAGCAACATCCTCGGAGACACAAGGCTTTTGACACGACACACAGTGTTGCAATACCCACTCATTTCCACCCAGTGCAGACAGGAAACCCCTTTCTGAAGATAGCAGCTCTGCCAATCCACAGGTAATCGCTCGGGTTTGAGTTCTGAGTGAACCTGAACTAAGCCCCAAAAATGCTGGAGTGCAAACCATGGAGCCTCCTGCCCTGACATGATCCCCACTAACAAACACCAGCCAGTTTTCTCCACCGTCACAATCTCCTCCTAGCACATCCATACCTTTACAAAATTTGTGTTTTCCCTTTACATGTCCCTTTTTTCCCAGCTGCGGCTGAAGGGTGGGTGCTGTTGGAATTCATGAGCCATGAGCTGGTGTTTTGGAAAGGGTGGCATTTTAACAGATTGCAGTCACGGAATGACAGCATTTCTCTTACAAAACACCTGGCCACATGCCAGCAAACAAGGTGGATTTCTACAGCCTTTCCAGGGGCCAAATTCCTGCCTTATTTAGAAGCTGCTTCTGACCACTCCAGGCAGAAGCAGGCAGTGCTTGCTCCTCACAACAGAAAGAGATATTTTAAACAAAATCTTAAATTCTGTCAAAGTTAATTCATCTGCCAGAAAATATCTTGTCATACAATATGTGAATAACCTTTTCACTTCTCTTTCCCTTTTGTAAACCAACTCTGACACCTGCTTTGGGATTTACCTTTTCATTGTAACTTGGTTTTATTTAGTTTGGTGTAGGAGCCCAGGAGCATTAGTCAATAAGAAGTCAGTTATTACTTACAACAGAGAAACCATCTGAAATGCTTGGCAACATATGCATTAAATAATTTGAACCTTAGACAGTTCAGCCAGGCACTTGTCTCTCACATGAATTGTGCTTTTCAGATTAGCATATTTTGCCACCTTTGCCTTCCACTCCTCCTCCTTCATGACAGAAGGAGGGCCCCTAAATCATATGACTGGATAAAAGAGATTGCACACTGCCAAACACTCCTATTTCCCACAGACCTGGGACAAACACGTCAAGGCAGAACTCAAAGCCAATCAGAGAAGAAGGAACTGAAATGAACCTTCTCCCTGCCTTCTCTACAGAGACATGGGCCCTTTTGCTTCTTTTCATAGCCCTCCTGGTAGTGTGAGTAAAATATTCTTTATTGATCCTTTGCTCCTGTCTTCTTCCTTTTCTTGCCATTGTTCACTTCTATGCAACTAATCTGCTGAAGAGCAAACAGGTGTGATTTCCAGTTTTCCAGCATCTAACCAGGCTCTGGGAAGTAGCAGAGGAGTCTAAAGACTACAGATGTGTGATCTTGCTCCAAGGCTTGGAGTATTCTCATGCAGTTATGATTTCGCTGCTAAACATCGAAGGAATAATTGAATAATAACGGTGCCAGGCATTGGCTACCAGCAGGGTGCTGGCCTCAGTCAGGATTATGATCCCTTAGGATATTTTCCAAAGACATACAGCTGTGCATCCCTGACAGAGGCTGCTGTGGAAGGGAGTCAGCAGAAGATGACCCTGCTGCAAATGTGAAGAGCAGCACAAAGACACCAGAAAGAGAATATTCATAGTCAGTTCTTACTCCTCCTGATTCCCTCTACAGTGCCCAGGTAAGATGCTCCACACACGGGCACCTGGATTAGGAGAGATCCTCTCCAGAAATTTGATTTGCCATGCACCTACAGGGACAGCATCCCATGTCCATCCTCACAGCCCATCCTTGCTGGGGGAAGAAGGGAAGCCCAGGGCAAGGTCAGACACCTGCTCCTGGCTTTTCAGACAAACTCTCACAGGCAGGAGTACCTAAGAGAAGCTGTGCTTGTGAGAAAATGCTTTCCTTGGCTTTGCTGTTGCCATTCAGCACTGCTGGCTGAAGCCCCCTATGGTGGGACACAGCATCTCTGCTGGCAGCCCCTGCCAACAAGGCTGAACGGACAAACTGGGTAGTATTGACAAGCCCCGAGGCAGAGACAGCCTGTTTCTAACCATAAACCTTAACGATTAATGTGGTGCACATGAGCACAGCCCATTTGTCTGCCCTGGCAATTCTCCAGCCACAGCAGCTCAGTAAGCTCTGAAAGTTTTAGCCATATTTTTCAGTCAATTTCCTGGGATTTGGATCCCTCAAAAGCTGTTTGAGGCAGACTCTTAAAATACCAAACAACATCAAAACAACCAAACCAAAAAAGCCACTATTATTATTGACCCAAACCCTCATATTTCAGTAACTTTTAGGCCATCTAAGGTTGGTGGTTACCAGACTTTCACCTTCTGCAGATACTTGTAATTCTGTTGTGGCAAAAGAGACTGAACCCAGACCTTCATGCTCTGATATCTGAGCTAAAATAGAAATTTCACTGCCCACTGGCACAGGGAGGTTGTTTAGATTCTTCTTGTCCATCTGGGGCAACAGTTCCAGTTCACACATGAGGGAATATCAGGCATTTCTGGTTTACATCCATAGTAGGAAGAAATTATGATTATTCCCTGGCTTTACACTGAATGGTCCTTCTCAGCCTGCAGAAAACCCTGTCACATTTTAGTTGTAAGAGTGTTCGACTGCATTTTCCTGGCTGTGTTTCAAGAGGATTAAGCCTAGCCTATGTTTCTATAGTATTTAGCTTTGTAACCAGCCCAGCCTGACATTTCCTGGCCCTCCCACAGCCCTGGATACCTATCAACAAGAATCCACAAACATTTGATACCTAGTACTGAATTAACCTTTGACAGAAAAGATTAAACATTGACAAACTGAGCTCTGTGAAACCTTTCTGCACCTGAAAACACCCAGTTCCCTGTTTTTCACCTGCCCGGTTTGGACCAGAAGATGGGATCTGCACTTGTGCTCTGGCAGAACCTGTGCTGGGAGAACTGACCCCAGTTGGGGTCCCCCAAATTTAAAGAGGTATTACTAATTGCAAGAAGAAACCCCTCACTACGTCTCAGCCTAGACTCTGGTTTTTCAGATAAGCATCCCCACGATCCTGGCTGAGCAGCTGCCGCTTCATAGTCCAAAAAGGATCTCTGATAACATCTGCCTGCCAAACCTTTGCCGTTTTACATCCCTTCTGCCATGAACTGCTCACTTGGGAAGCTGCAGCTACTAACTAAAAACAAATATTTTGAGGTGCTCTTTCAACACAGCCAAAGATGAGCTTCAAAGGGCTGCAGCCCAGGCCCTTGTTGAGAAACAGAAAGCCCCGAGGTAGAAGTAATAACTTTAGAGCTGCCAAAAAGGGTGCTTCAGAGGAAAGAAATCTGCAAAGCTGTCAATAAAATCTAAAGAGAAAACCATCAAGACAAGCCTTCCACTGAGCTACTGCCGGACTGAGGGAGAACAAGAAATAAAATTAAAGTACAGTTTGACAAAAGCCCTGTTTGGGACATCACTTCTGGCACTGCTTTGATTTCTCTTCAATAAAAACCTGCAAGCCTGGTGTTCCTTCTTCCAGCTCCCCTTTCTGCCTCTCCTTGGACTGGCAATGAGTTCCTCTTTGGACTTTTGCTAAAGGCTTCAAGGTACTGTTTCTGCTGGCATACCTATGGAGACAGCTGCTTTTACACCAAAGGGGTCCCTCCGAAGCTCTGTATGGCAGCAGTGAGCCTTACGACGTTTATTAAGGAGTTTTCCCAGGGCCATCTGCATTTGGGCCACTTTTTTCCAGCTCCTGTATCACCTTCCTCTACCTCATCTCCAGAGGGACATCACTGCAGTCTCCTGCAGGTGCAGGATAGCTCACGGCCCCAGTTACAGTGATGTAACACTCTTGTTCTTTTCTGTCCCACAGATATGGCACCTGGCCGTTTGGCTTGTTCAAGAAGTTGGGCATTCCTGGGCCAAGACCTCTGCCTTTCTTTGGAACGTGCCTGGAATATCGCAAAGTGAGTGACTGGAGCCTCCCTGACTCCAGAAAGATCTGCCTTTGCTCGTACAGCTGGAGCTGAACAGATACATGGTGATGATATCTCCAAGTGCCAAGGTCCACTGCAAAGCATGGGTTGTGCAAAGGCCAGTGTGGGATAAGGCTCAGCAGCACAGACCATGGGGCACACCAAAGGAGCACTCCTGGGTGGCTGATTTACAGCTGCCCTCTGTCAGTGCCCCTCAAACAGCTCATTCACAAGCATAAGGTACATTTATGCTGTCCTTCGTGATGTTTTTGGGAGGAGAGCTCAGGAGGCAGCTCTGAACATCAGTTTACAGCTATTCCTCCCAACCCACCATCTCCAGCATCATCCCCTCCCCACTGCATCACTCGGAGGTAATTCAGCACCAACTCTGCCAGAGTTCAGGAAGTGTTTGAACCACACTCTCAGGCACATGGTGGGATTTGTGAGGCTGTCCTGTTCAGGGCCAGGGGTTGGACTTCGATGATCCTTGTGGGTCCCTTCCAACTCAGGATATTCTGTGATAATTTTTAAATTGCTTTCCACAGGGTTTCTTGGAATTTGACAGTGAATGTTTCAAGAAGTATGGGAAAATCTGGGGGTGAGTATGAACCACTGATCTCTACTTAAAGTAAAACTAGAATCCACATGAAGGGGAGAAAATATTCATTAGAAGAGCTCCCTTTTCTCTACCTGCAGCCCCAACAGGACAAGCACAGCAATGACAGGGTGTTGGTGGTGGCTGACACCGAAACCTGATACAGGGCTGTGTCGCTGTCACGCCTTATAGAAGTGTCTTTGACCAATATTATGAAAACCAGTTTAAATCTGGTAACAACAGGCCCTTCCCTTCTCCTGACAAAATCATCAGCAGAACTATTTACTTAAGCAGGAACCTGAAACCAGAAGGTTGTGTTCCTCTGCTTTACCAACAGCAGAAGAACGTGAGTGACTCCCAAGACTGAGTGAAGAAGCTGATCCAAAGACTTCCTTATGCTGCTGGTCCTCACCTGCTGCAGTGGGAGCTCCTGCAGTGGTGGTGGTTCTGCTCTAGGCATCTCTAATAGCTTCTATCACCTGGGCTACAAACTTACATATCCTGTATGATGCATCCATTGGCCCCTAGTGCAGCTTTAAAAAAATGGAGCCTGGAAAATATATCTTTACGTAAGTGGGGAAAGTGCATAAATCAGCTTAATCTACATCTGTTCCAGCAAAGCATTCAGAACTGGCAGCTTAAAAGACAAAAACAAGGACTGAGTTTCATCTCCAAGGATGTTTCAGTGCTGTCAGCCCAAGTCTCCAGACACCCAACTCAAGAGCCTGAAAGGGGTCGAACAAGTTTTCTTCTAATACTGTAATGTGTTTAAGTGCCTGGAAAAACACAGAGAGTCAGGGGAGAAAGTGAAGACAACTTGCTTCATTTAGTATCTAGTCCTTTGAGCTATGAGCCCTGCTCATTTCCCAGTGAATTTGGAAGGTGTTTAGCCCCTTTATCATTTATAAAACCAGATGGGAGCTCTGGGAGTCCTTTTCAACCTCTACTTCCTACCTTTATGTGTTCAAACAAACTGGTGATGGAGGATAGCGTTTGTTTCACACGTTGTTTCATGGGTATCATCCAAGCCTCGCACTTCAGCTATCTGGGGTTATTTATCTGCTTCCTCTTCTCCCCCCACCAGGATTTACGACGGCAGGCAACCTGTGCTGGCCGTCACAGACCCGCAGATCATTAAATCTGTGCTGGTTAAAGACTGCTACTCCACCTTTACCAACCGGAGGGTAAGAGCAGAGCGTCGTGAGCTACCCCAGAGTCCAGAAAACAGCGTGCAGAAAGAGACAGGCATACCAAGAAACATCCTGTGGGGACGAGTGGCTGCACTATAGGGATTGCTCTACACGGCCACTGTATGTCACTGTTCCCCTGCCTTACAGCTGGGACTGCATACACGGGCTGGCAGGGGAAGCTGAGAATCAATTCTGTTCTCACACCTATATATATATATATATATATACATATATATGGAGGGATTTGAGCCTGTGTAAGCATGCAGGAACCTGTAAGGGTCCAGCGAGCACACATGCCACCAGCTAGGAAGCACTGGGATGCAGGGATATGACGCAGTTAGGTGTGGGTACACAGAGACATGCAGGTGTTGGGCTGGTGGGGTTACTTGTTCTGGGGCTGGAAACGGCATCTCACAGCTGGTTTGCTGTAGGAAAGGGGATTATTTATGTATGTGTGCCTTGAGAGAGGCTGTTTGTCAGGCCATAGCCTGCTGCCAGCAGTAATGCCCCTGAAATAGCCTGGGCAGGGACTTGCATGCCACATTCCCACCCTTGCAAGGAAGCTGCTCTCTTTTCTGGGTTAACACCTTGTCTTTTTCCCCGTCTAGCGTGTGGATCTAGCAGGGGTGCTGACCAATGCTATCTCATTAGCTGAAGATGAACAGTGGAAAAGGCTTCGTACTGTGCTCTCTCCAACCTTCACCAGTGGGAAGCTAAAGGAGGTAAAACACAGAGGAGCAGGTATAGACTAAATCAGAAAGTCAGTAGGCAGCATTTTCAGTCTGAGATTGTCACAGGGGTCTGATTTCTTTAGTCAGAGCCTGGCAACTGTTTAATTTATGCCTAATTTAAACCAGAAAAGTCTTAAAACCTTAGCAGAGATCTTATTTGTAAATATTCATGAAACTCACTGTAGTCTTCATGAGCCCATCTAAGAGGAGTAAAATGCACTATACTGAAGTGACCATACCCGGTTTGTGTTACAGATGTTCCCCATAATGAAGCACTACGGGGAAGTTTTGGTGAAAAACGTTCAAAAGCAAGTGGAAAAGGACAACATACTGTCTGTGAAGGAGTAAGTATCTGCCAGGAGCAGCAGGCAGAGCAAACCTTGTTAGAAAGTGCTGCGGTTCATTTGTTACCAGCAACGCAGATCCCTCACTGGGTCAGCCAGAGCTCTGAAATGAGGGATGGGGCTTCCTGGAAGCCTGGCTAGAAATTTGGAAGGGGAGAATTTAAGCTGGGATGTTTGCAAAACTTCCTAGAGGTGGAGATCCTGAGAGAATTCTTCTAAAGGGAATTAGATGGGGAGAAAAAAGCTCCAGCATGGCTTTGTGAATCCACAGATCCATGACGCTCTGAGCCTGTCAGGAAAACCCAGTTTTTCCTGCATATACTCAGGATCTCTGTGCACCACCCTCTTACACCACAGGACACTGGGGTTGCTGACCTCTCTGCCCCACACACAGCACTGTCCATCCTGTGCCCCACTGCTGGGTGGAGTGAGGCTGTAGAGTGGCCCCAAGTGCATTATCCTCATGTGCACCCTCCATATGGGTTCCAGAACAAAACCTCCATATTTCATGCCCAACTTCAAAGCACAAATGCAGAAGATGCAGCTGCACACCAGCAACCACGCACCAGCAAACGTCTCCCCTAGGAAAAAAACTCATAAAGGAGGGAGTTTGGACAGTTTGTAACATTCTAGGGCTGTGCTGGGTTGAACAAGCCCATTTTCAAGGCATATTTGAAGCAAAGCATATTGCCACTCCTCCCCAAGAAGCCAACATGCTCAAGAGCCACATGCTGTCCTTCCACTAACCCACTCCTGCAGCTCCACGCTGTTTCAAAATCCTCAGAAAAGCTGTCCAACTTCAGAACCTTGAAGGCTTGAAACCAAAACTCTCTAAAAATCTATCCCTTTCACTGTAAGTGTTTTTAAGTTACCACATATCCAATTTTCTTTTCAAAACCAGGGCAGGAGGTCTTATGAGGATTTGTATTTGAATGTCACATAAGCATTAGGGAAAAATACTTTCACTTAGTTCAACTATTTAACCACAGTTTCTCTTTTCCAACTTTCCTCAGCATCTTTGGAAGCTACAGCATGGACGTTGTCACCAGCACTTCCTTCGGTGTGAACATTGATTCCATGAACAACCCCAAAGATCCTTTTGTCAGAGAGATGAAGAAACTGGTCAAATTTGACTTTTTTGACCCACTCTTCATCTTGGCATGTAAGTGACTCCAACCTTTGCTTGGATAACTTGCCTTGCTAGGATGCAAGTCCTACTGGCCCTTGTCTCATCATTTCCTCATTGGCTTCATGCTAAATCTCTAGAAAGGAGATGCATAAAAGCTTCCTCCACCTTTGGCATCCACAGTGCAAGAAATGTATGAATGTCCCAGAAACACCCAAAGAAGTGCTGGGAAATTATTTGAAGATGGAAAAGCTAGAGAGGCTTGAGGAGAGTGGTGCTGTCTGAAATGCATTTTCTGGAAGGGAGTGCTGAGCAGGGACTGTAATTAGATGCAATTTCCTCCAGTGCAATAGATTAGCAGCAATGGACCTTAAATCAAGGTTAGACACCGTACCAAAACCCAGGGGAAAGTTGTGATCTGTGCATAGAGGAGGTTTTGGTGCTGCAGATTTTGGGAATCTATACAAAAGCTCAAGATCAAGACTCTGCAATGCAGGGAATGCTCTGAAGGGGACTTGAAAATGTTCACATGAGCACAGCAGGGCAGTGAATATCTCAGCCTGGAAAAGGAATTCAGAATTTTCAGTATTTCTCTTCTGAGCCACGTTCCTGTTGTAGTGCTGTGCAATGTACAGAAGGAACCTGTCCTGAGAAAACAGTGCCTTAGAAACAGGAGGTGGAATATGCCTTGGTCATCTTCTACAGGAATGATAATACCCAGCTTGGCTGTGCCCAATTGACAAATCTGGGAGAAGGTTGCATATAAAACTATCCCAAGGGAGTGACAAAGAAAAAAAAGGCAAAGTCCAGGCTTTTCTCAGGTAAAGAAATTAAAAAAGAAAGAATTTCCCAGAAACATAATTTCCTCAATAACATCCACAGCTATCTGATATGAGGTGGAGATCTTGTACAGTGTGCAATTGAATTCTTTTTTTTTTCAGTTGTGTTCCCATTTGTTACTCCTCTCTTGGCCAAGATGAATATGAGCTTCTTCCCTGCTGATGCTGTAGACTTTTTCATGAGATCTATTGCCAGAATTAAGCAGGAACGTGAAAAGGAGACTCACAAGGTGAGTGTGGATTTGATAGCAATTGTGACAGAAAGTACACTGGAGTGAAATATAATTACGGTGATGATGCCAAAGGTGAAGCCAAAGTACAATGCCTCAACAAAACCCTGAATTTACTCAAGTGTAAACACTTGATTTTAATACTGTCAGAAAAGCCCCACCTGACCAGTCCTGGCAGAGACTCAGGTGGACTTTGTACATCTGTGATCTGAAGCTAAATCCAGATAAAGGCTCAGCAGAACTGGACTGAGCTTCAGTCTGCAGAACTTGTAATGAGTGAGAGTAAGAGACTCCCTGAAGAAGATTAGGCAGAGGATGAGGGAGCACAGAGGAAGCAGCACTTGAGCAGCAAATCCACCTTTAGGGTTTGCAAGTTCCCCTCCAGCTTTTAAGAAATTGCAGCTGCTTCCTGGCAAAATTCTCTGCTTTAGAGTTTGGATCCCTTTCTCAAAATTTGTCCAAGACAGTGGTCTCCCACTCCATGGCTTAATGAAAGGGACAAACAGATTTCCAAATAAAAAACCTAAGTGTTATGTTTCTCAAAAAGGAAGTTGTGTGCATTTTGGGGACACTTGCAGCTCAAAAATTTCATAGCTCAGGCTATGAAATCTGCTTATCTGAACCTTCCAAGGAACCTGTCACCAAAGAAACTCTCCTTCTTTCCCTCTCAGGGCAGAGTAGATTTTCTGCAGCTAATGATCGAATCCCAGAAGTCAGGCAGCCATGAGAACAAGGATGAAAATCATTCAAATAAAGGTAACAACACCCAAATATTCATCATGGGAAGAGGGGCTGTGGGAGTGAGGAGAACATGGGGAGCTGCTCAGGTCACCATCACCTCCACTGACCTGCTCCAGACAGAAGTCTCTGTCCCTTGCTGCCAGCACCAGGACTAAGACCCTTGGCCAGGGAGTAGAACTCAGCATCCATCATTGATCATTGGGAAATCATCTGGTTCTGCTATCAAATTACTTTTTCCAGACAGACAGAGTAGCTACAAATGTGTTATCAGAAAACAACTGCAACAAACCTGCCTCAAGCCCAGCTGGTCCTCAGGCTACTTGGTCTTTGCTAAGACTACCAACCAACACCAGTTTTGCTCATTTTCCCATGTCCTCTCTCCCCACAGCCCTGACTGACATAGAGGTCCTGTCACAGGCATTCATCTTTATATTTGCTGGATATGAGCCCACCAGCAACACCCTTTGTTACTTGGCCTATGAGCTGGCCCTGCACCCTGACGTGCAGCAGAAGGTGCTGGAGGAGATCGACACAGTTTTACCCAACAAGGTAAGGGGATGCTGAGTGATGGTGAGCACTCTCTGACCCTGCTGCCTTCCTGGTTCAGTCAGGACAATGAGAAATCTTTTGTTCCTAAACACCCTCCCCATGGATTTCCCAGGAGTTTCAAGAGACACACACTGAGACCACTCAGGCCTGTAATGATTTTCTTCTGGCAGCTGAAAACCTTCTAGCCACCCCACTGCACATACCCATTTGCCATACTCTCCACCCAGGAACAAGTGGATGTGGATTTCCAGGCATTTCCATAACTCAGGGATGGAAAAATGAAACCAATTACTCAATTTCTATCTCACATTTTGTTCCTCAGTGAGTCTGAGTCAATAGTTGGGGCAGTGGGCATTGGGGACAGTCTGGTCTCCACAGTCATTTGAGGACAACCCCATTCTCATGCCAGCGTACCTGGTCCTGTCATCCTGCAGGCTCCTCTCACATATGATGCAATAATGAAATTGGAATATCTTGACATGACAGTGAGCGAAACCCTTCGGATCTATCCCCTTGGAGGGCGGCTTGAGAGAACCTGCAAGAAAGATGTAGAAATAAATGGAGTGATCATTCCCAAAGGAACTGTTGTGACCATCCCACCCTATGTCCTGCACCGCAACCCCGAGTACTGGCCAGAACCAGACGAGTTCAGACCAGAAAGGTACAAAAAGCATAATAACAGGGAGAAAATATCAGACTGCTTTTTCCTCACTGAGTAATTAAGTATTAGTCTCTGATTAGCTTCCTAATGGTGTTCTTCCTATCTTTTTACAAACAATATGGATGAGAAATTGCAGGCTCGTGGGAATGCCATTTTAAGAAGAAAATGAGCTTTGCACTTACAGCAGGGTTTCAAATAACATAATCTGATTGAGAGACTAACACTGATCACAGGATCCTGCACTCAGTTTTTAGGCTTGCTGAGAAGGGGGTAGATGGTAAGTTTTTGTAACTGCTGGCCATCGTCTGAATAATCCTCATTGCTGAACCTGTTCCCTTCACATAGGCTTCTCCTAAATATACCAGAGTTGATCATTCCAGGATTGCTTTCCCTCCTTGTTTTCAAGGAAGTGATAACCTTTCCTTGCTGAAAAGTCATAGGCTGCTCCTAATCAAAACAACTTGTGTTTTCTCTCTCACTAAATACAACAGATAGGAATTATCAGTCAGCTTGGGGCAGCATGTTGCCTAGATTTTCACCTTGCATCCTACTTCTACTAATCTGGATGAACAGAATTAAAATCAAACCCTCAAGTGGGATCCCACCCTCTCCTGGACGAGAGCTCTGACAGCACTCGATTGCTGGGGGACCCTCAGACACCGTAGGAAAAAACCCCAAACAAATCTCTGCAGGGCACCAGCAAGAGGTCTCTGGATAAATAAGATATTTTAGGTTTTGGTTTTTTTGCTGCCTTCAATTCTTTTCCCCAACCATGTCATTACCCAGGTTCAGTAAGGAAAACAAGGAGTCCATAGACCCCTACACGTACCTGCCCTTTGGGGCCGGGCCCAGGAACTGCATCGGGATGCGGTTTGCTCTCCTGACTCTGAAAGTTGCCATCGTCTCCCTGTTGCAACATTTCACCTTCCAGACCTGCAAAGAAACTCAGGTGAGAAGCCCATTATGGTCTGATGCCCTCACATGAAGAGCTGGGTGCCGAGTTTCTCACCATGTGTGCCAACACCAGACGCTTTGCACTTCCAGGCACTACAGACCCAGTTGTGCCTAAACAGTGGCCAAGTTTCTTTCCTTTACTCTCTACTTATTTAACTTGCCTATCTCCAAGTGTGTTTTTCCTCTTATTGTTGCAGATCCCAATCAAGCTGAGTTCACAGGGGCTCTTAACACCAGAGAAGCCGATTATTCTGAAGTTGGTTCCCCGGACCAACACTGCGCCCGCAGGGAAGTAAAACCCAGCTGTGCCTGCCACAGCCCCCCAGCATCTACTGAGTGCTGTGCTAACAGAGGGATCACACATCACAGGAAATCTCTCTACATGTACAGACACAGAAGAGCAGCTCCAGTTAATTCTGGAAGCAATTACTCCATATTTACTAATCAACATAGCTGTCAGAAATGTAACGTGGATCACTGGGCAGTGACAATACACAGCCCCCTTAATTTTGATTGCAAAACCCAAGAAATAAATCCAAACGAGAAGCTGATCATCCACTTCTAAAGGGACTTCTCCATCTGGAGAGAAGGAATTACTGTCGTATTCCAAGAAAAACAAGGTGTGATGGAAATTCAAAGCTCCAGACCCCGCCGGGCAGGGACGGGCACTGTTCTTCTGGGTGTATCGATGCTTGAAATTTCATGTGTTATAATTGAGATGACTGGTGTGAGACTACATCCTAGTTACCAAACCCCTCTTGTGCCATGTGTTAATTAAACTAAAGTGTGTACAAATACTGTCATTAAAAATATTTGAGAGCTGCTCTGTGTTGTGTATAGCAGCTGATCACTTCCTATTTAAAAACCGTATTCAGCCTCAACCCTTGAAATTATCCATGTACATTGCTTTCCACTTAATTTAATGAATCTGATCCTTCATTTAACGTGATCAAACCCTCCCATTTGTATGGTATTTTACAAACACTTTAACTCCCACCTCTTAGTCTGATTAAGAGGTTGCCTTCAGTTCAGCACCGGCCAACCCTTTTCCATGCTGGAGTGACAGAGGATGGATTACAGAGAGCAGCAGCTCACAGGAGGTGGGGACAGCACTGCAGGAAGGCCATTGCTCCTGGAGAAACAGTCTGGACACAGCCTGCAGCTGAGCCCCACCTCTCAGAGCCAGGGATGGGTTTAGACATCACTCATAGTGGGGTTTTAGGCTGCTGGGAGCTGCTCCACCCTTAAACTGCTTCAGAGCAGTCTGTGGCTTGGGCCCTGTGGGCTGGTCCTGCTGTCAGCAGGATGCTCTGACCAAAGGGTTTCTGCCATCCCTGACTATATAAACAGGGAATATCAAAAAGCACTTGGGAGTTTCTCCCAGATTTGGATTTCACACACCAGTTCACCCCAGTGTATCGTGCTGGTCCTGACACCTACAAACCAAGACAGATGTTAGTAAAATGGGAGAGCTTCTCACAAGAGCTGCAAACCAAATGAACCCTTAACTTTTACCTGGTGTCTTTCATTCAAAGGTTTTATTTGCTGCACCATGGTCTATAATTTTCTCTGGTGGCCAAATGCTTTTCTCTTTAGTCTAGCAGATGAAACTGCAACATGACAAATGCCACGGTGTCACATAGTACAAATTTATTCAAGAATTCGGGTCCATTATTTAACAATGGCAATTAAGAGGTTTGGGAGTAGACAGCCAATAGATTCCTGATCACTAGAAATCCCCAAATCAAAGCTGTCCATTTTTCTGGAAGATACAGCAACATTCACCAGGCTCTAATTCAAGAGTAACGAGCTTGTGCTGTCCCAAAAGGCTGCTAAAGCAATTATAGTGCTCCCTTCTGATTCATCATCTGTGATAGACTGTTTGGGTTGTGCTATGTACACAGCAAGACAGTTGGAAGTGCTGCCAGTGAGGCCCTTCCTCACTTTAATCTGTTGCCCATCTCTTAGCAGGGGTTAAAACCATCAGTGGAAGAGCTGGGTCTGACTGCTGGGATGCTGCAGTGCCTTTGATGGGGAGAGTGCAGTGCCTCTGCATGGATAAATTAGTTAAAAAAAAAAAAAGGCATTTTCCCCTGTAGAAAATTAATGCTGAGCAAAGCTAACTCAGATTCAAGGACAGGGCAAGAAAGGGGAAGCCACCACAAAAGCAGCAAGGCACTTACATGCCAAACAGCTGCTTTGAGGTCAAGTTGTTTTGGTGTCTCATGAGCAAAATCAGGTGACTTTGCAGAGTGCTCAGAAGCAGAAAGGGTTAATCCAGCCACACCCCAAGACAGGCAGGCCCTGCTCAGTTTGTGGTGTCTCCAGGAATGAAGTCATTAGTGTAACTGTACAGATCACTCTTCCAAATGTGAAAAATGTGACTAATTTTCCGGCTTCAGCCAATTATGACCTGCCAGGACTATCAAAACAGCCCATAAATAATGTGTAACAAAATCATGGTAATGAGTCTTCTAGAAGAAAATTAGATCCTCTGTGTCTTAACTCCATAAAATTACTGTGCTTATAAGGGCTGCTTCCATCATTCCCAGCACTTCCCATTGTTTTGCTGGCCACCCCCCAGAAATCACTTGACCAAGAGTCTGCTGATCCTGGGAGCTGGGCTTTCATCAGGTTTATTTTCACTGGTTTGGCTGTTTCCTCCTTAAATGAGACATAGCACTGCTTACCTCAACTTTTGAATGCTTTTTTTTGGCTGATAAAACAAATTTATCTAGATTCCTTGCTGATTAATAGAATCTTTACATTGGAAAAGGCCTCCAAGATCATAAAATCCAAGAATTAATCCAGCCCCACCGTGTTTACCACTAAACCATGAAATTGTGTTCCCAAAGGCCACATACAATACATTTCTTTGAACAATTTCAGGAATGGTGATTCCACCACTGCTCTGGGCAGCCTGTTTGAGTGCTTGACCACTGTTTCAACACATCTTTGGCAGGCCTGGGACACTGTAGTGTCCAAAATAGCCGGGTCTCAGAGGAAAGAAAACACAGCATTAAGTAGAAGTTAATTGTGGGGGCACTTCTGTTTCACCTCTTCACCTAAATCCTCCCAAGCCCCAAGTAACAAGGATAAAGGAATGAAGAAAATTGATGTTTCGTCAGCATTTTAAGTCATATGGTTTTCTCAAAGACTTCACAACCATGTCTCACCAGAGAAGTTATTTTCACACCACTGTGCAGCATGAGAGACTCACACCTGGTGTAACACCAGCATCGCTCAGGAGGTTCTGTAAGTAGGCAGAAATAGATTCCCCTTAACATTGAAAGGCCTGCTGGGAACTTTCCAAAGGAGATCTATATCCCACGGAATGAGAACTGTTATTGCATCAGTCCTGCTTAAAGGCAAAAGGTGGGTTTAAGTGTGGAGATTTGTTTCCTGTTTCCCAGTTAACTACAGCAGAGTCACCATCACTGTTACAGTAACTTGCCTAAATGATGTAATACTTTCAGCTGATTGCAAGGAACAAGAGGATTTTATGAAAAACAGGCTTCCTGCTTACAGTGGGGGAATATTTCTTGTGCTTCACCAAGTCAGTTATGAGGTGTTTCAACACCAGGCTGAGCCCTGACAGAGAGAAGAATGGTCTGACTATTACCAAATTAAGTGTCCCTAAAGCATTGAAGTCTTTTGCAATTCTGCCATGCCTTTAAAATGAAAAATGAAACATTTGCAGGCATATTTCACCTGGAAAGAAGAATAGGCAGCATTGCTCTTTTTACCTCTGCTGAGGCACAGCTTCTCTGTCACTACTCTGGCATCAGGAGCCTCCAAGTCAAGGTGCACAAGTGGAAAAGCCAGCACACAAAATTGGGATTGATCTCAGTCCCTCCTTCTTCTGTCCACCTCCCTATTAGAAATAACAAGCCAGCATGGGGAATTACCAGATAGCTTGGAAACATGGAAAACCTGCAGCTGAATTTATGCACCAACATCACTTTTATCTGCTGTAATGGAGAGAATTAGGCAGATTGAATCGCTCACCACACAGATATGGAATTTTGAAAACCCTTACTATCGCACAAATGTTGACAGGATATTTTATTTACTGCATCATTAAAGGTTAAAGAGACTCATTCTCCAGAGGATTCATTTTTTTCAACTCTTAATATCAATTAAAGGTAATTTCAGCTCTAACATAATGATTAACATAAAATATGGAAAAATCTCTAACTGAACGTTTCTGTTCATTACCTCAATTTTCTTGTATTGCTGGGGCGCTTTATAGGTACTGATGCAGCTTTATATCACCCATGACACAGTTAATTTTCCCCTCAGAGGCTTTTTTTTTGTTTTGTTCCTGAACACTTGATGTTGCAAAGATGCTCAAAATACTTTTGATGGTTTGGAACAAAGTTTTTTAACCATTTCCTAGCCAGTGATCAGTGATGTTCTCTATGGGCTTCCCTGCATGGCTGGATACAAATGTACCTTGTTCCACAACCTACAGCTTCCATGTCATTTGTATATATAATATATAAGCCCACTCTGGTGTACTTGTGCAGCCAGAGGTTTGCAAATGAAGTTGGGAGGACAATATAACTGTTCAAGGGAAAATGAAAAACCTTGCCTGCCACTTATGAACTGAAGCCAGTCCAATGCAGCTGGATGCATTTACCCATCTTCACTTGGCAAAATACTAATTCTATCCACACATCATGGGTTGCCCAGCGAAATAAGTTATAGTCCATCCCCTGGCTTTGTGCAGACCAGCTGAGAGGCACAGGTTCCACAACACATCCTGGGGCTGTCTAGCTGGTTTTGCTCTGGAATTGTAGGTAATAAGAATGGAAAATACTTGTGGAAAATAAGCCACACAGACCAACCACCAGCAGAGTGAGCAGAGTCTTGCACTAACTTGCCCCGAGCTTGTATAACCTTTTCAGAACTTGCCTACTTGTATCCCAATTTTAGGGTATTTATTGTTAACAAGCACTAATCTGGGATCAATCTGTATCCAAAGGTCAGAGCAAAAGCCAGAGGGAAGACAAGGAATGATACAGATGCTCCTAAGAAGGTCAGCTGCTGCCACTCAGGCTGCTCTCCAGTGGTAACCACACATCAATCAGCCCACCAGTAGCCTTAGCAACACCTGTGGAAGCAGCAGATGTCTGATGCTCCCAGTAATTATAACAGACTCTAGGAGAAATCTGCAGGATGTAGAAGTGGGGAAAATGCACTTGCAGATTCCCCTTGCCAAGAAGGCAAGTGTTTCCCATGCTGGCTGTTGTACCCATGATTACAGCTCCCATGGAGCTCTGTACTGAGCAATGTGTGTCTCAGACAGGTCACTGAAACCACTACTCCTATTTTTCCTCATCTTTTCAGGAGTGCAAGTGGCTTTCTCCTTCCCCCTCCTGTATTTTCATGCTTAGGTTCCAATGACTGGAATTCATTTGGCTGGGAGTAAGTGAAGCCGCTCTCTTAAGTGGAAGAGCTACCTAATAAAGTTTTAATGGAAGATATAATTTCTAATCTTTACATTACATTAAAAGCCAGTCGGGAAATGAAAGCCCAGGAGAGTTAGGAGTGTTGGAAACACTCAGCAAGACAGTCTGATCTTTAGGGAGTTCAGAGACTAAATGTTGTCCTAAGAAACAGAATGTTTAGCAAACAGACAGCTCGGGCTCCTACAGACTTAGCAAGCCACATGTACATCTATATATTTGTGTTTGTGTGCATATATACACACTCAAAGGACAGAAGGGTACCTTTGTCTTTGGATAGACTCTCCAAAGCCAGGTCTGATATCAGTGGTTGGACTCGATCATCTGACTTCATCTTAGAGGTCTGTTCCAACCTAATCCATTTAGGATTCTCTAACCACTACCAAGAGTCAACCATACTCACAAGCTGTTTTAAACTAGCAAAAGGCAAACTTCAAAAATGCCAGAGCATAAAACTTCCCAGGGACCCTGCAGGCCCCAAGGTGGCAGCAATGAAATTTCTGCAACAAGAACAGAGAACTTCAAAAGACAGGGACGTGCCACGGTGTCCAAGAAGCAGCTGCCCCAGGGAAGTGGCCAGACCCACTGCTGTGCTGACCCGGTTCTAAGGACAGAGAAAACAATAAGAAATTCAATTGCACAGTCACAAAATCCAGCACACAACAACTTCTGGCACCCGTTTGGTTTGTGTATTAAAAACCACGTTGGCTTTGTGTTGGATTTTCTGCCTTCTCTCTGCTTGCTGGCAGCAGCTCCAGAGAAGATCTTTGGAATTTTGCTAAAAGTTTCAGATATTGGTTTCCTTTGCAGCACCTGCTCCATGCTAAGAAGACAGAAGGTCCCTCCAGACTCCCTCCCTAAAGTGCGTGCTACAGCCAACTATTTGCCACATTTATTATATAATCACCAACTGGGGTTTAAACCTTGTTGTCCCTGCCCACCTCTGTAGCAGCTCCCAGATGAAGTTTGAGCACCAGCAGCCAGCCCTGCTGGGCTGTTCAGCCCCAGGGGAACATTCCTGTTCTCTAATTCCCCCTGAAGCCACAAGGAAGGAAAATAAACCCATTGATCAGCCTCTCCTTTCCTCACTGCTCTCATTCACAGCTGAAAGAGCAATGCAGAGAAGAACATCAGGCTCTGATGTGTTTGAGTGTGACCCCCAAGTGCCTCCATCCCAGAGCAGCGCTTGATACCCAAAGCCCTGAGCTTTCTTTGACAAATACCTGCTGAAATTGTCCATTTGAGTATTCATTTTTCATTTGTAATTACATTTCAAATCCATTTATGCAGGGTTTTCTGGACTTCAACCAAAATTGCATTCAGAAATACAGGAAATCTGAGGGGGACTGGTTTCCCTAGGGAATGTCACCTCCCTGCAGCCCCAGAAGAGCAGCCACCACCTAAGCCAGAGGTGTGATCCCTGGGAAGGGTCTGGCAGAAGACACAATCTTAAATGCACATTATGTACTTGCTTAACCTGACCTGCCAGCTGAGAGCCCCAGGTAGAGCATGTTTGATGGCTTCCTCTGAAAATCAGTAAATAAAAAAGTCTGGCTTTGGGATAAGTGGGATCTGGGAGATTTTTATGTAACTCAATTGGTTATACAGAGTTTCTCAGTTGAAGTTTCATGGAAGAGATTGGACACAACCAATGCTGAGATGCTGGGAAGAGGGACAGCAAGGCAAGGAGCAGCAGCTGAGCCGGCAGAAAGGATCTGAAGCTTCAAACACACCACAAGCAGTGGGTGGGCTTTTTGAATAAGGAGAAAATTCATTAACTCAGTGTCAAGGATCACACAGAATTTAACGAAAACCTTAAGTAAAAAATGCTAAGTGTTTCTGAGGCCTCCTGGATCTTTCCTTGAAGATCTGCAAAGAAATGTGAAGGAAACGCTCCCCTTTTGGCACCATACTGAGAGATTAGATGCTACCCTGCTATACATGCTTTTTTTATAGCCCACTTTCTATTTTTATTCCTGTTCTAGTGTGGAAGTGTTTGCTAATAATATACAATAGGATGCTTTGTCATGAAAAAACCTTGTATCATTTATCTGTTTCAGAAAAGAAATTCTCAGTACAAATCTAATAAGAGAAAAAATCCTGTTCTAGCTCCTGTTGGAGGAAAGGGATTGATTTATGAGAGAGAGATGAAAAGCACTAAGTATGTATTGCTTGGCAAAATGAGGAATTGTAGAGAACTGTCTTTATGCATTTGAAGGGTGTAAACATCAAAGAGGCAGAAGAGCTATTTAGAGCATTAGGAGGAGGCACATCCAGGGGACAAAAGCTGAAATTAAATGAACACCCTTAAGTTAAAAATCACACTTCTGCCTGCAAATCTATTTCCTGGTATTATTACTTGTAGCACTCTAATGAGTATAAATGAAGCTCATAGAAAAAAATATCCAATCTATTTTTCATATCCCATCAGATCTTACTGTAAAGTTTATAAAACCCAGATCCTGCACCTAATCCTGAAATTTTGGGAGAAGAGCATCCTTTAAACCTCCTCCTCCTCCCTATTGGCAACAAGTGTTGATCAGTATGATGGGTCACTTCCTCACCTCTGTGCTCTCCGATTGCAGCCTGTGTTGGCTGTCTGGGATGTGACTCATTGAAGCTGTGTGGGTATAACAGTTTTTACTGCAGCCCATGGATAATCCCAGTCATTAACAACCCTTCAGAGAAACAAGAGCATCCTCGCTCTTGCCCTGCAGGAAACCCATCACTGATCCTGCAGGATGCCCAAACCTGTCTGCTTGGGATGCAGCTAATTGCCCACGGACCTGAGCTGAAGCACTGGGGAAGGAAAAGCTCTGTAGGAAATAAGCACCTTTGCTCTCATCCAGACTTTGCACCACACTCCAAAACGCTGCAGAGCGTCCCGACAGCATATGGACATCTCAAGGACAAAGTTTTGCTTTCCTTTCCATCAGGCTTTTTCCATCTGTGGGGTGCAAAGGCAGCAGAGCTGGGCGGGCTCCCTCTCAGCAGACCCTCTGCTGCCACAGAGCCCGTCAGCCTGGCAGGGGTCTGCACATCCATATGTATGTGCTTGGATAATTGGAAATGTCGTGCAGCTGGAGGCTCACAGCTGAAAAAATATCATTCGGTACACCCCTGCCTTCTGATTCTACCAGACAGCCCAGGATAACAAGACCTGTCCTCTCTGTGCCTTCTCTCAGAAGCATTTCACAGCTGACCGAAGCTGGCAGTGGCAGGGAAGGGCTCCCAGCTCTCAGTCTCCCCAGAGAAAACCTCAAGTCCTTCCAGAACTATGGACACCTTTTATATTACTTTTGTTTATTTTTCAGTCTAAGGGCAATACTGGGCTCGCCCCTGGGCAAGATGCAGTCTTGTATCAGCCATTAAAGAGAAGCAGAGAAGATGCTTTCTGTGCTCCCTCTCTACCTCCACCAGTAGGAAAAGAGGTAAAACCCAGGGGAACAGAGGAAACAAAATTGCTAAGTCAGAGCACAGAGGCCATGGAGGCTGTGACTTCCCAAATACCTTAATCCCTTCAGTCAGAAACCACTTCATCATCAAACACAGCATTTCATGTGCATAAATATAAGGAAAGAAAAATGATCACAACAAGCTTCAGATAATAGCCAAGATTCACAACTGAATCTGTGATATTTTAACAGAAAGCATATATTAATGTAAAATAAACGTGATGCCCACAAATGACAAGCTCTGATTTATATTCCGGATGTTTCCAGCCCTAAAGCATCATAAGAACAGGCTAATGAAAAATGTTCAGAAGTAAATAGGAAAGCATGAATCTCTGTGTGTAAGAAGGGAATTATGCTGTTTCCCACGCCCCTGCCTGGGGGCACCAGGGTCCCCCACTTGTTCATAGCCAAAAACACCAGGTCCTGAAAAAATGGAATTTTTGATGTAGTCACAGCTCTGTGCAATGCCTGAGCAGCTGAGAAAAGCTTATCCCAGCTGCAGGGTGGGTGCTCAGACATGGGCTGTGGCTGGGCAGGGGACACAGACAGCACGGGCAGGGCTGTCCCCATCCCTCCCTGGACACTCGGCCCCCCTGCAGCAAGCTCACACTTACAGAGCACAAGCCACAAACCCACCAGGTTAATCCTTAAGCAAAGCAATGTCTTACCATGCTGATGGAAAGGCCACATTGCTCAGGGGGTCCACTGAGTGTTTCACTGCACATCTTCAGGTGAGCTCAGAAAAGAGCTCCTGCTACTAGGCTGAGCTTAAATGGGCTTTGGGCCCATGGGTGGGGCATGGAGCCCAGGTGAGGCTGGTCAGCGTCTGTCCCCACCCAGCCATGCTGGGGATGCAGGAGACACTCTGTCATCTTCAGCACGAGGAAATCACTGCCTGACAGTTCAGGGCCTGTCTAGTTGTTGTCTGAGTATCTCAAAGTTTGGTGCCTGGGTAGGAAGCAGAAGATTATAAATGCCTTTTTCAGGCTTTGTACACAAAACTTTTGTTACCTTCTCTACCCATTTTCCCACGATGTGTTTGAATCTGACAGCCTGGATGTGACACTAGCACTTCAGAACGGGCATTGAGAAAATGAGCAACCCCAGACACCTCTTTAAGGAGGAAGTAACTACTTAATTTTGATGTTCTATTTTTTATGTCTTAGCAGCAAGAGGAACCCTTGACCTTCCCTGAGCAGCCATCAGTGACTCCCAGCCAACTCCCCCAGTTTATACACTGAGCATGATGCCCTGTGGCAGGAATATCCCTTTGGCCAGTTCGGGGTGTCTCTCCTGGCCATGCTCCCTCCCACTTTTTGTGCACCTCATCACTGGCAGTACATGAGGCACTGAAAATTCCTCGACTTAGGGTAAGCTCTACTCAGCCACAACTGAGCCATCAGTGTGTCATCAACATTATCGTCATAATGAACCCAAAACACTGTACCAGCTGCTAAGCAGAAAATTAACTCTATCCCAGCTAAACCAGGACAGCTTCCTGTGTCCTTAACCTTCTCCTTAACACGAGTACCACACTGTCACTCTCCCAAACTGAGGCAATAACTGGAGCAGAAAGGCAGTAACCCTGCACGGGGCCGGCGCGTGGCCGCGGTGCCCGCAGGAGGAACCAGCCTGCTCTGTGGTTCCTGATGCCTCAGGCTACTGCAGGAGATGCACCATGCCAGGGCATGTGGTTTGTAAGGGAGAGATGAGTCCATTTATTTCAGGAGTGAATTTGGCCTGGAGCTGGAGCTATTTAGGATAAAGTTGGACTCAGTGACCTGTGGAAGGCACTTGTTCAGCACCTGGTTCAGTTAAGAGTCCAATTTGCAAACAGTAAAATCTGGATGCTCTAGGAACCAGGACACATGCAAATGCTGTCAGTTTGCTGGTGAAGTTGAAATTTTCCTGTCTCTTAATGGAGTTTCATTCTCAGGGCATTGTATCCATTTCACAACATATTTCACTGTCTTCTACATGAACGTCCTTTCCTTAGTCCTTCCCTTAAAATGGTGAATGTGAACACCCTCCCCAAAATTTCTAAAGCTTTTCTTGTGGTCAGTTATTAAAGCAAAGGCACAAGGAAGATGTTCAGAGGTGAGGAGATCACAGCAGAGCAAGGAAAGTCTGGGTGTGGAAGCACCCAGCAGAGAAGAAAAGCTGGAAGAGGAAGGTATGAAAGCCTGTCTTGTGCTGCTCTTCCTTGTGCTGGCAGGGCATGGAACTCAGTGCACTGCATTACACCACCCAGACCAAAAAAACCCAGAGCACACACTACAACACAGCCAAAAGGAAGGGCAGACTGATGAATGAAGCCATTACAGGTGACAGGGGACAGAGACACAAAGCAGAGGAGTCAAAGAGTTGCTTAATGAGTCGTGTGGAGGTGTAGGAGAGGGTGGAGAGACAAAACATCCCTATCACTGTCAGCTTCTAATGGGTACAAAATGCTCATTGAAAACCCAACAGAAGGTCACTGACCCTGAGGAAGTGCAAGGAGGAGGCAGCAGCCAGCCCCCCTTGTCCCCCGTGTCACCACAAATAACCCTGAACCACCTATGGACACATCTTGGTGCTTGGGAACACGTAAGGCTGTCAGTGAGTGAAATCAGGTTTGTTTTCCAAGTTCACCTTCCTCCACTGCACTGTCCCGAGCTGGGAGTGGTCTCATTCCTTGGTCCATGTGGTAGCATTAATTGCTACCCAGGAAATGTGGGATGGGGATTTGGGAAGTCACTCACCTCTGTTTATCTCCCCCCTCATTTGACTGGGGAACTGTGGGACAGGAAAGTGTGGCAGGACTGTCCAGGATGGCTTCGCTCTCCAACAGCTCAGAAATCACAGCAGGAATCATCCTGTGGCGCTGCTGGGGGTGGCTGCTGCCTTCATCTGCTCAGGGGTAAGTTTCTTGCACTTGACAACAAACTCTATGGGCTTAAAGATAAGTCAGGAAAGTAAGAGGCAAGGTTCTCATCTAAAGGCAGCATCACAAAAGCCTGCCCCATCCCCAGCCTCTTGGAGGGAGGGCAGGGGTCTGCGTTTATTCACCCAACCCAAGAGCAGAGAGGCTGTTCCTGTGCAATGTGTATGTACTTTTGTATGAGAAATTCTTAAAAGAGGAGTAATTATAGAGAAACTTGTCTCCTAACTAAAAGAAAAAGAAGAAAAGAATAAGCAGGTATGACACCACCTGGGGTACATCAATCAGAGCAGAGCAGTGGAAGACAAGCAAGCTGGATCACCTCTTCATAGGAGCCGCCAGCTATTTGTCTAAATTGCATTTCTCAGCACTGTTGAGAAACATCCCCCTTGTTTTAGAGGACAGATGAAAGCAGGGCTCCTGTGATGTCTTTTTGCCTCATCCCTTCTCACACCTCCCCACCCATCTGGGAACTGCTCCCTGCTTTGGGGTCTGCCTGCTCACCAGCCCACCTGGCACAGCTGAGGCTCTTCCCTTGAGACCAGATTTTCTGCTTTAGTAATATTCTGGCCTCTGCTTTGGCAGCAATGGGGTAATGTGAGATCTAAACACAACCATTTGTCTTTTCAACCCTATTCCATTCTTGTACTGCTCTGGGGGTACGAGGATGTGGGGAATACCCTTCATCAGGCAGCAGAGCCGTGCTGCATTCATCCATCCCTAGACCAATAATGTTTTACCAACTGATTTAATTACACGAAGCTTATGTTGGAGTTATAGAAGGATTATCTGGGTTTTATCATGGTTATTACAGAAAATGATTATATTGTTACTATTACAGAGTTACAAAAAGTAAAGAGGAATCACAGGAAACTTGGCAAGGGCTCATTAGCAGTGTGGTAGTGTCTGCAGAAGCTAATTAAAAATGTCTATACCTCATAATAACCATTTATCTCATCACAGCCTCCATTCCCTATGTCTCTTTCTCTGGATAGAGTAGGGGGGAGTGATCTCTCCTCACTGAGAAATGCATACACAGCCATACATCTGAGTAGAGCATAATACAAATGGGTTTGTTCCGGGATGTGAAGCCCCAGCTCTGCTCTTGCCTGCCTGAGCTGGGGGCTGCCTGTCCTTGCCTTGCACACAAGGCCACAGAGATGCTCAGGGACCTCCTGGAGTCACTTCAAGAAATATCTCAGCCGGCCTTGCCATGCTTCTCAGCCGTGAGAAGATGGAGACAGTAAGCCTGGAGGAGGTGCTGGCTGGGAGACATGAAAACAACACTAAACCAGCATAATAACACAAGCGTTTACATTTGCTGTGCTCAAAGTCTTACAGAAGTTGCTGGTACCTCTGGTGTCTCAGCAATACATTGGTCTGAACCACTGACTAGGCGGGCAGGATTGTCTCAGACAACATCTGTATATCCTCTATCAGATCTCTCCTTCTGCAGGCTTTCAAAGCAAACAAAAAAATGACACAGCTCCCAGTTAATCTGTGTTATCTGGAAGAAGAAATCAAGGTGAAATTCAGTTTGTCAACAGGGGTGTGAGTGCTGACAGGAGATGGATCAGAACAGGCAAATGCCAGCTGTAGTTGTGCCCGATAAGTCATTTCTCACACTCACACTGCTGGGATGCAGATGGATATTCTGAAGATGACACTCGACAAACTTGTTTTGGATTGGAGCTTGAATTGAAGGTGTCTGTAGGGAAAGCAGAGGAATAAATCCCAAAAGCCATCATGTTTGTGATACCGTTTTCTGTTCTGCTCCGTGGTACTGGCCAGCACAGAGCAGACAGAGCTGAGAGGCAGAGCCAGCCTGCCTCAGTCTCCAGGGAAAGGGAGATAGTTACACTTCTTAATCCATCCAAAATATCAGTCTCTTGGAAGCAAATTCCTTGTCATGTTTAATCTTTGCACACTTTTTCAGTAAAACAGATGGAGTGGATGCTTAATAAGGAAATCCTTGAGCCTGCCCCAGCTGAAGTCAGATGGAAAATCACCCTCAGCAGCACTGGGATGATGCTTCTCATGACAGCAAGGACCAAGTCTAAGGGCCATTGGCCTCCAACAGCCTGGCTGGACTTCAGTCCTCTGAGATGCTGCTCCTCTGTGCAAGAGTTCAGAATCTCTCAGCCAGTTAAAGGTTCTCCTCCTTCCCAGCCCTCTCCTTGACACCAGCTGACCACTGTTTTACTGTGTTTCTTTGACCAGGTAGAGCTCCTGTCTGTAACCTCAGGCAAAAGTCAGAGCAATTTTGTCCCAAACCACACATTTTTTTTATAGTTCCATTCTAAGGAGAACATCTATTAGCTCTCCTGCTATTATTACTCTTATTGCAGTGAACACAGATGATGAGTAGTGCCTGCTCTTATCCAGCATATCCAGCCTGACCTCTTTGGCAACTGGGAACACTTTTTCTCCAAACCAGCCAATTCAACCTCACCACTGTGCCCATTGGACAGCCCTGTCTAACACTCAGAAGAGAAAACCAGGTACTGAAAGTCCTGGCACTTTCCCCAGAAATATCACCCTCCTTTTGAAAACATGATAAAAATCTGTTCCTGCCATTTCTGCACACTCTCTCCTTTCCAGCTTTCCCTGCCAAACTCCGTCCTCAGCTGCATTCCTGCCTGGGACTGTGTTGTGTCAGCCTGTCTCCCAGACATCCTCCGTTCCACAGCAGCCCAGCTGCTGCTCCAGATGGGGAAATCTCTGCTTGCAACAGCAGCAGTCACCAACGGTCTGGGTGGATGAAGCAACCCATGACTCACTTCCATGGCTTTTCCAGGAGATGCTGGAGACAGAGACAGGACATTGAGCTTAACTGGGACTTCCCAACACAGAAAAGAGTCAAAGAGCTGTTCTAATGTTTATGTGGCCAGACATGAGTCATTGCTAAGCCTGGAGCATGCTTTCCTGCCCCTGAAATCAGATTATCTACTAGACCAAACCAATGAATCCTGGTGAAATCAAGATGGGTCAGCTTTTCTGAAATGAGGACAGTTATGAGGAGCATGACCTTACCTTCTCTTTGAGTTTATGGGACTTGCCTTGTACTTGGGACCAGCCTGAGAAAAGACGTGGGAGGCAGCGTATATCCCATCACATCCTGTTCTCTGAGACCAGCCCTGGGAACCAAAAAAGGATGCAATGCTGCAATCTCACCTTAAACAAAAACACCCTCAAAAGCCAGATGAAAAATCTAGATTTTCTAGTGGTAAATTACTAAGATAGTAATGAAATTAATTACATAGGTTGTTTTAGAATTAGCAGAGATAAGCACAGTGATATAAACTGTAATGCAGGCTACAAAAGGCAGGATTTTACATGTATTCTGCACATGGAGCATGAGGTGTCTTGACATACACAGCAGAAGTCAGCTCAGGGGAAGACAGCTGTGAGCAGCAAAAAATTAGGAGACAGAAAAGAGGGAGGGGGTTAATCAGCATCAGTGCTGCTTTCAGTCAATGGGTTCCCCAAGAAATGGAGTTGCTTGACTCACACCAAGTTACCCGCTATCAACACGTGCCGTTGCTTTCATCCCTCATTTCCTGGGCAGATGACAGCGATGTCCTTGTGCTGCAGCCTTGGCTCCAGCACAAAGGGGTTAATTTGCTCTCACTCCCCATCTCTTTAAATATAAGTCATAAACTTGATTGTTTGCTTGTTTTTATTACAAGGGCTGTAGCTCTTCTGGAGAAAACACACCTTGCACCAATACCCTGCAGTTTTCCAAAGGGAAGTTTAAGACTCCTTCAGCAAATGCAACAGTCACAGGTTTTAAATCTTATGATGTGGGCAATAAGCTGTTATTGGCCACAGCCAAAATAATAGCCAAAAAGCTATTATTGCCACAGTGTAAAAGCAAAATACAAGGCCTCAAAACCCAGAGCCTGCAGCTCCAAACTACAGATGTGATATAACTAACCTATATAGATGTAATTCTTTGTATAGCTGTCATATACCCGTTACATACATATAGCACTTGCATTCATATATATATATATATACACACACACATATAGCTGAAGTGGCCACAAATGCTACTGGAGAAAAAAACAATCTCTGTTCTTCATTACCACCTGTAATTCCACCCGGGCCCATTACTTCTTTCACTGAAGCAATGAATAAAGGAATAATTCTCCCTAAAAGCTGTGCTGCCTGACACATCAATAGGGCACTGGGAATGGGCATTAGGAGTGGCCAGATTGAGGTATAAGAGCTGAATTTTCCTCTCCACTCCAAATTCAGAAGAAATCCAGCAGTTTTAGGAGAATTGCATTTATTTTCATGCTGTAAGCCAGACTGGGATGAGGCTGCAGGCATCTGGAGGTGCTCATGGAAGCCAACACTCAGCATGAGTTGGAAACTTGGCTTTGTACCCCTGAACAAGCCAAAAATATTTTGTCCATAGGGACTAACTGACCTCAGTGCTCCCTTCCCAACTCTGTGTATTTTATCTGATGGGCTTCAGGGGATTTCCTCCGATTATTGCAAATGCCTCTGGAGACACATTCAAAGGGATTCTGAATGCCTGTAAAACCTCTCCCTGTGAAGTCAGCCCGCAGAGAAACCTCACAGAGGAGATGTAAATCTTGGGAGGGTTTACAGCAGCTTCTCCAACATCTGTAATTCCTGTATCAGCAAACACTTTACACGTCGCTCTGGGAGCAGGATGTAGAGAAGGGAGAGTTATTTCTGAAAGCAACCACTTAACTTCTACAGCTTTACATGACAGCCAAAAAAATGTAATACCAAATAGCTTTCTTACTTCATGTCTATTAAAACATATATATATATGTATATGAACTAACAGTATTTCACTCACATGGTCATTTTCCACTGGCTGGTCATGGATCAATTCTCAATCACATCCAGACCCTGCCATGCTACCACAAATGCTGGAATAGTTAAGTATTCATGCTGGCTCTCTTCTAGTGGGTTTCCTTCCTAAAAACAGGAAAAGGAGTGCCCTGTTCTGGATTAAAGGAGGTGTGTGGGTTAAGAGTAGAGCTGCACAAGCAGTTTTACTGAATGGTGACAGAGGCAGCAGAAAGGGGATAAAAAAGGAGGGAGCAGGAAGAGGGGTTTGGTGCACCATTAATTTTGGCCAGACTAAAACCTCAGCCTGCTTTGGTTGCAGCAGGGTGATGGGTTTGTAGCCTATTTAACAAAACTCAAATGTATTTTGATAAAACATGTTATAGCAATGAAAGGAATCAATGCAGTGGTGCCTCTGTGTGTGTGTTTTATATTAAGACTTAGTTGATGACTTCTCATCATTTGAAAGAAATGCTCAGCCTCGGTGCTTGAAATTACCCAGCTGCAGCATTTTCTACTCAATCCAATCTCCAGTTAATTTGAGCCTTCATTTATCTTGAACAAAGCCTCCTAATAAAAACATTTGTATTACAAATGATACACTTGATCAATGGGATTGCTTTAGGCAAGTATTTGATAATTTGAACACTAGCTATAAAAAGTTTTCATTTAATCAATGTGGCTGGCCAAAATTTGGAGTGAGAAAGCCCCAAATCTGTACATCACGAAACAGTCAGACCGTAATTTCAGATCAGGTTATTTAGATGTTCGTACCAAGATTATTGTTAGAACTGGGTAGTGTAATCTGTGCGATATTAGCCCTAATTATTTTTGGTAACACAATTAATTATTTAGTTCACTCAAAGTGACAAGAATGGAATGAATCAAAATAAGGAGCTGGCTGGGCACGGAACTATTAATTTTCTTTCAATCCCATAATTCCTTTGGTCAAATCAATGAGATAAATAGGCAGATGGAAAAAGCCAATGGACATTTCCATTGAACAGGAAGAGTATCCAGGTGCCAGGCAGATCAGGAGATGATATTAGACCCTTTGCAGGGGCTGGGAAGTTGTCCTTGGGACCATTCAGGTTTGAGATGGTTTTTCAAACATAAGAAAGCTTCAAGGTCACAGATTTCTCTGTTAAGGGTGGTGTGCTCCCCCTCTAGGCCCGTGTCCAAAGTAGGAAACATTATTCCTTGGCAGCCAAAGATTTCTGCTTTATTCCATCTGTTGCTATCCTTGGATACTTTGAGAAGCAACCATGGTGCCTGGAATTTTAGCCTGTGTTTATTTTCATTAACAGTGGTATTAATCAACATTTTCCTCTGTTCTCCACAGACTGCTCAGGGATGTCTTTGGAAAGCAAAGACAAATTCCAGGTCAGGTTTCCTGTTGTTTGATATTATTATATGTGAAAAGTGAAACGATTCTTCGCTTTGCCCAGATTTGTTCGTGAACATTGAAAAACTTCAAGTAGTTCCACCTTAGTTGAGGGGCTTTATTTTGACACAGCCACCAGCAGATATATTACGAAAAAAGTTCAGAAGGTCTAAAAAACCTCCACAGTGTACATCAGCCTATTTTATTTTGTTTCTTCAATCCTTTTAAATCAGCATTTTTAGGACTTCGTTTAAAGTGGAAGACAGGAAGCAGCGCAGTGAGGACTCTCCTGTCACATCACGCACGGAGCTGTACGACACAGCAGCCTCAAATCTCTTTCAATCCATCACTTATTTCCCTCTAGAAACTTCTCTTTTTTCTTTTTTCTTTTTCCCCTCTCCGTATTGTCTTTGACTATTACTTATTTATTTGGATAGTTGACTTCAAGGGACGTCTTTCCTGGCTGGCTGAAGACATTTTACAAACAAATGCACGGAAACATTTCTGATAGCGCTGCCGAAGTAGCAGCCGGGTCCCCGTGGGCAGGTAGAGCTTTGTGTCATCCAGCAGCCCCCGCTCTGCTCCATTAGGGAACAGCATTTTTCACAGCCGGAGAGGCTGCTGCAACAACAGGCCCCAAGCAGCGGCCAGGACCAAAGCGTGAGGAATTAAAGGGCTGCTCGAGGTTCCGTGGGGCTCTAAGGACTCCCCTGGGGAGGATAAAAAGGAATTAGAAAAGGTTTTACTGACAAGCGTACGTTGCCTGTGCTTTGATACGCGCACAAAGGAGAGTAATTGTCAGTATGGGGAGGAGGGTTCTCTGTAGCTGAAACTACCATTGATACCCTGTGGAGAGTTAAAAAACACCTCAGTTAAGAACTTGGGTAGACACTACGGCCCAAGGCCCAAACAAGGGGTACTAAATAGGCAGAGAGGATTTATAAAGCAGCTATAGATAACATTGCTCCATTTCAAAGAGCTCTACGCCTCCTGCAGCACCCCCAGACACCGAGAGGGAAAGATGTGCATCACCATCAGCAAAACATGTTCTGAAATAAAAAACAAAACACCTTTGGGCTAGTTTGCAGCTGCCAAAGGAGAGGCAAACATGGCAAGGCACCCGTTCAGCATCTGGAGGGGAGAGCATCTGCTGCGAGACACCTCCACGTTTACTTTGAGTGAGGAATCGTCGCTCTGGCTATAATACTTCATGAGTGAGACATATCAAGTGAATGGAATCCACACAAATGAGGTCGTTAGCATAACTGAATACGCTCTTCATTCCTTCAAGAATGAAATATATGACTAATTCCCTGGCAAGGCCCAATTACACACTAGCACTAGCACATGGGTTATATCTATTATGAAATAATAAGATAACATTAATAAGATTCCCAGAAAGGACATTAAACAGCTAATCTCATGACTGTGTACAACCAGTCTAACTATTCAGGCTGTCTCCTGCCTGCTTACCTCATCACTTTCCAGATCTCTCTTGTCATCTTCAGTGGGAAAAGTGCAGGTCTACCAACTTTTAACCAGAGGGATCTGAGTGGGAAATGGGGCAAGCGCTCTGGGAGTGCTGAGAAACACGTGGATAGGATTTTCAGTATCAGCCATAAATGTGAGAGCTACAGCAAACATACCACTCGTGAAATGTTCCTGTAGACACAGAGCAATGCTGGCAGCTGTGTTTTGGGTCGTTAACCTGGGTACACAGGCACGGCTCAGACATGCTGGCAGTGCTTCCAGCTTCTCACTCCAAGAGCACCTGAATAGTTCTTTTTCTCACCCGTTTTTCTCGTGCTGTGAGGCTCATGATCCTGCGTGCATGCACAGACCTGTTTCATGGGTGTATGAACACAGGCAAGGAACAAGGCTCATGGTCTTTTAGATGAACGTCACCCCACTTTTCTGAGACGCCTATGGAGAAAAAATGAACGAAAAGACATATATAAAGTTGAGCATAATGCCATATGTTGCTCAGAAGCCTGGTAGGACAGGAGGCAGCTGAGATTTCCCTCAGTGTAATTTAGCAAGATGCACCTCAGGCGCTGGCAAGGAGCGTCCAGCTCCCCAGGACCAAGGACACGTCGATAGCAGCAGTCAGACACTGCAAGTTTGGCAGGTGGCTAAATTGGCTTCACAGCCTCGCTGGCCCTGGTTGGGGAAGGGAAGATGCCGAGTCTCAGCACAGAGGGCTGTAATGAGGATTAATAAGGCGTGTGAAGACGCTCTGTAATTGTCCGGCTGGCTGTTTCCTTTGCACCTTATGCTATCATTTATGTCTCTGCAAAGTGGCTGTAAAACGCTCCAGGTCTGATTCGATAGAACTCTGCAGACTCCTCGTACAGGTGTAAATTGCTCTGTGATGTTCAGGGCAATGTCTAAGTGCAAACTAATCTAATCATCTCTGTTGCCTCTTTATATTTTTTTTTTTAAATTCTCTAAACTCCCCTGCAGCCAATTGAACATTTTAGTGCCTAATAAACTACAAAGCATCAGGTATTTCGTGCATGAACTTGTGTCCCAGAAACAGAATTTGCAGTGCTGGCCCCAAGAAGAGCTGGAGCTGCATCAAGATGCTGTGGCTGGGCCACCAGTGCCACAGTCCTGTGTGCTGATCGCTGCCCACAGCTGTAAGACCAAGCAGAGGAACACTCACATCATAAACCTCAGGGGTTGGTGCACAGTGACAGCGAGCCTGAACCCAGGAGAAGCCATGAAAAATGAGCTAACCACATAGTTTTGAAGGGAATGGGCAAAAAAACAATGCCTGACCTTGTTCAGACATAGGGGAAAAAACAACTGCAGACCTACGGCAGCTGTAAGAAGAACCTGAACTAAAATATATGAGTGGTATTACAGGGAATAACCCTTAAGAGGTGGAAAGCTTTGATAGACGCACTCCTACAGGTAGCTTCAATCGCTGGCAGCTGCAAAGCTTCAGTAATGAATGTCAGACTGCTGGCCAGCTGCGAGGGGAATAAACAGCTATTTGCCTTCAGTGGAAGTAGCATCAGTTTGACATATGACATTCAAATGATACGAGCTTTAAAAGTGTGGTTAAATGACTGCTGTTTGACTTGAAACCTCGAGTCTGCCGAAGCAGTGTCGCAGCCGTTTACCTTTGCTCTGTGGGGGATTGAATCGCTGAGCTCAAAAATGAAAGACCAAAGTGCTTCTGCAAATTCAGCCCACAGAGTGTCGTGTGTCCAGCTGCTTCTGTACGTGCGCCAGAGTGATGAGAGGGGCAAAGACAGGTCCTCCTGGTGCTGTGTCCTTTGGTTCTGATGATGGCTGCTGCTGGCACACATGGGGACACAGCGGTGCCTCTATGAGGCAGATGGGGAGAGGCTGGTGGGGATGAAATTGGGGGCTGTGGAATGAAATAGGGTGAGGAAAAGGGGTTATCCCCACCTGGTCTGGCACTCCCTTCCCCTGGCATTGTCCTCCTCCACATTCATGGGCTTCTCTTCAAGGCTCTTCTGCATTTTGCCTTCAGGATGCCATCCCAGACTGCACCATGTCCATCACCTGCCAGTTTTAAGAAAAAAAGCATTGCAAAGTACTCAGCTCTCTAGTTTGGGGGACCTTGTTATGCATTTGTTACGTTAGCCTGTCAGCTAAACACCAGCAGTCAGAACTCTTTGATAACCTACCTGCTGAAGTGCCTCTGCTTGCAATCTTCACACTAAAACAAGAGCTCAGGACCAAAGTTGCCGCAGGAAGAAAAATCACTGCTCCCTGACCTTTGGGCAGACCCTGTGGGCTGATTATTCCATCGATTTTAACCAAATCAAGCATTCGATGCGGGTGTCTGGAGGCCTGTGCCTCTTCAGCAGCAGGTCCAGTGCAGCACCAGCAGCAATAATGCAGACAACCTCCATGCAACCCTGGGCCAGGGTCAGGGTCAGGAAGGTTCCAAGTGTCTTGCAATCTGGGGCAGGCTCAGCTGCTCTGCCTGGGACTGGCCCCGGGCCCTGCTGCTCGTGGTGGGGAGGACAGAGCACAAGTGAAGCACTTGAGGACATGGCAAAGCTGCCTCTGGGACAATTGGGAACCAATTAAGGTGTGCACTTCCTGCTCTTAAGCACAACTGAATTCAGCAAAACAAAGGTGAGATTTGGCACAGCTTGGCACTGTTCTGTCCCTTGCCAGAATCCTGTGCAGGTGCCTGGAGGTGAAGCAGGGCTGTGCTGGTCTCTCCGCGGGCACATCCGCACTGCCCGGCACAGCAGCCTCCTCGCCCACTTCACTGGCACAGGGTGGAGCAGATGAAGATGCCTTTGAACAGACATGAGAGAGGCCAATATCCTTTGACACTTGCAAGTGAACTGTGTATTTCCAAAATGTTAAGCAGCTTTGTGAGAGAGATTATCCTGAAGGATGTTTTCCGTAGTGTTGACATTTGTGTGTGAGTGATTAATTCCAACACAGACATGGGGCGAGGAAGCAAAACCCTCCCCTCTCTGTCACCAGGCAGGCTCTGGCCTTTGCCCCAGCAAGGTTATTAATTCATCCCTGACCTCTGACACTGCCTCTGACTTTGTCACCCTCATCTTCTCAGTCCCCTCTCCAGGCAGAGACCTGAGGATTTTCTGTGCCCCTTTTTATGAACTGCTCTGACAGTGCAGGCACTTTTCAGCTGTTGGCTCTCCAGGGGTCTGCCTGCCTCTACATTTTGTCCTTCTCCCCTGAGAAGTGTTGTCACAAACACTCTGCTATGCCTTTAAAAAAGGGGAAAGCAGCAGCTGAAAACAAAGATGAATTGTCACTTTTGTACATGGGTGGCAGAAGGGAGCTGCACTGCTGCAGGTTACAGAGGCAGAAGGGGAAGCTGTGGCTGCCCGAGCTGCTGGGAATTTTCTAACCCTCTCACCCAGCTCAGCGGTGACTCTCTAGAGAAGCAGCTTCACTCCTCCCCTACACTTACAGTCAAGGGTGCCTTTCTCTAGAAAATTTAATTTGCTGCAGAAAGGTTATTATATCTTTTCTGAGGTTTTCTACTCAATTCCTACAAAATAGAGAATGTAAGTATAAGAAGAATATATAATACATATAATCTATCTCCATATAAAAGAAATATAAAAACTGCTATGTAGTGAATAAAGTTCCTAAGCCAAGCTTTACAACAGGAATCACTTCACACCAGCAATGACTCTGCTCAGCTGTTCATTTTGGGCTGTTGTACCTTAAACTCTGCATCTCCAAAAGCAGTTCTCAGTACTGATGATACATGCAGGGATTCCCTCAGGATATAATGAGTTTTCATCTCCCAGGAATCCAAGCAGCATCATACATGGCAGTGAGTGGGCTGGATGTATATCCACATGCAAGTTCTTCACCTAGTGCTGAAATGGGACAGCTTGGAAGCAGAAGACATCCTCCTATGGAGGGGTACAGGCAGAACAGGTGCATGAGGTGTTTAGGAGAGAGCACAGAGCACTTAGAACCCTGTATGAAGACAAGTGCTCTGCAGCATAGAGCAGATGCTGGAATCAAATACCTCCACTTTCACAGAAAGACAAATGTCTTGCTGAGACTAGCAAGACCATGTCCTCACTGATTTGTGATGCCACAAGATGACAGTGGAAGAATGAAATGCAAGAGAACTTCCATTTCCACTTTGTAGCATGGATTTCTGAGGATCCCATCAAAGAAGTGAGGAATCCAGCTGGGAAAGGTGATGGGACACTGTCACTTGGCCAAAGGCTTATGAGACCTTCACTTGTATATGGAGAAAGCACAGAGATTGGCATCAGCTGGTTACAGAAGAGGTAAGTGAGCTTTTTATTGCAGTTAGCACTCCAGCAGCAGTTTCTGGAGGAATAATACGAAATGTCAGAATACAGGTCTTTTCGAATCTACAAAAAATGACAAAGTCTGGCAAGACTTTGAAGCTCTCAATAGCCAAAGGCACCTTTCTTCCAGACTAGGGTTGTCCAGGACATCTGAAGGCTCTCAGGGCTGCATGCTGCATCATTATTAATTCAGTTAAGCTGGTTTTACAATGGCCTAATATAAACCAGACTAAAAAGGTGTCATGGTAACAGTATGGAGGGTGCCTGTGCTGACAATCCCTTCCATGGCAGGTGGCTGCATGCCCAGGGCACAATAAGCAAACAATCAGGAAACACATGTGGGACACTTCTCTCTCTCCCTACAAATCTCCAGATATTAGGGATAACTGCTTCTCTGGGCTCCTCCAGTTAACACAACTGCACTTGGAATCACGCAAAAGCCATCTAAAATCAGACAAAAATCTAAATAAATCAGCATCAGAAAATTTGCTGCAGGCATTCAGTTCTTCAAGAATGTGACCATTTTAACACTTGTCAGGGTCATGGCACAGAGCTGAGGAAATAGTCCTGGACAACTCTGCATTCCCAGGAGAATAAAACCAGAAGACACACAGAGTTACCCAGCAGGCAGTGGGAACAGGAGCAATGGCAGCATTACTTAACTATGTGCAATTTGCTCTCCCTATCTTGATTTAAATTACACTGCCAGAAGAGACTGACAGTGTCTGGAATCAAATTGCTTAGAAAAGTGCCTCTTGAGAGGAAGAGAAAAAAATGCCCAAATAACTCAAGTGCAAATGGTCTTGCAAAATGCCTATTGTGATTGGAGACAGTCGGGTCTGGGGCTCATGTTCATTAGGATAATGCTCATGTAATTATGCTGGGCCAAACCCCTGTGAAATGGGGGGTAGCACCTCTGACATTCCTACAGCACGCCCATCAACCTGGTCTCCTCTCAAGAGTTAGAGGAGGCACCATCAAGTAAGAGTCTCTTGCTCTGTTCTTGCTTCTTCACTTGTTAAGATCAGCCTGGGCTCTGGGAACCATCTTCAGAACAATGGGCTTCTTTGGTTGCATGAAACCTTTTGAGTCCAGAACCAGCGGGATCTTGAGCAGGAGGAAAAAACCAAAACAGCCACATAAGTTGGGGAAAAGGACAGACATGGCAACAACAGGAGCCCTACAGCCCACATAGATCCCAGCTCCCACTTGTTTTCAATGCACTTCCTAACCTACAGGTGTACTTACAGCAAGACTACCACTATTGCTCATGCAAAACAGCTACCAGCTGGTGTTTAACAGTGAGTTCTGGCTTTCACATGGCGTGGTATAAAGAGCTCGGTGCACTGATCAACAGGCTGCATGTGGAGGGAAAAGCAGCCAAAATCCACCCAGGACGCAGCAGCCAAGAAGGGGCATGTGGTGCCATCCTGTTTAATGATGAAGTGTATCAGCACTTAGGGAAACCAGATCATAATGGGAGCTGGAGGAGCAATGAGCTCTCCAGGAAGAACAAAACTAAGATTGCTGTTCAGACCAAGCACCAATGGAAAAGCATCCTCACATGAAAAGGTTTTCATGGGGTAGGCTGAAAGTATCATTAAAAACAACATTTAAAGCAGGTGTTGCAGGGGAAGGAAGATTGTTTTGTCTCCCCCACTAAAGGATGCTGCTCATATCCCAGCTCTCCCTCTCCCCATCAGGACAAGGGTGCTACACTCAGCCTGACAAGCTACATTCAAATCCCTATATCCCAGTAAGCTTTTTCAGGAAATGTAAGCAATGTGGCTTGGAGCCCAATGTGCCATCAGTGGAGAAGCGAGAGGAGGCTGCAGCTTCCATATATGTATTCCAAAGGGATGTTCCAGCATGAATTTTCCCCTCCCACTCTGATATGTACAAGACATCTTCTTTAGAAAAAAGGGCTGAAAGAGCCCCATAAACCTATGGGCACCAATAATACAATACGTATTTAACTTGTCTCCTTTTAATTAAAGGCAGTTATAAAAAGAATCAATTTTATGGATTGCAGAGGACTAGAAAAATGTCATTAGACTTGGGGGAGGGTGGATAGGTCACTGCATTGTTAATGGACTATTACAGTCTTTCACCTCCAGGTTACTAGTTGAGCTGCAATCTGAATCTGCAGAGATTCCAGCTGAGCACCCGTGCCAAGTAATAATTTAATAAGGATTTCTCTGTTTCTTACAACAAATGTCCTTTGAATGCACTTGCTGGGCCCTCGGCTCTGATTTCCCAAGCTCACCTCACTAACAAAATGCATTAATGGCACAGCTTTTTGCAGCAGCCAGTGCAGAGCTGGGTTGGGCTGGAAAGCAACACCGCAGTGCTCTCTCTCTCTGAGGGAGCTGCTGTGCTCCCAGTGGGGCTGGCTTGACATCTCATTGCCAACAGCTATTGCACTTATTTCATGTCAAACAGCCTCAGTTTGCAAGGCCTGTCCCACCAGTACTGCATGCAGCATTCACTGGGATCCTGGGCAAACCCAAAACCTGGTGGGATCCTGCATTGCCTCAAAGAGGGAGAGGGTTGCCAACTCAAACTGAACTCAGACTGCACGTGTTTGAAAATTGTTACGCTTTAGGGCTGCCTGGTGGCCCATAGGAGATGAATTTTGGTCTCCTGGGATGTCTCACCATGCCATGTTTGCAAAGCACAGCTTTAGTGTGGGTTGGGGAGGATACTCCCTTCCTGCACTCTGGACCAGCGTCTTCCTAAGCTGGGTCAAGGCAGACCTGCAGTGCACTGAGGAGGAGCAGGCACCCCACACCTTAGGTGCACCCGAAGAAGGCAGAGGACTTCAGGGAGTTCAGCCTCAAATATCCCACCAACATTAAATAAGTTTCTGTAGCAGTTTGAAAATAAGTATCAATAACTTGTGGTGAACCACTTAAAATTAACTGAGAAGACTTAAACAGTTATTCCCATCTAACTGTAGGACAATCTCAGTGGGAGTAAAGGGCAGGTAATGAAACACATCATCCCATATCCTCACCGGTGTGTCTTTGCAGGTTCTGAAGGAGAAGTTTTGCAACAGGACGACCACAGCCACTTTCACAACAAGGAGAGCAAACCTCATTCCTATGCAGTTCCTGGGGCCAGCCCCGAATGGGAGGAAGGTGTAGGGGTCAATACCCTCTTTGTTCTCTTTACTGAACCTGATTACAACAAAAAAAACAAAAACAAGTTAGCAGGAGCTACTCTTCCAGGATGTGTCAGCTTCCAGATCTGAAGCGATGAGGGGTCTGAGAAGGTAAAAGCTTTTTGTGTTTCTGTGCACATTAGAAGAATCCCTTATTCTAAGCTAAGTCCCTTATTTCTGTCTCAATAGATACCTTATGCCTCTGCTTTTATCCTACAGCTCAGAGTTGGTTGTGCAACTCCAGGTGCATCAGGTGACCACGGAACACCCGAAATATGCTAATGGATTTCACAACTACTCGTTTCTCAGAACTTCCTCTCAGCTCCAAAAGTGAACCCAGATTTCAAACCCTAAAACACACAGGTCTACAGCTTCTCAACTTCCCTGTAGATCAAAGGACTGAGAGAACACAAAGACATTCTCCCCCTGTGTGACTAAAGGCAGGGTTGCTTTTGAGACATGCCAGCCATTCCTCTCCTCATCATGAAAAACAGGGAAGAACAATCAGCTTCACAGGGAAATTTGCCACTGAGCATTTTCAGTAGTATTTCTTAGTGATCAGTTAGTTTTCATGTCAGGAGGCTTTTCATTCCCAGTGCATGAGGTCCAGGTACAAACTTCAGCCATGCTAACTCAGTAGCGAAGTGTCTTGCTACTGAGACACCAGCACAACCCTCTGATGAACTCCCAGCAAGGCAAGTGATCCCTAAAGAGCTGCTATCCAACCATCCATGCTATTTGCCAACTGCAATAAAGATGTAGCTACTGGAGCAACTGGTGTAGCCTGCCAATTGCCAGAGTCCTCCCACTTGGAGGCTTCCTTCTGAATTCAACACAAGGTGACCATAGGCTCCACAGGAGATTTCAGCAGCACCCATCTCCCTCCCTAATTTCTACATAATACGGATGTCACATTTTGTCCCAAAGGTCACCACACCCCTACTGGCTTCCAGGGTTATTTCAGCTCCTGGTGCAAGGGCACAGGTCTCATCCTGCTCTCTCTGAACCAATCCTCAATGTCTTCCTGGCCACCGGAAGAACAGCAGGCCCAGGGTCTCCCAGATCTGCCTTGGGCTGTTACCTCATTTTGCAGGGTCAGACAGAGCTCCAAAGCAAAGACCACTTCATAACTTGAATTAAAAATTAAGTTTTATTTGCTACCCATCTTTGCCCTTCTGCTGCTGATTTGCAGGGCATTGTGCCAGTCACCCAATGGCTCTTGCCTTAATATCTGGCCATAAACCCCTCACGGTTACAGCTGCTGGGAGCTGCTCTCACTGTTGCTCCCTTCAATGCAGTTAATTAAATTCCATGCACAGTTTATGGATGTAGATCATAAAACTCCCCTCACGGTAATGCTGGGACTAGATGTCAGACAATGATAAATGCCTAATTTAAATGTTATAATCATGCATTCCCCACTTTTTCTGCCATTTCCACTCCCAGGGCTGAGGTTGAGCACGCAGCTATTCCCTCTGCCTGGCCCTCACCTCTCAGGCCTGAACTCATCCGGCTCTGGCCAGTACTCCGGGTCACGGTGCAGCACAAAGGCTGGGATCATGACCACCATGTCCTTTGGAATAGTCACACCATTGATCTCCACTGTCTTCTTGCAGACCCTCTCGAGCCGGCCCCCAGCGGGGTAGAGCCGGATGGACTCGTTCACCACCATGTCGAGGTACTCCATCTGTGTGATGGCATTGTACGTGGGAGTGGCCTGGGACAGGAGTGGGGACAGCCGTGAACACAGGACTTCAACTCCCACCCCAACACCCCCACAACACTTCCCCTTCAAGTATCAGAGACCAGGGGAGGGGAAATCTTAGTGCCAGCACCTTGGGCACTCTGTTTTCTTTCCAGCCTCGCTTTTGGTTTGGGGTTTGCAAGGTACAGGTGGGGACAACCATGGCATCTTTGCCCCGTCCTTTACCTTGTTGGGCAGGTGTGCATCGATCTCATCCTGGAGTCGCTGCTGCACGTCAGGGTGGATGGCCAGGTTATAGGCTATGTAGCTGAGGGTGGAGCTGGTGGTCTCATAACCAGCAAAGACAAAGATAAGAGCCTGGGCCAGAACCTCTTCATCACTTAATGCTGAAAAAAGGCATAAAAGCACGTACAAGAAGATGAAAACTACAGTAATTAACCCTCGGGAATTCAGGATCCCACTCCCCAGCCTAGGCAATGCTACTCCTACCTACTTAACAGTTGGGAAAGGACACATCCAGCTTACCCTCTGGGACCACAAAGGGGTGGAAGTGGCAGTTGCACAGCCAGAAAACTGCTGTCAAGGTCAGCAGCATTACGGTGCTTTCTTTAAGAGCAGAACCAAGGCATGTGCAGCCTGAGTCTGGTTCAGAAAGTCTCTCCTATCTTCAGGGACCATGCTCCTGGGCCAAAAAAAAACCCAACAGGGGCAAATTTCAGGAAAAGACAGAGATGAAGAGATGTCCAGCACCTCCTCTAAGCCATGAGGTGAGCCTTGCACTGCCAAAGGATTAGTAGCGCTGAGCATAATGTGGCAGTGGTAACAAGGAGAATCCAGGATTTAATGCTGGCACAGCAGCAGTGTCCAAGTGCTGACAGGATGCAGCCTGCAGCACAAGATGTCTTACAAACAGCATCTCAAAAGTTTACCAGCATCCTGCCTTAACTGAGGTTGATGGACTGGGTCTGTACTTGGCTGAGCAATTACTTCTTAATTTAACAGTTCACCCACAACAGGGCACAGAGATGAGCTCAAAGATGAGCAAGGTACACAAAACATATGTACTTTGTGTGGTTTTTTGAAACACAGCCAACATCACTGGCCTTCAGAGAAGAGAAAACAAGAAATGGAAGTAAGGAAATAGTCACTTTTTTTACCCTTTGTTGCACAAACAGACCTCAGGATTTATCCCAGAAGATGGCATATAATAAAAATATGGCTGCTCTGTAGTAAACCATTATGGCCCCGCTACTGAGACCTTGAATGTCCCATGGGATTAACAACTAAAATCCTCTCCCTACTTCCCTCCTTTAACCTGACAGGGAACTACTGCTTTCTGCTGAGAGGAGGACACATCTCAAGACATACTTTTGTCCAAGTTGGCCTCAGCAGACTTAGAGCCATCTTGGGAGTTCTGAGATTCAATCATGAGCTGCAGAAAATCAACCCGGTCCTGGGGAGAGACAGAGGCAGTCAGAGAAGATGTGGGTGGGTAGAAGGCAAACCTTGTCCAGTCCAAGTCCCTTGCTGAGACACTTGCTCCATTCACAGCCCCACTGGCAGCTTCAGAGCATGATGAGGTCTGGACTAGAAACCGTCTCTGAACACAGATACTTTCCTCCCTTGGACATCCAGGCAGGGCATGATTCTGACCCTCCTCAGAATTGGTGAGCCATGAGCTGTTCTGGAGAGCAGGTGAAACACCACAGCTTCTGAAGATGTCACCAAGTCCCCTCCTGCACTCAGGACAACACACTTCTGAAAAGAAGAGGCCACCTGGGCTGGACTCACCGTGCTGCTGCCCTTTTCCCGCTCCTTCTTCATTTTTATGAAGGCGTCCTTGAAGAAGTCCATGACATCTGAGGGCAACAGAGTCACCTTCATCTTTTCCAGCACAGGGATAACGAAGGGGAACAACACTAAAAGGAAAGAAGAGAACAACGTATTTGAGCTCAAAGGGGCCCCAAGAAAAGCAAAACTGGCACAAAGACAGAAAGGAGAGGGGTAAATCTAAACCCTGATGCAAAAAATTGTGTTTTGTTGCGTTCAGGTCTTTCTACCTCACCATGGCTGAAATGCAGTAGCACTTGAGAATCTCCTCCCCATGCTACTTCATGACCACAATGCCACACTAAGTGCAGCTCTCTCTGACACAGCAGCTCTCCATCATGTCTCTGCAAAGATTCTCTGCTTGTAGGAGGATGCTGCAAAGACCCACACGGGCTGTACAGATCCTACAGATCCTGGGGAAATATTTCTGCAGACCTCCTAGGGTAAATCTAATCCTGCAAAACACTGAGCATCTCCCAGGTGGCAAAGAGGACTCAAAGCTATTAAGGGAGCTACCAGGAAATGCATGTGGTTACCACCTTTGACATCGATTCAGGGCTGTATGAGATGAGGTATGTCATACCTAAGAATAAGAACATAGGACTCAGAAAACTGAATTGGAGAAATTTCTTAATGTTGGTGACAAAGGGGTCATTAGGGTTGCTCAGGGAGTCAACATTGACACTGAAAGAAGTGCTGGCCACCACGTCCATGCTGTAGGCTCCAAAAATGCTGAGTAGAAAAGAAGAGAGAGTGAATGAGATGAACCCAACCATAGCAGCAAATAAGAACCCATCTAGGAACAATTGTGAGATGGAATCTCCCTTAATGCAGAGTCCTAATGCAGTAGGTCTCCTCTGATCTGCCAGTAATCGTCATTATATTTTCCCAAGTCTCCCCAGTTGCATTCATTCCTCAGTTTTTCTCAGCTTCAAAAACCTAAGCGGTAGCTGGAAAGCACTGAACTGCAGTCCAGGGTAACAGAGGCTATATTCTGATTTCCATCTGTAAAAGAGGTTGCAAAAATGATATCCAAAAATACCACATCTTGCACAGCTTCTGCAGTGGGCTCTACTCCTTCCTCAAAATGCATCCGCAGTAAAATGAAACAGGGAACAGAGCACAGGTCTCCCCCTGAGCAGAGCAGAGCAAGCCCACTGCTGGGGAACATGCCATGCCCATGACTGCAGTGCAGTTTGCCTCCACAGCTGACAAGGGATCCGTGCTGCAGTGTGGAAAAGGCCCTCCAGAACAGCCCCTTCCCCACGCTGAATACAAACCCTTTCCTGTCAGCCCCACACAGTTACTCACTCCTTTGCAGTCACAAATTCATCATTAGCCACTTTCTTCTCAATGTTTTTCACCAATTTTTCACTGTAGTGATTAATGATATGGAACATCTGAAATGCAAACCAAAGCAGAAAGCACTGCTGACTCCTTCCCTGCCACCAAACAAGTCTGGGTGATTCCACACTGCCATCTGCCACTTGCCAAGTCTCACTTGGGGAGGAACAGCAAGCAAGGGGAAGGTCTCATTTCCAGGCCTCAGACACTGCTTTCTCTCATCTTAACAATCTGTCCTCAGAGCTCATCTGGTATGACTGAGCAAGGCTCTCCCCCCAGAATCCACACACAGCTCCCATTCCAGCTAAGCATCCACTCCAGCTGGGAGTGAACATGGCTCCCGAGGGCATGGAAAATGGACAACCATGGTGTGGGTGATGTGCTTAGCAAGATGAAAATACAGGCCAACAGCCTCATGTGCTGTTTCATCCCCCATCCCCTTCTCCTGACGCCATCCCCATGGTGGTAGACACTGTATTGCTGAACTGTACCAACAATGCAGGTGCTCATGGATGTGGTCTCGACAAACAGGGTGACTTCCCTGTTTGAGGGGAAACAGCCCAGTCCTCCTCCAGCTGTTGATGCAAAGTACCACTGCTCTGTGCTTTACCTCCTTCAGCTTCCCACTGGTGAAGGTTGGAGACAGCACTGTACGGATCCTTTTCCACTGCTCATCTGCAGCCACACTGAGGGCCGACTCCAGGAGCCCGTTCAGACCAAAGTTCTGCAAAGGAAAAATGTTGCAGAAAAGGGTCATGGTTACACAGGGAAACAGGCGAAGGTTTACAGCCCCCATCACATGACAGAGATGCAAAGGAAAACCCACTATGGAGTGTTCACTTGGACCCCGAAGTCATGTCAACCCTACCTCAACCAGCACACAAGAGAAAGGAAACAAGAGTGTAAGAGTCATAAATTACATCAACCCGAGGGTGCATCCAGGCTGATGGCCCAATGTCCCAGCCAGAGTGGCCCCTACAACTCCCTAGCAGAGTTTCGATGTTGGTACCATCAATACACTGGGGCACATCAGAGAGCAGGCCTTGCTGAAGGGCTCACAGGAGAACAGAAACCACGAAGAAACTTCTCTCTTGCTGCACGTGCTCTGCACTGGAGAGCAAAGCACGGGACTCTGTACCTACCCGGCGATTAGTAAAAATGCTGTAGCACTCTTTCACCAGGATGTTTTTGATGAGGATGGGGTCCAAAACAGCCAGCACAGGCTGCCTGCCATCATAAAACCTAAGCCAAGAGAAACCCACAGTCAGTCCATTGCTCATGGTCAGCTGGAGCAAAAGCAGCCTTCTCTGTCTGTGGCCAGAGCCATGGCACAAAGGGTTTGGGCCAGCTGAGCCCTCTCTAATACAACAGCTGAAAGAATGAGGCTGAAACTGTTTTATTATGCAGTAAAACAGGAGAAATGGAAAGAAAGTGACAAACATGGGCAGCATGACCATTTCTAGCAATCATCTGTGGTACTAAAGAGTTGCCAAAGCAGTGGGGGTTTAGATAAAAGGCAGCTTTTGCCATGACGTTGATCCCCTGTACTTGGGCTATCTGAGCTCTGTTTCTGCTACTGATAGCTGGAGTAAATCCACACTGAACAGCCTACCTGTGGGGTAAAGAGATTTCTTGCCTAGCCTATGAGGCACTGAGAGGTGAAAAAAATCATCTGTCTCTTCCTTTTTTCCAATCAACAGAGACAGAACAACTTAAAAGTCATGGTGTGGGCTAAAGGGCAGGGAGCCTTGGGCTGCAGCTGAGGGAAGCTGCCATCTTCAAGAACATCCTGAGAACATTTAATGTTTCGAGAAAATGTGCCAGGTTTCATGAAGCCTCCCAGGATTCTTTTTTTGCTCAGCAATTTTGCTTCGGTTTGAGAGCTTCTCAACAGAAGCCTGATAAGAGGCCCCTGCACACACCCAGCGCTGTGCAGGGAGCAGGGAGGCAGGTTGAAAGGCAGCTCGTGCCCCAGCACTGGGAGAAGCAGGGAGCAAGATGAAAAACCCCGTGGCAGCCTGCAGCTCGCTCCCTGCTGCAGACACACAGAGGAGCAGCTTCAAAGGCAGGAGGCTCAGTTTGACACCAAAGCAGTGGAGGTTATTTTCAAAGCTTATGCAAACAAATGACCCTCCAAACTGGCCATCATCATCTCAGTCCCACTCCATACTGAAATCCCAGCAGGAGAGAAGCCTTGGAGAGATGGGTGGAGATTTTCCCCTTTGGATTGCCCCAAGGTGTCACTGCTGGAATTACTGTGCTGAGAGACATGATGGCAATGTACCTTTTTCCATTCTATTTTGGGGCTGCAGAGCACCCCAAACAAGTAGTTTTGTTCTGCAGAAACTCACCCCCAGATTTTTCCATACTTTTCAAAGCACACCTGATCGAAATGGTGGACTCCCTGGAAAAGAAGAAAGGAGAAATGAACAGTGTGCCAGTAAAAAGTGATCAAAGCAGGTCACAGCTGGCAGCACAGTGTATCCCACAGACCCATTGTAAGTGGCAGAGGTTGAGGTTGGGAGGTGCATGGTTGCTCTTAAGCATCACGTAGATGCTTAGGGGACATTTGCATTGGAAAGAAGAAAGAGAGCAGAGAGAAAAAAGAACAAAAAAAGCACTTTCAACTTCTACCAGCCAACCTGATCTAAAAATGTAATGAAGACGAGGTATGACAGGGCACAGAGTTTTAGTATGAGCAGAGTTAGGAGGCAGAACCAGATCCCAGGGTGTCCTTTCACCTTCAGCTCAACAAGTTAGAACTGCTACTGCCTTGTCCTCAGATGATCTTTCACTGCAGTTACTGAACTGGAGTGAACATGACTCTTTTGTTTTGTTTCCATTAGGGTCTTAACTTTTGTTACATGTAAGGATGAAACTTATGGAACACTCACTAAACCATTAGTAAGAGGCCACAGGCATGATGTAAACGCAGCAAACACAAATAAAACACCTCTTTTATTGAAGCCAATACATTTGTTCTGCATTTGCAATCAGTTACCTGGCATCAGCTACTACCTAGTTATTTGATAAGGTTTGATACCTCAAAAATATTTGAGTTTCATTTAAAAATCTATTTGTCTGGCTCATCTCAGGCTGGCCCAACAGCAAGAGGCTGGATGAGGCATTGCTGGGGCTAATTCAGCCTCTTCATGTCGTTGACACAAAGGCAAAGAAACATGCAGATCTCAGAAAACTGCAGCCTTAGGCATCTCTCCAATATTTTTTTCTTTGCTTCCAACAGAACTTCAGCTGCTCGGCAGCAGATAGAAACACAGGGAGAAACCAATAATTTAAATTACAAAGCAGTTCTAAAATACAACCCACCTCATTCAGGTCAGCCTGAATTTTTGTGTTCTCTGAGCTTCCTACCTAAAAGCATCATTTCCATCCGACTGAATCAAGGGCAGAGGAAATGGATGCCCAAAGAATGGGAAGAACAGCACCAGCCACAAGAAGAACCCAAGGCAGCTACAGAGCAGCAGCTGCTGGAACTCACGTGCCGGTACTCCAGGAAAGTTCCCACAAAGGGCAGAGGCCGTGGGCCGGGAATGCCCAGCTTCTTGAAGGTCTGGTAGGGCCATATCCCGTAGCTGCCAGGCAAAGAGAACGTCAGACACATTTATGCAATGAAAAGAGAAGATGCTTCATTCTGAGCACACCGAACTGCTTAAGTAACTGGTCCCTGACGCTCAGAGAAAGCTGAAATTATGGATCAGCCACAGCAGCCGCCCTGCAGGGGATACTCTTTGAATAAACGCAGGGACCTCTTGGGGCGCAAGATAACTCAGGGAACATTCTGGTAGAAGACCAGGGCTGAAAGGAGCTGCAGCCCGGCCTGACCAAAGTGCGGGTGGACACCTCAGGGCTTTATCCAGGGGCTCCTTTAGTGGCCCAGGTGAGTGAGGAGAGGTCTCAGGGCGACCGAAACCTCACACCGAGGCCTGCCCCTGTGTCTGCCTTCGCAGAGACCTGCTCTGCTCAGGTGCTGGAGCCACAGCAGCGCAGCAGGGGCATAAATTACCGCGGCAAAAATTAAGTTTTTGCCTGTGTAGCTCGCTACAGCTCCCCCGGGCCACTTAAGCCGAAGTTATGCCAACATAAGTACTTAAAAGGGGCGCCCTGCCCTGCTCGCAGCTGGCGAGGCCCAAGGACTCCCCGGCTGCAACACCCGGAACTCACTTCTCCTCGAGAGAACTTTAAAACAACAAAAACTAAACCTCAAGCGTTTCCTTTCCGTTTCCCTCCCGGCCCAGCCCTTTCCTCCCCCTCCCCCGGCCGTGCCCGGAGGGGTCAGCGCGCACCCCCCGCCCCGGCGCGGCCTCCACTCACAGCGCCCAGAGGCAGAGGCAGAGGCAGAGGAGCAGCAGCCCGGGCACGGGGCACAGGCTGGGCAGCGGCTCCATGGCGGCGCTCCGGCCGGCCCAGCGCCGCGGGCCGGGCCCGCCATCACGTGAGGGGGG
>VWZF01001410.1:75228-394118 GCA_013396755.1 Sclerurus mexicanus | reverse complement strand
TTTTTTTTTTTTTTTTTGCACATCTCTCAAAGTGCTATTGTCTCCATAGCTTCCATAGATATGTTGTCTTCACAGATTTGAGAAAATCATAGCTGGTAAAAAGTCCACCTCCCAGCCAAAATTGCTGCCACGACTCAGAGCTGCAGGTGGGGCCATCCTGAACACTCGCTGTCAGATAATTTTGTACAAATCACACGTATTAAACTTACCCTGTCCTTTGGACCAAATGCAGTGGCAGAGCCTGTGCATACTGAGAGTATTTTCCTAATGTGAATATCACTGAAACGGCCCCCAGGAGGGATAAAGCAGAGGGAAAGGCTCTCCAGATCATTTTTCTGGCAACATTAAAGGGATTTAGCATTGTGGGTAAGCAAAGCACACAACAGTGCTGCAGATGAGGGGCTGCTGTGGCATCCCGGCACCTTGTCTTAGAGAAAGGAAGAAAGTTGCCCAGATTTTGGGCTACACAGCTGTTGTCTGTCCAAGGCTGGTGATCCAGCAAAGACACCTTGTGCTATGAAAAGGGGAGTGATGAGTGCTCCCCACTGCACTCATGTGCTAAAACAAACAAAAAAATAACAGCAGCAGCAGCACATTGCAAGTTGACATCAATGCTGCTTCTAATTCCCCTCTTTCACACCACTGTCACTTTCCCCCTCCTCTCCCATTTCAGACAATAACTTATTTAATAGGAGATGTCTCCAAGAGAGCTGTTAAACCCCATTGGTAAAAGTCACATCAGTGGCCAGTGACCTGTTCGATGCACTGGTCTACAGGCATGGTTATATATTAGAAGACAGAGCTGGTTTACAGCCCTAGTGATGTTTCGAGAGTTAATGATCTGTACCTATGAATGACCAAGAGTGGTCCAAAAGGAATGTCCTCCTCTGGGTCAGGAGCAGATGTGGCCTCGGCCTCTCTGACTTCACCCTTCTTACTGACTGCAACACAGTGCCACTGCTTTCCCCATTAATAACAGATCCCAGGGCTCTAGAAAGGCTTGTGGAAGCCCTGGCGATGTGCACAGGACTATGAAAAGACTATTAATTTTTATACCCTGGGGAGGAGAGGAGTGACTCAGTGTGGCCCTGTTTCCCCCATGGCAGGGAGTCCCATAATGGTCCTGGGCAGCACTGAAGCCATGGCCCTGCACGCCTCCCCTGCTGGTCCACTGGCCACCATGTGATCCTGGCATGTTTGCCCTTGCCACAGCATCCTGGCAACAATCCCAGTTCAATATTAGCTCACACATTATCTACCACTCCTTATCCCAGCCCTGGCAGGGTGCTGGGCTTTCACGTGTCGGATGTTTTCCCTGTGTTTGTGTTACTGTCGTCCTGGAGCACAGCGCCCTTCGCTGCTGCCAACACCCTGCACTCCTCTGTGCTGAGAGGGAACAAGTGGCCGGGAGAATGAGGTATGTGGGAATTCAAAAGCTGATGGTCACTATGGTTAATACAAACAGAAGGAGTTATGAACTGTGATATCTGGCTCTAGTCAGAGCTGTAAAAATTGGACAAATACATCTTAGACCAACTGAGGGAATGACGACTGAATTGATGGGGCACAGAAGGTGATATTGAACCTCATGCCTCATGCAGAACTTGTTTGTAAAAGCTCCCAGAGAGACAAAGATACAAAAATTTAAACTACAGAGACCCCCCTAGAGGAGAGGTGGTTTAACCACTGTCTACTTGGTGGGACTGAACAAGGCCAAGGGGAGAGAAGACCTGTGTGAGTGCAAACCACTGGGTAAAAGGCCACCCCAAGGAGACTCATTCTGCTCCATCTCAGGCTTTTTCGTTGGCTCCCTATTGTTTTCCTTTCCTCCACATACCATGGGAAAAGTCATGTTGTAACGCACAACACTCTTCTAAGAGACATAGCAAAATATCAGCCCTGTTAATAACCAGGCTTTTATTCACTGATTGTCCCATCTTTAACAATTGACTTCTTATTTTCCTCTTTTTCCCCACAAATGGGATCACAAGCTGTTTGTTTCTGGCTCTTCCTTACAAACCTTGCTTTCAAATGAGCCTCTCGAAAGGACTAAATGAGAAATCACCAGATGTATAACATCCTCAAAGAGCTTCAGTAGCCAGGGAAGGACCAAGGGCTGGCACCAGTTTCTGCTTTCCCTCTCACCAAGCTCAAAACCACACAGCACTTCATGCCTGGGTATTTCTGAGACCTCCGCAGAGCAAAAACACCACATTGCTCCTTTCATCCAGCAATGCTGCTCAATGCTCCTGAAGTGTCACCAGCTGAAACCCATCTCCCTTTCCCTCCTCTATAATTTCTGAGCAGGAATGGAAAACTATAAACCACAGCCAGTGTTACAGTATAGAATCAGTCACAGAAAGCATGGAGGGGGCAGTGCTGTGTGCACTCCCTGCTCATGCTTGGGCACAGCTCCTTCAAGGACAACTTCTCCTTTGCCTGTCTCACATTGTACCAGAGAAGAACTTCTCTGTCTTTTCAGACCTCCCAGCTGGTAGCTTGGTCTCACCAGACAAAGCAGCCAGTGCTTTCCAGAGAGCATCATTGCATCATTTGCAGTGACCTCAATTTCTGCCGAGCTGCTTCCAAACCAGAAGTCAAGCCAGAAAGAAACAAAAATCACAGCATGACCCTGAAGACATCAGCTCTAAACACATGACATGCAGTCCTTGCTACCACAATCCCTGTACCTCCAAGCCCACCCTATCTCATGAGGACACACGTTAGAAAGAGCCCAGGGACGGTAATCTGCTTTAGAGCCAGGAACTCTGCTCAGCCAGACGTGGCGCTCAGAGCCACATCGCTGCCCACGGGCAGAGTTTGGCCCATCCCTTCTGTCCTCAGTGCCTGGGTTCTGGATGTTTTTTCTGGACACATTCTGTGTATGGACTAAGGGCAGGGATGAAGCTGTTTGGCTCGTGACTCATTCGACACTGTGGGTTCCTTATCAGCAGCTGTTGGATGTGAGCCATCCTGAACATGTTCAGGCACAGCTCTTGAGAATCCAAGCAGGTATGGCTGGAGGCTTATCACTCAACCCTACAGGGAGGATTTCTCTATTGTAGCTAACACCAGGCATTTGGCTGGTTGGATTAACCCTTGCTGGCTTCACGAAATGGGCTTCATTGAAAACGAGCATCTTTTTCTCACCTTTTAATTTCTTCTGTTGTGCGGAGACAGCCATGGATCAATGAAAGTGTCTTCATCGATCACCCTGGACGTTTTTTTGCCGGACAGAGGATTGAAATACTGAATCCTTTCTCTGCCAGTCCTTTCCATGGTGGGGCATAAAACATTTCCTAATTTCCATCAGGTTATGTGAGGTTTAATCCCAGGGGATACAGTCTCCCATCAGATTAAGTCACAGTCTCATGAATCAGTCTGAAAATTTGCCCTTATTTATCCCGAATTTTCTATAGTTCAGCTTCTCTGGTGACTCCCATTGCCCTGTTCCTCCCCTGCTCCTCACCTTTGGGGTGTTTATACCAATCAGATGTGCTTGTACATACATAAAAAACCCCCTCAAAATTTAAAAAGAAAAGTTTGGATTTACAAGTTGAGCCTTGTACTGTTGGAATTAGACTCTAATTAGGTCAGTCATGTTCCCCTGGTAGGGTAAGAATGATAGTGCTGGAAAACAGACAATTTACGAAGACCCAAAAATAACTCATCCTGCTGTTTTGTAAGAAAGATGTGTTTTCTCTGCCCTGTGCCGAGGACGTTTGCAATCAAGGCCACTTGGGCACACTGATACCAGTCACAGGCTGCAGCTTGGTCCCACAGGCAAAGCTGGCCAGTGCCTCAATTTCCTCCTACCAAAGGCAGGATATTAATCCTTCCCAATTTGACAGGGCTGTGGTGAGGTCACTTGTGTTTGTAAGGCATTTTGTCACTCTTGGCATGAGGCCCCAGACTGTATTACACAAGGTTTTTTCCAAGCCTGCCTTTTAGCCTTACCTACACCTTCTGTTAAGTGCACAAAGGGCACAAACTCAGATTATCAAAGTTCAGGGTGGAGAACGAGTCCATGGCTTTGCCACTGCTGCTTTCCTAGGGTGCGTACCAGCTCGGCGCGATGGGTGCACCGAACCCTTGGAAGCTGCACAATGCAGGGAGTTACCTTTGGATGACACCGTGGGCGTTGGTCGCTTCTCCCTCCGAACGGGTTTTTATCACGCAGCCATGGCTTGCAGCTTCCTTATTTCTTCACCCACAGGTGCAGGTCCTTTGATTCCACGAGACTTCACAGGTTTCAGTGCCGCTGACAAATTTGCCTTGTACAACCTCCAAAGAATGACTTCCCACGTCAGCCTCATCTGATTTAGGATTATCCTAACTCGTTAACAAATGGGGATGAACATGCCTCTTGCCTACTTAATGAAGGTCTCTACCCGTTTTGGCTTGGAGGGACGTGCCCAGCATTTCCAAACAAGCAAGACAGCAAAGCTAAAGAACTCCTGGGGCACAGTGGAAGCGAACAAAAACCCAACAAAAACATGTGTTCACACAAAGTTCCTTTTGATTTTGTGGGAAATGCAGGTTTGAAATGAAAATAATTAGTGAGGCAAGAGGAGGAGAGGAAAAATAATAAAAACAAGAGGCAGGCTTAAAAAAGAAAAAGAAAATAAAGGGAGCAAGGAGAAAAATAAATAACCCTAGAGCAAAAATGCAGAGGGAAAAAGAGGGAACAAAAGAGACAAATAGCAGGAAAAGGATCAGTAATGAAAGCCCAGATTACTTGATTCAGTCAAGCCACTGCTTGTGCTGTTCAGGGCAGGGCGGGAAGCCAATCTGTTTTCTCTGGTATTGTTTAGGCTACAAATGCTGTGGCAGATTTCCCATCCACTCCCATGTTTATGTCCGTGCTCCAATCTCAGCCACAAAAACATGTGTGGAGGAAACACGTCCTGAGAAGAGTAAGGGCTGGAAGCTGGAGGGTGATACATTTTGGAGCCGAATGGCCTCAAAAAAGCACTTCTGCATCTTATGGCAATTTTGCAGAATAATATCTCGTTCACAGAATGCTGTGGCGGGAGGATTTTCATCTTCAAAATGGGTACAGTGATACCTCTGGGTTATTACAAGCTCCCAGCCGCAGAGGGCTGCCTGTATTTATACAACACTGCATTATTTATAATATCCCTTTCAGGAGCAGGAGAATATGAATTCTCTCCTTCACAGTTTGACTTTTTTTCTTTGCCTTCTCCCATTTGGAAAACATTGATTTCTTGCCCTCATTTCTCCCACCAGAGCTGTAGCTGACCTGACTGAGTTTAGTTTACTTCTCTAGGCCAGATGCTCAGTGGGTGAAAAGCACATCCCACCACACTGGAATAACAGAGCTGCCCTGATTTCCCCCAGCTGGGATCTGCTCCTGCCTCCCCAACATCTGCATGTTTGTGGGAACTGATTAACGCCTGCTACAACACTGCAGGGGAGGACAAATATTATTTGCGAGGGGACAAAGGCAACAAAAGTGTTGCCCTCATGGGTTTCTGTTTCTAAGTGGGTTTTGACTTGCTTATATCAAGGTTCTGGAGTTTATCACTGCAAATTAATAAAATATTTAAAGCTGACCAAATTTTTGCGTGGAAACTATTTGAGAGTGTCAGTTTAGCTGAGAAGCAGCAGGGGTTATAAGATTTTACAGTCCAGAACAAACAGTGAGGAATTTCAGCCCATTGCATTTTCACTGTCCTGAGCTGTTAACTCATGAGCATGCTGGCAAGGCACCCAGAAATTTCTTTAGTAACACAAGAGTCTGGAAAAACAGTTTTTATCCTTCCACGGAATAAATGTACCAAGGACATCGAGGTTTCAAAAAGGGTTCTTTTAATCAGAAGCAAGTTTGCAAAAGAAGAAGTAACTTTCTCATATAAAACTGTGGAGTGGTGAAGGTGAGGCTAACAAGAGGTGTGGAACAAAAATCCCGGGCAAATCTCCAAGGAGACACTGAATCAAAAGCAACGATCCGATAACTGTAGTACACCGAAGGGTAACTCAAACACAGCTGTGTAAGGTGGTCCTACCCCTAAACCGACAGCAGATACCCACCCAGAGGAAGGACTCCATCCCAAGAGTGGCAAAGTGACCAGCTACAGACTCTCCACAATATGGGGTTCTTGCACCTCTCTGCTGCCTGAGAGCTCCCACTGCCCCGTGACAGGTCCCTGCACTGCCCAGGGGTGTAATGGCATCAAAGGGGGAGTGCTGGTGGCACTTCCTGGGTGCCCCAACTGCAGAATGTTGCCATTCTGTGGTAAGCAGAAATTCCCAAATCCAGAGATGTGGACATAATTGGGAAACCACTTTGATATAAAGCTCCGTAACCCCATTCCTGTGTCTATATCCAGTGATTCAAGCCCCAAGAAAGTGCACAGTGATCGAACAGCATTGAAATAATGGATTTCCTGCCAAGTCTTGAGGCCCCAAGGCCATTTAAAGTGGGCAGGTGGCAGCTTTGAGAAGATAAAATTCTGAGTCATAGCCTGAATCTCAAGTGCTAATGGTATTTCACTCCTTGTTCAAACATATCTCACCTGTCCCCAGTGCTCTGTGTGTGCTTATCTGTTGTGGTTCTACTACCAGGCGTGGCAAACTTTACACCTTCACAAAGTGCAAGCCAGCTTTATTTGTCTGGGGGGCTTGGGGGAGGAGAAAAGGAGGACAGAAATACAAAGAACCAAAGGGACTGAAGTGTCCAAGGCCAGGCTGGACAGGGCTTGGGGCAACCTGGTGTAGTGGAAGGTGTCTCTACCCATGGCAAGGGGATTCAAACGAGATGATCTTTAAGGTCCCTTCCAACCCAAAGCATTCTAGGATTCTATGACTTATCAGGTGGAGCCATTTCAGACCCAACATTTCATTCTTGGGGTGAATGAGCTCCTAATCCAGGGGCAGTTTCTATGAGAAGGTTTCAGCGGGTGCAGTACAACCACATCGTCACACGCGTGGCTTTGTCTAAAGGCCACACCAAGGTAACTTTCTCCACCTCTAGTAAAGCCTCGATGATGTGTGGATTCCACACGTGCTGGCCAAAACCTATACAAACAACCTAAGGAATGTGGCTGAACTAGCAGGAGCTCCAGGCTGAGCAAAGCCGTTTGCAGTACAACCTGCCCATGTACCAGATGTTCTGTGATGGCTTTTCCTCTCCAAATGCCACCCCTCACTGTGTGTCCCCTTCTGGCTGCAACTGATACAGGAGATCAGTAATGACAGGAGGTCCTGGCATCATGGTCAGTCTTACATGTCACAGGTTTCCAGCCTTCAGGATTTCTACTGACTCTGCCAAAGGTTATCTTTCCTGTGTGGTGGTTTGCTTTTTTGTTTTAAGTTTCCCGATAAATTCCCTTTTTAAAAGGATTCTTCTCAAACAAGTTGCCTGCTTATCTGAAAGCAGTGAGTGAGGGAAGACATGAGTGCTCTGTACATGTAAGCATATCTCTTCCCCTCCCTTTTTGGAAAGCAGATTGGATAATCTTTGGATGACCCAATGGATTTCTTGAGGGAAGCAATGACAAGGGTAATAAATGTATCTCCATGTCAAGACAGGCTTGGATATTTAGTCTAAACAATTGCTACAGCAGCTGCTGGCAGAGACCTGGGTTTAAGTAGGAAAAATGAGATCTTGGCCCATCTGCAAACCTTCACTGGTTTTAACACTCAAAACGAATGGGAAAAAATCCTTTGGTGTAAATTTCTTTTTTTTAATGTTTTCTCTTTCTTCTCTCCAGTAATGCCAACTTCTCCCAAAAGTGGGATTGCTGGCTGCAGTGTGATTCCTTTAGGAAACGCTGATGAAACCCTTTGCTCTGTGCTCTCACCTCTCCCTGCCCTCCCCAGGAAGGCGTTTCAAGGGTACTCGCAGGGTAGGGAGAAAGAGCGATTGCCACTGATGAAAGCAAGAGAGTGCCCTCTCCTGTCCCTTGTCACCGCTGCCACTTGCACCCACAGCGCTGGCCCTGCACCAACATCAGAGCATTAAAAGGTGGGAATGGAAAGCACTCCACCCAAGGGGGTGGGCTGTGGTGGGGGACACACCACGTGTGATACGGAGTTTTGGTGCCATCTCAGCCTTGGGATGGGGGTGAAGACTTGGGCACCTTTTTCGTGCAGGAAATTGGATATTGCCATGGCTGGTGCATGAAAAACAAGCTCCTGTTAAACTGTTTGCTGAAATGTCTCCCTTGGTCATTTCATGATGCTGTTTTTATTTTTTAGTAACAGCCACCAAGAGACCTGAGAAAGGGGAAGGTAAATAAATAAATAAAAATAAAATACCCTAAGAATGTGTTTTAAATATAAGCCTTCATTTTTCAAGACTGTTCCAAACAGAAAGATGGAAATGGAAGTGGATTTGATGGCTGAAGTTACTGTAACATGACAACTAATGTTTAAAAGTTGTATTTCAAGGCTGCAATTCCCAAAGATTGCAGCTGTGAAATAGAGCTTTCTTGCTAACTGATGGAGTGTTTCCTTCCAGATAAAACAATTTACCTGGTATCTGAAGTAAATAAAACCTACCCGTTAACCAGAGTTTACAAGTACAGCACGTTAGCAAGGAGGCACAGGCATCATCCATGTACTACACAGGATCCTGGGCAGCAGGACACACATCCTGTGCTCAGCTGGGGGCTGAGCAGGGCACTGCACCTCCACACTCTGCAGCTGCCTATTGAAAATAAACCCGCTTGTCAGAAAAGCCAGCGCCTAAACAACACGTAACCGAGAGTGACAAGAGTGTGGACGAGAATGGAACAGAAATACCATTGTTTGGATCAACAGGTCCTAAAGGAATCACACTTAACCTGTTATTTCAGTGGCAGTCAGAAGAAAAGAGCCGTGCAGCCAACTCAGCAGGTCCTCAGCAAGCTCAGGCTTTTTAGTTGCAGCTGGTTCTGAGAAAAAAGCAACAGTCTCTTCTCCTCGCTTTGTATAGATTGTGCCGCTCCCCGTGTTGTCCTTCACTGGAGCAACAGCCACAAAGTCCATTTCCTTTATTCCCCATGGTTTTCTTGCTTTGTTCTTGCTCAGCGTGGTATCGGATCAGCCCTGAGGAGTTAACTGCACCTTACACCGATTCAGCCCTGGCAATATTCAGGAGTTATGGAGCTACTCCCACTATGCTTTCCTTTGGAGCAAACTCTTCAGTGTTTGATCCTACTAATCTATATCCCTAAGTGCTTAGTGGTCCTTGAAAGGCTCCTCCTGCAGCACTACCTCACACCTGTTGGATAAGCGCCATTAAAATTCCAAGAGCAATTGCACTGCTATGTCAAGTGTATAAAACCAAGGTATTTAAAATATGTAATCTGATGCAGGAAATAACAAAGGAAAAAGAAAACATAACAGAAAGTCACGTAGATAATTTTGTCTAGGAAACAAAAAACTCAGACTGCAAACAAATTTTGGCAGTTCAGTAATTAAAGCAAAGTCCATATGGCTTAAGAGAACAGTCAAAGTGCACAGAAGGCAGTGGGTTTTTTGTTTGCTTTGCGTTCCTCTTCACAGCATACTCCAAGTCATCCTCCTTGGGGCCCCTTCTCCATCCACACACATCCTACCCAGGTGCAGAGAGGGGGATGACTCACAGGGTTTTGGCTCGAGCCCATGTCTTTGTGCATCCCTTGCCATCTAATGAGCTGTGGATCATTATCCCAAACTCAAAAGCCCTTAAAAACACACCCACTGGAGTTTTTGGTTTTGAACTTTTTCTTTCTGGAGCCTTTGGAGAGGAACAGCAATCCAGTGCCAAAGCCACCCAGAATCTGCATGCACCAAGAGCAGCAGTGCTCAGAGGCAGTGCCAAAGAGTAAAAGCAGTTCTGAGATGGTTTGCCCTGTCCAAGAGGCACTGAAAGGTGACAGCGAGGCTGAGCTTGCCCTTGGACCTCAACTGTTCTGCTGAGGTGCCACCAGGATAGTCCTAACCAGGCCCCATGGGCAGGTTGGTTTCAACAACCTGCCTTGAAGACACCACCACCCTGTGCCACAGATGTCCTGCATCCCTAGATGAGACAAAACAACATCCCTAGAGAGGACAGGGGCAATTTTCAACAGTAACAGTGCCCACACGTGCCCTGGTGGGACTTTGGCAAGCACCAGTTTTTCTGCATGATCCAGCTGGGAGGAAATGCCAGATGCTGGAGTGGCAAGGACTCGCCTACTTCCCAATTCACCTTTCAAACCCTTGCGATAGGAAGTCTGGTGACCCGGGACTGTTCAGGTCCAAGGGCTGGACTTGGATTCTTTAAAAGCCTGACAACTTCCTTGTGAACGAGTAACTTGCTGTTAAACATGACAGACTAAGGAAAAGCATAGAAAAGAAGAAAACAAAAAGTGAGCTGTACAAAAGGATGGAAAATAAACTAAAAGTCCCCTCTCTTCTTTCCAAAGGCCTTGGTTTCAAGTGCACAAACACACTGTAAAAGTGCACAAGGTAATTCATGACCCTAATGCCTGGAAAATCTGGTTAGCTTTATTTGGAGAAACGTTATTGCTTCTCCCAGATATGAAGCTGAAGAATCAATAAAAGGCACCTATGGACACCAAAACTCTCCTAGTCTGAGTGATGTGTCTTTGTACTAAAATTAAAAAAAAAAAATTAAATCAAACAAACTCTGCCACTGTGTACTTTTTTACAGAGCAGTAAACAGGACTGCAGAGCCTGGGTGAGAAAGGACGCTCAACTTCTGTTGCCAGGGCAGGATAACTTTGATGATCAACCCCCTCATCAATTAGTAGACTCTCTAGCTTGTCACTTCAATTTTAATTGAAAAACTCCTCTGGTTTGCTGGGTTGTGTTCTTTGACTTTCAAAAAAAAAAAAAAAAGACTGATTCAAATGGTACATGCAGTCCACAGGGGAGGATTAGAGCCACTCCAAAAATAAACTGACCTTGCATCTGAATTCTTCCCACTTGCTTCACCCACCACTGCCTACAGCGCTCTTTTGAGCCATCTCCTCTTCCAAAGGCCCTGGAGTTGGAATATTTAAAGAACACAGCAGGTCCCATTTGAAGAAGAAAGAAAAGCAGGTCAGTAATTCAGTATAAATACACCAGTAGTGAGTCTAGAGCAGACAGAGTGACACATCTGAGCCTACGTTGATTGGCCAGTGCTCCTAATGTTGGGAGCAGCAAGGAGAAGAGGAGAGAGGTGGTGTCTGCTTTTCACCTAAAAATTTGTCCCTTATCTGTGTTCTTTTACTTGACCTTGATGACAGGGAAAAGAAAAATTTAAAAAAAAAAAAGGGTAGGGTAAAAGGAAGAAAAAGGAGCCTGGAAGGTTTTATGTTTTCTCTTGAAATCACATCACAAAGTCACTCATTGCATCTAGGGAATTCACCTGCTTGTTTGGGGACAGTGGGACAGAAGGAGGGGAGAGAAAGAAAGAGGGAAGAGAAGGGCATGGGAGCTGCTTCCTGAAGCAGTGTTACAAAAAGCGGTTAAAAAACCCCTACTATTCACAAGTGGTTAAAATCATCACTTTTCAGAATTCCTTTTTGTCTTTTCCTTTTTTTTTAAACAAACGTTCAGCTCGTTCAGCTCCATGTTTTTTTCTTAGAGTTGATTGTCTTCAGGGAAAAAAAATCACCAAAAACCAACCCAGCCTCATCCGTGTTCCCATCCGTTTCTACCCTGATAGAGAAGTCACCCACAGTCCACCGCCCGGGTCACGCACGCACGGTCACTGCGACGGGTCCCCCGAGTGCCGCCGGTGGCTCGGCCGTGTCCCCCAGCCCCGGCTCAGACGAAGGAGGAGAACCCTGTCACTGGAGTCCGGGAGCCGGGCGCGGGCTGTCCCGTGGGGGTGTACACCCCTCCTGAGCTCTGTGTCGTGATGACAGTCTGGAAATAGGGTTCTGTCTCGCTGGCGGTGCACTCCTCGTATCTGTAGGACGCCGGGTGCTTCACCCCTTTCTGCTGCCGCTTCCACGAGTTGTAGTACGTGGGGTCGCTCATGTAGTGGTTCACAAAGGAGTGCTTTGGCAACTCGTCTTCGTAATCTGAGTCCGTGACCTGGAGCACCAGGAAAAAAATAGGATTAAATAGTCGGTCATTAGCATGTATGATTTATTTAGCCTGTTCCACTCGCAAAGAAATTAGAGGCAAGTTTAATATCACCAGCTGACAGAAGCTGTAATGTTAAGGTAGGATGGTTGGAAGTTCAGGTGTAATCAAGGTGGGCTGTAGAAAAGCACAGTGCTCTGGTTTAGCCAGACTCTGCTGCTAGAGGGAGAGTCTCCTGATGAATGCTGGTGCTAAGTGATGCAGAGAAATCCCTTCTAATTCACTGCAGAATGGTGCAGCAGGAGCCAGGAGTTCCTATTTGGACACAAGATGCAGGGCAGTGTAGAGGTGCCATGGGGAAACCAAGAGCTTTTGATGACTGTCACTATTGAGAGCGATAATCAGAAACACTGCAATTAGATTTGAGCGTCTCTGTTCTGATGCAAGGACAGCAAGAGTGTGTCCCATGCAAACCCACTCAGGCTGGCTGGATGGGCTCTTGTGTGTGGTGGCCAGACCAGGCCACCTGCACAGTACTCTGGGTGTGGCTTACCCTGTTAAGTATGGAAAATTAGTTACATAACTGAAAGGGAATTAAGCAAAATCAGATTTTTTTACAGGCAAACAACTCTATCTGCATGTTCCAGCTGAGTATTGATGGTACAAGGTGCACAACCAGCGGCGACAGAAGAAAGAGAATACAAAATCTGGAGAAGAGCTGCCAGGCAGGAGGGGCTGCTTTCTTGGGATGAGTCAGACAGCTCTGCGTTCAGAGCGCATCTTGCCCCTGAAACATTTATGCACGGTGGCTGAAGAGCTTCAAAGCTCATATCAACATCGAGCGGGAGCTCTACTGAGATGTAACCAGATAAGCTTTGTGCATCTGCCCCTCCTCTGGAGTGCTGCTGCTGCGATGCAGCTGGAGGAACCACAGAGGGCTTGTACATCTCTGCTGAGCACAGACACCACGGCAAAGCCTTGGCCACGGTATCTAAGCACACATTTTCCTTCTGTTCCCACTAATATTCCCACCAATAACAGCCCCATCCCATACAGCAAGGTAATATTTATCCAGTCGTTTCCATATCTCATGCCTTCCCTGAAAATCTCCACTTTGAGCACGCAAAAGCATTTATTCCTTTCTTTCCCCCCCCAAATAATCTGCACAGCCCATTCTAAAGGTAATTAAATACCAAAGTAGTAGCTGCCTAAGACAGACAAGAGAGACAGGTAAGCGCAGCTTGTAACTGTTAGTTGCTGCAATTAGTTTCAAAAGGTTGGTATCGTTCTGATCTATGACACCACACAGCAAACACACATCCTTCTTGATCCTGCCTGCCACACAACTTGTCTCTCTTCCTCTAAAGCTCCTTTTTAATGGTCTCTGAGGAACAATCCTCAAATGCCTTGCGAACCATCATTTGAAAAGGGCACAGCATCCATCATCCCACTTCTTTGCTTAGATAGCTGCTTCAGTACTATTTTGTGCCCGTTTTCCAGCACAGAGGGTGATGGACAGAGCTGAGAATTTTTTCCCAGAGATTTCCAAAAGTCTGAGCAAAGCACCTCCTTACAGCTTTGCAAAACTTTCCTTCCACTATTACCCAGGCTCCGGCTCTTTAGGAATCATGTACTGTTTGATTTTTAAGAATGAAAAGCTTCAGGTGCCTTGACACATAATTACTAATACAACAAAGCCCTACCAGCATTTTGTAATTATTCCAGAAGGAGCTCAGCAGGTCTGTCTCCTAGAAAAACACTCCTTTGCACCAGCTGCCAGCTTTGGGAAGCCAACACCCAGATCCCTCCAACAACCGTCCTGAGCAGGTGGGTTTTGCGGCATTCCTGGAATATCCCCAGATTTGGAGCACTTCACAGCCAGTGGGTGCAGAGAGCAGCTCCAGAGTCTTGGCACTGCTGCTGGGAACATTCTGCCAGCACTGCCCTGTCTGTTTTTGTAAGGGGCTCCAACAGGAGTGCTGCTGATGTGGCAGCATGGCATGGAATGGCAGCAAGAGCTCAGGCTGGTCCTCAGCCTCAGACAAAACCAGCTTAAACGAAAGGCCCCCAATCACTGGTTCCCTCTGTACTCAGTAGGAAACAAGTTGTTGCACTTTGCCCCAACATACATCTCCAAACATTATGTTGTGCCTCCATAGTCTAATTTTAAGGTAAATGCCTGGGAAGCTGGAGATGACGTGGCCATCCAGAAGTCCCTGCATCCTCAGCAGAGGCAGCTGGTTATGGATCACTAACCAGAAGCAACACCTAAAGATGTGAACCCCTTTGGCTATCATGGATGTGCTCTCTCCATCAAAGGCACAAGGCTACCACTGCCCTTGCCACGTCCTCTGACTCCTTCCCCAATCCACCATCACTGACTCGGACACTCTCGGCCACCCCCCAAGGAAACAAACCCTTGCAGAACAGATGGATCACAGGTGAGCTGAGGTGGCATCAGCATAAGGAGGGAAAAACCCCACAAACGTCTAGTGGCACTTTACTGGTCTTCCTGCTGTCCCCACAGACACATAGGAATATAAAGCCAACTAAAAGGCTGGCAGCTCTAAGGAGAAATGCAGAAAAGAAGCTGTATCCAGAAGAATGACACACGACTTTATGGGTATAATAGTACTGTTGCAGCCACTTGATTTCTGTCCATCGCCAGCAGAAAAACACTCACCCACAAAACTAATATAATTTCTGTACCTAAGCCAAGTTCCTTCAAGATTGCCAGAAGTCAACATAATAAAGAGGAGAAATACTTGGAACACCTTTAGATGGGCTGCTGCCATTTGAAACGCAGTGACACTTGGACTTGCCATGACCTGAAAGAGCGAATTTAAAACAATATCACCTGCTGATAATTTGTCCACTAATTAGTCCGTTAGACCAACTGAAAGGAAACACTAATTTGGTGTAAATAAGGCCAGTGTCTTTTAAAAGCAAGTGTCATGAAACATACAGCTGCACTAACTTCAGCCTTTTCACCATCATTAGCACTGATGCTGGAAAGGATAACCTGCTTGTTAGTGTTGATACAACATGTTTTCTCTGTGTTTGCTTCAGAACAGGCAGCAACTGTCTATTCTGTCCATGTTTCTAAAGTATCTTCTAAGGTCTGCTCCAAGCAAGACTCCAGTAACTACCCTTATCCACAGCCCCGATGAAAATCAAGGAGAAGCAAGATAAACCTGTTTAGCATGACAATACAGACAGCTTATACTAGAGGATTACTTCGTAGTGGTTTTTAAACTATTGAGTAAATAGAGATGCTGCAGGGCTTTTTGCTGTGTTTTCAGTTTTCTCCTTTCCATGCGACCGTGGCTGAGTTACCTTGGAAACCTCCATAGGCTGGAGCGTGATTGGGTGTGCAGTGACATTACAGACTGCCGACCAAAGGTGCGCGGATGGCCAGGAAACAGCAAACACACAAAAGAGAGGCTATTCAAGTGTATTACTGACAGCACAAAATGTGCGAGTGCTGTTCGGAGGCAAGTCAGAGACCAGACTTGGCTGGCTTAGTCAGTGGGAAATTTGATAATAAATTTGATAACGGTTCAAATTATACTTTTTAAAAAGTGACTGCAAAAGAAACAACCTGATGAGATTACTCCCAAAAATGTAGATGGCAGCAGTTTCTTTTGGTTGACCCGAAATGAATATGCTGCAAGAGAGACAAGGTAACCTCATGTGCAAAAAGATTTCTCTGGACACAGGAACCCCTGGTTATTTAATGTGTCACCTGCAGCTGCTTTCCACACGGTGCCCTGCTTGTCAAAGTCATTGGAGAACTTTACTGCAAACAAGTTAAACTGTATTCCCTGTGAAGTGTTAAGTGGAAATTTGTATCTTCCTAGAGAGCTGAGAAAGCAAAAGCCAGTCAGACTGCAGAGAGCAGTGGGAGGACCAGAGCATGGCCAGCATTCTGCACTGACTGATAACGTGCAGCCCGTGAGCAGATTTTCTCCTGGAAACAGTTTTTGGGAGACCACAAGGACACGTGGGAACACACGAACATGCACCACCCTCCCCTCCCCTCCCGTAAAACTGCTCTTCCATGGCTGGATGATATCGCTGATGTATCATCAAATTTCTGTGCATGGTGAACATCAAATTCCTTCAGATTATCTGTCCAGGGCCTTGTCCACTTGACTCATTAACTAAAAGCCTATTATTATTAATCATTTAGAAATTACACTCATAGCAGTCTCTTGCTCTGTACCTGCCAATTAAACTTCTTTAACCTCATTAACAGTACTGGTGCTTGGCTTTCCTGACATGGAGTAAGTTAACCACTTGATTTATGAATATTAAGAGTCCTACTTGATTGTCTCTTTGTTTCTCTCCGGCTCTCCTCTTCAGGAGGGAGCTCCCAGAAAGGTGTGTTTTAAGTGCAGTCAGTCAGACTAAGAGTTTTCACAGACTACCTCATGTTCAGTAAACCCCATGAGACTTGAAGCCGATGAACTTCCTTCTTTTCCATAAAAAAATCTTGACACCTCAGGCAAGAGGCATAAGACTGAGCAGTAACACGATGTCATGTGGATTGAAGGCAAAAGCACGGTTTTTGGCCCAGCCTGCCCTTATGTGCATCATATTAAGTGGAATTTGAGATCCGTGCACAGATGTATTAAAGGAAAACAGCACCAGCACCCTTTGTTGCAGAGGACCAAAAGTAGGTAGAGCTCTTATATAAAAAAATATCTTTAACTCTTTATATAATGGCAAACATTCCTGCTTGCTAAGGGAGACGGAAATTCTGAAACTCTCAGAAACCACAGCCTGTCTGTTGAGATCTCCTTTGAGAAGAGAAATGAAAGGAAAGTAAAAGACAAACAGGAAGAGCTGATAGGTACAGGAACACTTGAAAAGAGAGTGGTCAATCATCTCTGCCCACCTCTGCCCCAACCCACTCTGACCTCTCATCTGTACCCACCAACATAAACAGCATTTTCAGGCTGATCAAAAGGCAGCATCTCCTATTGCTACCTCTACTGGGACCACATTAACATTTCATGACTAAAAGCACTCCCCACCACAAAAAAACCCCAGCATCAAAGACATTATACAGGCGGGCTGCATATCCAAGCCCCAGGGAAAAACAGGAGGCATATTTTGTGCACATACCCGCACGCACACCCAGATTCACAAAAACAGAATCTCAACCGAGACCTTCGGGCTCAATATACAGTAAATAAACAATATTAATAATAGCCTGAGAAGAAAACCACCCAAATCACTTCCTTCTCTGCTGAACAGACAGTGCACACAGGAGGCATAATGACACCCTGCAAGGAGACTTTTGCACATCACCAGGAAATACCACATGGGGCATTGAAATTACTGTCAAAAGGTGCCGGTGCTAAATTCCCGATCACGCTCAGCAAACTGTTTTAATGACAGGTTTAATGCTGGGCTGTTACACTGACATGACCAAAGCTCTGTGGGTTTAATCTGGAGGGTGACGCTTGAGCATTGCAGAGACAGCAGCTTGAGCTGCACCAAGGAAAGCTGCCTGCACGACGGGTCGGCCACAGGGCAGCACAAAGCAGCAGGCTGTCTGTGGTAATTAGCAGGAGGTGAGAGCTAGGTAGCCAGGAAAAGCAGCTGTAGCTGCAGGTGCAGAAAAGCTACAGATGAAAACTGTCATCTTCTTTCACTACTTGCTGCTCTTGATTTATTCTTGCTAGAAGGGTCATGTTTGGAGTGGTTTGGCCCACTGCTCGCTTCTTGCGCTGTCAGTTCAGATTCATCAGGATCTCAGCTGACAACGTGTGATTTTAGAGACAGATTTACCTTTCTGGATATCCTCTGAAGTCTGTCTGTTCACCCCTGGCCACTGTTGGACTTTCACAGACAACAAACATTTTGTTCCTTCTTACAGGGAATATGGGACACAAGATGGAGCACAGCCAGACGGATAATTCTGGCATACACCCTCCTTCCTTGGAGAACTGAGTCTAAAAGCAACCTGAGCATAAGGCTGGGGTGTCCAGAAAGCCGAATGCTGGGCTCTCACAGCCATGGCCATGTGCTCATTCCCCACTGACTCCCTCTGTACCTCAGACAGTGGTTATCAGCACTCAGACCACTCTTCTGAGTCCTGGGGTTTGCTGTAGCTGTCTAAAACAGGCACTGGGAAACTTCAAACCACATCTCCTTTTTCAGTCCGTGCAACAATCCAGAGCTCATCTCACCTTCAACCTCATCCAGACAGTAGCTGGTTATCTGCACCATTCTTTCCTTTGATATTTCAATTTTAAGATGAGATGCAAACAGCCCAGTGAATTGGACATTTTAAAGAGAGGCAAACAGTGACCACACGGTATGATTTATGTATAGGACTGGGACTTCAAAGACTTGCCAGGATTCAGGGGGGAAATGATTATCTGCAGTGACTGGGCAATACTTAGTGAGGCAAAGGGAAATCCTTACCTCTGACTCCGACACTTCCAAGGGCTTCTCGTTCAGGCCCAAGCCCTCGGTGAGCACAGCTCCGTTGTACTTGTTGCAGATATCCTCATCAGAGTAGTGCAGCCCCCCGGGGCTTGGGCGAGGAGGAGACCTAGGAAATGCAATGGTGAGTGTATGGGGAGTTGTCATTTCTCTGGAATGACACGATTAGATCATGCTCAGAAGCCAGAATCACAGCCCAAGGCAGACACTCGGGCATTAAAGTCCACCTCAGATTCTCCAGACAACAGTCTCTCCCCTTTGCCTATTTAACAGCCGCATTTCCATTGACATGAAAAGCCATTTCCAAAAGCATGGTGTTCCCAGCTTCTCACCTGGTTCCATTTTTCTTGGAGAAGGTGCTCTTGATGTTCAGGTGTCTGCTGTTGAGCTCCAGGGCAGTGAAGCCTCCGTTATCCAGGGTGACTGACTCTTCCACATTCGAGATGGTTTTACCTGGAGCCGGGCAATGAAAGAGGCAGCTGAAACAAAGGCACTTTCCCTCCAAATAGAACTGTAGAAGCTAACTTGTCCTTCTTTCTGTTTTATGACATCATTAATTATTTGAAACTCTCTTTACCTTTCTTACTGGCAAGTAAGGAGTGTGAAGGGCCAGAAGGAGCCAAAAGAGGGGAAAGAAGGAGTTATGAATGGATGGATGCATTTCATTCAGAAGTATCTAAAACAGCACAGATAAACTGTGCTCCCAAAGTGCTTGTTCTTGTCTTTTGACTATAAATAGAAACCAGGTGGCTAATTCAGGTGGCCACTGAAGATGTCCTAAATCAGGTGCTGTGAATCCCATTCATGCTGACTGAAACAAAACAAGAGAAAGTAAAACTAGAAAAGGCAGAAAAAGAGGAAAAGGAAAGAGGGAAAAAAAAAAGGCAGGAAAGGAAGCAAGAAAAGGGCAAGCAGATAGCAAATGGGAAAAAAGATGTCAAAGCTGTAATGAGGATAAGACACAGATGTGAGAAATCCCTGGACAATGTAAGGCAGGAACAAAGACATGGGACAGGAAGAAGAAAGAAAATACAGCAAAGTATATTATTTCTTGTGATCAAATAGAGCAGGAGCTTGTTCTCTCCCGTGCTCCTTCTTTGTAATCCCCAAGGTGTGAGCTCAGCCCGTGTCCCAGGGAGAAGGGCTGGTTACAAGCTGCCTCTGTGCAGCAGGCAGGTGCTTTATCCTCGGCTCCAATTTCAGGGCTGCATTAAGACTCTGTGAACAGGGATTTCTGACAGTACAGGTCAGACCCTGTCTTTTCATGTCTGTCCCCCAAACACAGAGTAAAACTAAGAAGATGAGCGATTTCCTATGAGCCACGCATACAAATATGTAATAGTATTAACTTGGTAAAATGCCATGGTATTCATACATCTTGTATCTCCTGGGACTGAAATCTGATTTTCTAACACTTGTTAGAAGTGAATTACAAAGAAAGAGAAGATCTTCACTTTGGGACTGAATTACTAAATACTGCCTGGAAGACTTCATTACATTAATCCCTAAGAACAGGTAGTGCAAAGACCCATCCACCTGATCCTCCTCATTAATGTGCCTTTTCTGGCACCTCCTGGCATCAGAGCAATTCTTGCTGCGGGTGGAGGAGGCTATCAGAGAAACACACATGTGAACAACTCTTCCAGGACTTTATCATGTAGGGAGAAGAAAAGGTAAAAGTAATATCCAGAGCTCAAGAACTAGGCTTTTTGAAAGGGGACTACTTAATATTCCTGTTACAGAGCAGATAGCTCCTGTTTCAAGAAAGGAGACGGGTAAAAATCATAACTAAAGGAAAATTCAAAGCTTGATGCTCATTATGTGTTAAAGTCTAACAGGTCCAGATAACCAAGACACCTCCTGGCTGATTGGCCCCCAGCCCAGGAACTGCAGCTTGGCTTAGGGAAGGCATGTGAGATGCAGGGCACTCCAAATACACAGGAATTATGATATAATCCCTACACACAGAGATCTAGAATATCTGCATTGGGTACAGCCATGGAAAAGCAGGATCTTTCTCCCTTCCCCATCTATCAGGCAATGATGACAAAGCTAAACAAAGTCTCAGCTGATTCTTTATTTGTGGTCTTGTGCCAAGCATTTGACCCAGGCTCCTTGGCTTTTGCTACAGTCCCTGGGACTTCCAGATGCTGTCCTGTCTGAGCCCATGGCTGGTCAGTACCCAACCCCTGAGCCAGTGTGGCTGCGGGCAAAAGCCATTTCTACCAAACCGCACAGCAAAAGGATCTGAGTCTTCTGCCAAACAAAACAGCTATAAATGAGAGTCCATACTGATGAAATCAGGGGTTCAAAGGGAAGATATTTCTGGTTCCCACAGCTCTTGAGAGGGTGTGCACAGCATGGAGACAATGCCTTACCTCCGTTGCAGTTCTTGTATTTCTTGCTCTGGCCATGCAGGACCAATGCAAACACCACCAAGAGGATAAGGATCAGGCTTGAGAGAGCCATCACCAGCAGAAACCACCACTCTTCATAGAAAGGGGCTTCTGTTTGTGCTGAAAGAGTAAAAAAACCAAATTTCTCTTTATGCCCCTTCAAAATTTTCTCTTCCTTCCCCCAGTGAAGGATGCATTGATAATGGTGCTCAGGAGAGAGAGGTGTTCAAAGGAGGTCGCACAGTCAGCAGTCAGACTTTTGAGGGGCTTTCTGACACTTCTGAGATGGCAGAGAACAGGAGCATATCACAACTCTAACACAGAATCACAGGGTGGGTTGGGTTGGAAGGGACCTTAAAGTCCATCTCGTTCCACTCCCTGCCATGGGCAGGGACACCTCCCACTGTCCCAGGTTGCTCCAAGCCCCGTCCAACCTGGCCTTGGACACTTCCAGGGATGGCGCAACCACAGCTTCTCTGGGCAACCTGTTCCCTCTCTACAAGCACCGTTCACACAGCCAGAGCAGGGCCCCAGAACCCCTCGGCCAGGATGAAGTTATCTCCAAGAGAAGAGAGGCAGGTTCCTGCCCACAGCTCTGCACACCACGCTATGCTTAGTACTCCCTGGGTCAAAGGAACCGCTAACAGATCTGCCACAACCCACGATTATTCCACTTTTCAAGAGGCTCGCCTTGCCAAAATGCTGCTCAGTAGCTCTTTGAAAAACACAGCCAGTGCCAGGGAACAAAGTACACTTGGTTCAGTGTCTTTCAGTACCTCCATTAACTCCAACTTCCAGCATTCACTGCTGCTCTCTATCACTTCCCCACCCGCTCAGCCAAGCCTGGTGTGCTGCACACGGGCATCAATTCAGTTGCCTGGATTTTGTGCAATCTCAGGTCATGTCACCCCATTTGACCTCAATTTGAGAAGCAAAATGCTACTAACTTCCCCTTCCTGGAGTTAGGTTGCCAGTCTTCGTTTAAAGTAATAAGTGTTATTTTCTTGCAGTGATACCTTCTTTGTCTGCTCTTTAGCTCCCTCGGCTTTGGGAAAAAATGCAGCTGCTGGAGCACAAGCCAGCAGTTGCACATAATTCCCCTGTAGTCCAGAAGGTGGAACACCCCCTGGCAAGAACGGGTGATGCCAGGAGACCGACGTCAACCCCTCACCAGCACCGAACCCAGGTGCTCTCTTCGCCTGACTGTCCTGAGCCTGGATCTGAATACAAGTCTGTTGTAAGCCTGACAACATGAGCTTATATTTGTTCCAGATCACTGGGTCTTCTACAGCAGGGAAAAGCAGCCACGATCTCTCTTTGCTAGGAGGCCAGGCCAGGCCAATAAAGTCCTAAAGGCAAACTGCACAAGGCATGCTGGGCTGAGCAGATTCAGGGCAATTTATACCTCCCTGTGCCAGCTCAAGTGGTCAGCCTAAAATGCTTTTTACTTTCATGACTGTGAATCCCAACAGAAGCCTCTTACTTTCATGCAGCACTTTGAGAGGAACACTGAAGCATCAAAAGGAGGTGAATTAAACAGTTCTGTTCAAGTGGAGAAGTTACAAACAAGTAGTTTATTTATAGAAAGCATCACAAGGAGATGCATGCCCAGCTTCAGAGGAATAATGTCTTCCAGGAAAGGAAAGACTGACACGGTTGCTGATCCTTTACATTGTGTTACAGGCTCTGCGGAACCACAGATAGGAAAAACACTGACTCGTGGTGTTTGAAGTGGGCTGTCCATGCCCTTGTCCTGAAGAAGAAAAGCTGGGGTAGCACTCACACCGAAATCCATGGGAGCTCTCACGGGCTAAGTGGTTAATTGTGTCAGGACAAACGCGGAGCGATGGCGAGAGCAGCGTTTGCTACTCTTGCCTGCTGGGTAGCTCTTGAATGGCGTTTATGCTTTTCACTGGAGCAGCAAAGAGATAAAAGCCACTCCAGATGCTGGAGCATTGCCAGGTTCTCAGGACTCTCCAGAATTTTGAATCACAAAGCCGCTTTATCAGGTTCTTTTATTCCCTTTGTCTTTGCTGACACATCAAGGGTGAAATTTGCTGCTCCAAAGCAACCTGGAGTACAACTGAGAGGGTGAGAGGAGACCCAGCAAAGCCTTCCTGAGGGCAAAGTCTCCCACCTCACCACAGGCCACTGAACTCCACCTGCCCAGCCCTGGCAAGCTGAGGGGAATTTGTTTTTCTGGGTATTGAAGTTCCTTCAGAAAACCAGAGTTCTGGGCTGCTCGCAGGGATTTTGGAAGCATGTTTAGGCCACAGCCCTGTTTACTGGGAATAAGCACAGGAGAGCAGGGAGGGTGGGAAGAGCCCGAGAGGAACACCAACGAGCTGTTCTGATGAAGGGCAACTGGAGGCATCACGCTAGACTGGAACTGCCAGCATGGAGGATTATCAGGAATAATTTTGAGAAAACTACACACAAAATGTTTATCACAGAATCTTGGGAGGGAAAAGAAAGAAGGAAGCAGAGCAAACAACACAACAGACTAGAAATGGAGAAAAAGCAAACAAATTCTAGACTGTGTAAATTAGTCTTAGGACAAGATATCTTACAGATAAACACTCTGAGTGGCTTCTTTGTCAAGCTTAAAAATGGCACACACACATTTTTCCTCTTGAGAGTGAAGCACACTGTAATTACAAACCTTGACTCACCACTATATTACTCCAGTTTTATCCTGAAACAAATGAAAACAAGCTGCCTTTGATTACTTGTTGCAACTGGAATATCTGCGTTGTTTCTTTCCCCACCTCCTTTCCTCTCCCAACCCCAAGAAATTCCATTGGAAAAGGTATGTTTTAAAATTACCTGATACTGCCACAGATGGAACACTTGGCTCTCCGTAGCCAAATTCATTGACAGCCACCACCCGAAATTCATAGGTGACGCCCTGTTTGAGTTTGTCCAGGCCGACTGTGTAGGAGGTGGCACTGCGAGGGATGTCCTTCACAAACATATCCCAGAGTCCTTCATCTAGGAAAGCAGCAAGGAGACACATGGCATGAACTGTGCGACCTGGCACTTCCTCCTGCTCCCTGAAAGATGTGCTCATTAACTGTGTGTTGGAACCGCAGGCAGTGGCCGTGCTCACCTGAAGGCTGCTCCGTGATACACACAAACGTCAGGATGTCCTGCAAGGCCCCATCTGTAAACACATCTATTCGTGATGGGGTCTTATCACAGCCCAGATGGAAGAGGTCTCCTCCAAAATCATCAGCAGCACCCACAGTGACCTGAGCTGGCTGGAGCAGCTGCCCAGCCATCTGGGCCCCTCCTGATCGGGTAAGGTGACCCATCAGCACACCTGGCATTTGACAGGGCAGATAAACCCAAAGCAACCGCTACATTAATGAGCCCTAATCACAAAGGTTCTGCCTCCTTTTTACACTGCAAAAAAGTGCCCAGGTGAGGCTTGCACTAATGGGAGTCTTGGGAAGTTTTTTGTAAACTGATGCCTGGTGTCACTGCTGTCACAGGAGTGCTGCTTCTCCATGACACCCACAGTGTTATGTCCCTCTCATGGCCCAGCCTGCAGAGCAAGCCCCTCTGTGCTGCACTCTGTGCAATGCGTTTTTAAACAGGACTGAGTTTTCCTTTGTATTATAAACCTCTCAGAGTTGTTAGAAGCACAGTGCCATTCTGATGGGAGCATTTCAGTAGGTTGATCTCCAATCTCAATAGCCATGATGACTTTGATCCTGATGTGCATCCAGACCAGGCACCGTTCCCATCCCTGATCCACACCCGTAACCTTGCACTCACTTGACTACAATGGAATGACCTTTCAATAAGATGGATGCTGGTACCAGTAAGAGTAAAACCAACTATAATTAAAAATGTCACTCAGTAATTTTGAGGACAGGAATTAAACATCAATCCAACCAAACTGCTGTCCAGTAACAACTGGTGCCCAGCACTTTCACTGAGAAAACAGAGTCACCATCTATGTGTGGGGCCAAACTCTCAGCTCGCCTACGCCAGCGTAGCTCGTAGAGACCTGACCTCGCAAGCATCCCATTGGGCTTTTACTTTGAGTTATCAAAGCTGTTCCAGCAATGTCTCTTTTTCTCTGCATGTCCCCCAGCAATGGGAATAGGATGATAACCTCTGCATAGATACGGCTCCAGTGTGGGAGCTGCCTGCTTTGAAAGGCAGTCCTCTGCACTGCGAGATTCGAGCAGCAGCAGGACTTCTGTAGCTCAAGGTGTTATCAAGGTAACAATAAAGCAGGAGCCAGCAGCACTATCCTCAGCGACTTGTTCCACTGCTGCAGTGGAAGGCAGGAATCTGGTCTCATTTGCTTTGCCTTTACCTGAGTGTAAACTAAGCGGAGTCACCGCAGCGATTCCAGGATTGTGCTGGTGTAACAGAGCAAAATTTGGCCCTCAGCCTACTCCTGTGCAACAGGGAATAGCAGCAAAGATGGATTGATTAACACTGCAGGTGCATTTCCATGTGAACGTTTTAACTCTGGCATCAGTAAATATTGGCTCAGTAATTTGCACCGTGCTGCACGTCTAGAGACACACACAATGACTAACAACCCCCAAACTACATCTTTTCTGGTCATGAAGATTGGCAGTCTCAGCGGACGCAAAAAGCAGGCTGAAATGTTATTGTTCCAGCTGCACTTGAGAAAAACCAAAGAACAATAAAAACAGGTAATTTTCCTGCCATGCTTAAAATTCAGCCCAATACATTATTCACCAGCATGATCAGACTATAATGAAGTTATCATAATGTACCATTGTTATGTATTAGCTGGGTATTACAATGCCTATAAAACAAGAGATAAAATATTGACTTCCCCTTTACAGGGCAATAGAAGCCGAGATTATTTCTACCATGTAAAGTTACAATGTAATAAAAAGGGAGCTTGGGATTTAGTTTCTCTGAAGAAGGTGAAGTGAGGGATGCATTTTCAAAGTTGGATTGTTGCAACCACTGGTACTAGGGAGATGCATCTCACGACTATAAAATATTGCCATAATTGCTAGAATTGCCTAAGCTTTCATAAACACATTTGTAAACAGCAATAAGAGAATTTGAGCCCATTGTGAATTGTCTGAAAAGCAATTTGTTTGCATTGAAAGCCACTTAAATGGGGGAAGAAAAGGCAACAATAAAAATGAATGTTCAGCACTCATTACAACAAACACAACTGTTCAGACAAGCACTTTCTCACTCATTTTCTCAAACCTATCAGGGTGCACAGTGCAGAAAATCCAACAAACCAAGATGTGTAAATGTAACCACTCTCTGGAGCTTGCAGTAAGTTGGGAACATCATCCCTGAAAAGTCAATGTTGCATTTGCATGGCTCTGTCCCCTTGGTTATGGTGGTGATCATGTGGAGCAGCAGAGGATGCTGGTGGATGCTTCTTCAGTCTCACAGGGACTCAGAGATGCTCCAGCTGGTGGCCCACCCCGTTTTGATTCCAAAGGGGATCCAGGTTGTCCTCCTTGGGTCCCAGAGAGCTGCCGATGCAGCTACAGTGGTCAGAAGTCTTTCCCCCTGGGAAAGGGGATGTCCTACACCTTCCCCACTGCTGACCCCAAGCCAATGTTGTGCACAGGATAGTGCGTCGCTTCCCAAGCCACAGCCAACAAGATTTTCAACTCCAGAGCCTCAATTAATTTATCTCATCTCCATCTGGAACATTCAGATCCCTCTTTGTACACGGTGATCACAGTCAGATATATCCAAACAAAAAAGCACTTTATTCCAGTGGTGAACTTTGAGATTAAATATTGAACATACTGAATGCATTCACTGCATCTCTTCCCCCATCCCTCAAAACTAGGTGTGCTCTAAATGTTAGAAGTTCAGCTGAAAGAGAATTCATTAGAAGGTCATCTGTGATAGCAAAGACTGCCCTTTAAGTTCAGGAGAAAATCATTAGTGCACCACATGCAGCATTTTCCACTCAGTTTAGGGAGGAAAGATGCACATGCTGTTGCTGGGACATCAGCTGGGTATTAGCTCATAGAAACTGCCGAGAAAAGCAGAGTTTTCAACACCAGACTCATGTGGAGAGGTGCAGGGCTCAGCCAGTCCCAGGCAACAGCCCAGAGCAAGCTGCCCTGGCTTTTTCTTCAGTAACATCTCCCCGTCTTCATTTCCCATTGCCTCTCACTGGGCACTCAGCCTCTTTAAGAAAGCCTAAATGTGTGATGGAAAAGGGATGGCTCCTCAAAAAAAGATAATTTTTTCTTCGTTTCTTGTTTCTATCAAGGCTTCACCAGCCCCTGCCTCGTCCTTGTTCTTGCTGTTCGGGGATTTGATCTTCACCTCCCAGCCTTGATACCTTCGTCCCCTCTGTGCCCGAGTTACAGGCATGGGGAGAAGACCTGAATGCCAGGGGAAGGTGAAACCACCTCTGACCTACGAGAAGGTCCAGCCCTCGTGGGTGGGTGCCGAGCACCCCGTGTAGGAGCCGCGCTGCCCACAGCCCATTAACCAGGCTCTCCATGCTAAATAAACCCCTCAGTCAGTGCCGAGGGCTCGTGGCTCTGCTCACTGAAGCCACCAACAACCCCCTGCGGCGGGGGAGACCGAGAGCTCTCAGTCACCGGGGTCCGAAACGCCAGCCTTCCCCTCTCCTCGCCCTACGAGCGGAGCCCGGCCATAAAGCTCCCTCCTAATCACACATCAGGAGGTTTATGAAGGGAGAAGCTGCTGAGAGTTAAGGCCCGGCTGAGCGCCGGTGGTGTTCCTCCTAGAGAGGACACAATTCAAACGTGGCTGTGCCTGTCAGAGGCAAAGGGCTGGATGGTCGTGCAGCCCGGTGGAAGGACGGGAATGGGAAGTGAAGGCTGACAAACTGTCAACCCCGACATGTCGCTCGCCAGCAGGAGCGAGAAAGGCCCCGTGGCAGATGCGGGCGATGCAGCTGCACCTTTCACTTTGAATTTACTGACTTGTGCTGGTTCGTGTCCACGTCTGACACTGCGCTCCCCCATTTGGTTAAAAATAAATAGAAAAGGAAGCAAACAGAAAAACACTACTCGAGACACCAGAAAGGAAAACTGAAGTGAGATCTGCCCTCAGGGCGCGGGAAGCAAAACCCGGCATTTATAAGACGGACAATCCCCACTCCAAGTTCATGGGTTCTTCTCCAAAATGTCTGCTGCCTTCACGGAACTCATCATCTTGGAAACTGGAGAGGGACCTTTTACAAGGGCATGGCGTGACAGGACAAGGGTGAATGGCTTCACAGTGACAGAGGCAGGGTTAGATTAGATGTCAGGAAGACATTCTTGGCACTGGTGAGTGGTGAGGCACAGGCTGCCCAGACACAAGCCACAAAGAAGTGCCACTTAGGGATGTGGTTTAGTGTTGGACTTGGCAGTGTTGGGTTTACAGTTGGACTTGATGATCCTAAAAGGTCTCTTCCAATCCAAGTGATTCTCTGACTCTATGAAGCAGATTGGCCAAACACCCCCACGGCTGCCCTGCAGCTGGAGATAACTGCAGCACACAAACACGCGGATGAAGGTCTCATGGGGCAGCCACATATCCAGGTGCAATCCTGGCAGTGTGGATCCTTCGGGCATTACACAGAAACCCAGCCTTTGTAGGCAGGGGATAATTAGGAAGGCGAGTCAGGGTGAGACTGCCGAGTACTGTCCAGACCACCTGCCCACCACTAAAGCACGGTACAGCGAGAGGAGCCTCTGGGTGTGACCTGGGGTTGGGAAAAGAGGGGTGAAACAAGTTTCTCCATTCTTCCCAGGAACCTGAACTTCTTTGTGCCATTTCTGACTTTTCCTCTGTGTGTAAGAGTTGAGGACATAATCTATTAGCCATTCTTCAGCCAGCCTAGTTGATGTCTAGGGAGCGCTTACGATGGCAGAGACGGAGGCTGCTTAATTGCAGTTCTTGTAATGCACAAGGAGCTAAACTGGAATCCATTTCTCCAGGGGCAGAGAAGTTGAAGGAAAAGAAAAACTCTTCTGTTTTTGTAATGTCTTCCTCTAGCACAGATCACTCTAGAAAAAATATCGGTTCGCCTGCTTCATCCCTGTGTCTGAGTGTACTCAAAATGCAGAGGAGGTAGTGAGCCTGGTCACCTTCCACAGGCCCAGCAGAGAAACAGGGAAATCAAATGAACAGTCTCAGCTGCCTGCTGCCACCACTGCTAAACCCAGCAGGGCAGCAGAGCCCTGGGAGACACAGCAGGACTCCGAAAAACTTGAAGGGAAGTGACAAAAGGGAGTAGGGTTTGCCATTGCTGACAGAAAGCCACCCTCCTACTCTGATGGAAGAGTCTTGGCAGGGAAGTACAGCAGGGAAAATGAGATGATGCAGCATTTAACGTTTGGGGTAATGAGGCCTATAATAGATGACACTTGAGATGTGAAACACTAAGGTAGTGGTATTGCATTTAAATATTGGCAACAAGCTACAGCTTTTCATCTGTCGGCTCAACGCCCCTTTTTTGACCTCAGAAAGATGAATATCTTTTCCTTCCTTGATTTTATGTGAAGGGCACAAGTCAACTGCTCTTCTTTTGGACAATTCCTGAAAAACAAACGTTGCTCCAATCCATGCTCTACTACCTGTATAAATCAATGTGCAAAAGCAAATTATTAGAATGATCTTGAAACAGAAGCTGCTCTCAATGGCCAGCCCTGACAGGAGGAATTAGTTCCCTGCTTTTGTTAAGCCCGTAATTCAGATTTCAAAGTCTTCCGTGCAGAGATGAGGAAGAAAAGCAGCACAGAGAGGAAGCCGACGCTTGGGTGGAATAAGCAAATCTTCCAATTAGTCTGTCTCCTCTCCTGGATCACATTTCACGCTTCCCACAGCTGCACCAGAACGAAGGATGAGAATCCAGCATACAAATGCCTAGTTCATTTGCTACAGCAGCATGAATAGGATTAAAATAATCTGAAGAGGAATTAAATGCCTCAACAGTCAGGTTGCAAGAGCAGGAGAATAAGACCTCTTCTGTGTGTTTCCAGGATCAGTGGAGTGGGGCCAGCAGAAGTGACCCAGGGTTAATGCAGCTCAGACCTGCCTTGGAGGGACTATTTTCTTCCTACTCAAAAAGAGTGGGCCACAAATCCTACATCCTTAGCCATGAACTGTGAAATGTTTGTTCACATCCAACGGTGAGACAAACAGATGAGTTTGCAATGTCACCAACTCACACGAGTTGAGTTTCCAAGCTTGCGCACAATCTGTACATGGGCTGCAGGCTTTTCCCCGAAATATTCTTGCTCACAAAAATCTGTTTGAGGAAAAGGTAAGTGAACTGCACTGAAGAGGTTTGGTTTAAAGTGCTGCCTAAACAATGCTGTTCAAATAAGAAACTATTTTCTACCTCTGAAGAAATGAGGACAGAAATCAAAAAGCTGATGCAAGTGAAACAGAAGCACAGCAGTGTCATGCCTCTAATTGAAAGAAAACTTGATCACTCTGGGAAACTCCAGTGCTTTGAGAAGGCACACATTTCCCTTGATTTTGTTTTGGAGGTGATTGTCAAGTTAAATGACAGAAATGAGAAAGAAATGTTAGAGCAGAGCCTCACTACAGAGCAAATTCTATCAGATGCAGGTGTGGAAATGTGCATCTTCAGAGATGACCTCAGAAATGCGGGCAATAATTTTGTCCCTGGTCTGGTTAAATGTAATTAGAATCATTGGTTTTAAATGCAACCTTACATTCAAGACACGGGATCCTTTTATATAATCAAACAGATAAGCATTCATTTAATCAATACATAATCAAGCAGCATGCGAGCACCTAGAAGTAAAAAAAGAGAGAACAAGCAGCCAACATGGATATGTCAAGTATAAATCATGTCTAATTTCCTTCTGTGACAGAGTAGCAGACCTTGTCAATAGAGGAGAAAGAGCAGACATCATCTATCCTGACTTCAGCAAAGCTTTTGACTTGGTGACATTCAAACACGGCCCACGTGAAACAAGGATTTGGTAGATGGATCAGCTGCTGGAAAACTGTACCCGGAGAAGGGTTATCAACAGTCACTGTCAGGGTGGAGGGAAGTTATCAAGTGAGATTACACAGGGCTCTGGCAGCATTCACTGGCTCTTCCTAATGACTCAGTTACCAGAAAGTGTGTGCTTATTGAATTTGCAAGGGGTACCAAGCTGGGAGCGGCAGCGAACAGGCTGAAGCACACGCTGACTTTTAAAATTACCTTGTCCAAGTGGGGAAATAGTCCAGAAAAAGCAGAGAACAGCTCAGTAAGATGCAAATCCCACAAGCAAAGCTGCTCTGGGAAAGCACCAAGAAAGACTGTGGTGATGGGGGATTCCTTCCTCCCCATCAACACCCTCCCTGCAGAACAAATGGGGAAAGCAAAGTCTTCCTGGTGCTGAAGTCCTGACCCTATTATTACCAGGAAAACAGTAATTAGCTGCTGTGCTCTGCTGCAGAAGAGGACAGATTTCTATCTGTGGTCCTCAAAGTACAGCTTGCAAATACTTATTAGTCCTTGTGCATGAAAGATGCTGTAAGCATTTAAATTACTTTTAATTATTAACTATATTAGTTCATCTGTTGGATGATTTTCCAGTGATGTAGCACAGTGAAAGCCAGAGCAGTCAGGGTAATTTTCTGTGACTGCTCCTAAAGAGGAGAAAATATGCTAAACCACATAATAAACCAGCAACAGCTTAATAGTGTCTGGAGACACATTCTCTCACAAAATCCCATTGCTTTCCTGTGATGACAAACAACCTCTCCACTGTGGATGGATGAAGGCAACTCATGGCATCAAGCTCCCTGTGTTTCCCATGGCTTACCTGAGGGTCGGGCCTCTATAATGTAGCCAGTTGTGGGTTTTTCTCCTGAGTCTCCCTCAGTCCATTGCAGCGTCAGCCCAGAAGCAGATTTTGTCACCAGAATTTCCTGAGGGGAGCCAGGAGACCCTGAGGGATAAAAAGAGAATAGCAAATGAGGGTGGCATCAGAGACAGACTGCAGTGGGAGTTTCTTCTACTGATTTGGGGGAACAAAATTATCTAACAGTGTTGGTCAACAAATATACAACATAAACCAGCTTAATGGGTTACTGACATAATTTTTTCACTAGTTCTAGTACCAGGAGTTACATATCAATGGCTGGGGTTTACAGGTCACGGAATCATAGTGTCCTAGAATATTCTGAGTTGGAACGGACCCACTAGGATCATCAAAGTCCAGCTCCTGGCCCCATACAGACAGTCCCAACAATAAGGTACCTGTGTGAAGAAGGCAAGAGGAAAAAACACTCTCATTTTCCCCCATTAGCATTACAACGTTTGCACATTGCCACTGCTATTTCTGACTTCTGAGGTGAGACCAGCCTCCGGGTTTCAGGGAGAGGGTCACGGGGACACTGCCCCTTCCCTGGGGAAGGTGCCATGGCCACATTCAAAAGGATCCCTGCTCTGTACTCCCTGTGGCGTGAGGGTTAGACTGTGGATGTGGAACACAACCGAAAATCAGAACTGTGACCACTGCTCTAATGTTCTGTGACTCACCTGACAGGCTGGTATCATTGGAGGGCATTTACCTCGTTGGATTATCTGTTTATCAAAATCACTGATCAAACAAGGAACCCAGCTCTTTCGGTACAGACACTGACCCAAGAGGGGAGCTGCACAGCCTTGACACATCAAGAAATCCACACATCTCTCCCTCTGCATAAGCCAACGTGTCAGGAGAGAATAATTGTAAATTCTTTCTGGTTTTACACCCAGGAACCTCTGCTGGTTTCTGCAGTTATTCCAGTTCTGACTTCCACTGCAGAGCAGTACAGTCAGAATTATGCACAGCACTGTCAGGCAGCAGCTCTGAAATCCCTGGCCAGCCCGTTTGCATTATGATTTATTTACACTGTTTTGTTTATTCACAGCAGACTTATGGATTTCAGGAAAAAAGGAAACATGTTTTTCATGGGCAGTTGTGAAACCCACTGAATCACTTCCTGAGCTCTTGTGACTCAGCTTCTCCTTGGCCTGAAAATTCCCGTGAAGCCCTGAGTACACTATTCCCTGCTGGTGGCCTGTGTTTGTATAACTGATCTGGCTTGTGACTTGCTTTTATGGTGCCACTTACCTTCTGCTGGCCCAGCTGTGATGTTGGCTTGCAGTGCAGGTCCATAGGCAATGGTTCGGGCTTGCACTCTGAATAAATAGGTCATGCCCTTGGTGAGATCCCGGACCTTCAACCAGCGCTGCCAGTTCCCTTTGATGTCCACAGTCACCACCTTGCTCACCCCTGGAAGAGCCATGCAGACAAAAAAATAAGAGAAGGTTGCAATGCAAAAAGAGAAATCAAGTGGAGCTTATTACATCTAGATGGTAAGTAAAATTATCTAACAGTTTGCTAAGAAAGTATTTCTTACAATTAGCAGAAGTTTAAGTAGTGATAATAGCCAATTTTCAGCACTGATAAGTATAATTAGAGTTTAAGCTTGATAAGTGGGTACTGACAAAGGAAAAACCTTACAACACAACTGCGAAATTACCCAGAGACTACATGTAACTTCACTAATTACACTGGGAAGAAAGAGGGAGGTAAACGAAGAGGAGTGCACGTTGCAGATTGCTTCCTAAGCAAGCATTTGTCCATTGCTGCTTTGCCAAATAACCTGCACCACTGCCCAGAGGAGGAAATAAAGGCCAGGTTTGTTCCATTCACCTCATCCTGCCGTGTCCACCACCACCACGCGGCTGCAGAACAAAAGATGTGCACCTAACAGGGACCTTGGGGCTACGACCCCACGGCAATGGGGGATGCAATCAAAGCACTGTGAGCTTAAACAAGGCTGGAGTCATGACTTGCGTTTCACTCTTCTCACTCTCTCAGACTCTTTGTTGCATGGATGAATTAAAATCAGAGCTGTTTGCTTCATCAAGGCTCGTAATAGTTTCACCTTTAGGTTCTCAATGCTGCATAAAGGGCAGAGGGGGAATGAACGCTTTGGAAACAAAAGATTTCGTTTTCACTGAAATTTTCTAAAAGCGAGTCAATGGAAAGAATTTGATTTATAAAGTATTTTACAGAACGGAAAGTTCAAATTTAGAGAGCCCTTTTGGCATTTTTCTGGTTCTGTAGAGGTACATAACTCATTTCAAATCAAGAAGATCTGGAAGGGTTTTTCCCACTAGCTGCTTGCTAGGTTATCTTTCCAGCAAAATGCAGAAGGAAGATGTTTTTCAATCCAGCTGCTTATTTTATGCAAATCAAGATGATGCTTTCAGTTTTTATCAGTTAATTAAAGAATAATGTCCAAGCAATTTCTGTTCAAAGCTTTCTCCCAGATACAATTTATAACTCGGGGAATCTTCCCTTGGCTAACGAGGAAGCAGTAAAAGTGCTCCCTCCTTCTGTAGGTGAACTATTTCATTTCTCTGAGACAAATCAGGAGGCATTTGTCATTTTGAAGTTGTGTTCAAAAAAAATAAAATAAAATAAAGAACTGTTAAAAAAGGCTCCAGGGCAATACTGTTGTCTATTACTGTGTAAAACATAACAGTGTAAAGCTTAAACAATAAAAGGTCAAAGAGGGAGAAAACTGTGCTAAAGAACAGATCGCTGTTGGAAAGCCTGGAAAAACGGGCAGGTAAGTGGTGGGAGTGGATGGCAGGAGGGCTCACCACGACAGGGATGCTCAGCCAAAAATCATGAACGGGTGGAAAGTCAAAAGATGCAGGAAAAAGCTTCAGAGGGTCTGGTCCATCCACAGTGCCAGCACGGAGGAGTGGGAGACCTGGGGCTGGGGTGATGCCCTGGGATCACGGGATCCATCATTGCTGGCCCCACAAGCCTCGTGCTGCATTCGGCACCGTCACCTCCTCCATCCTCAGGTTCGGCTCTACCTTGCTCTCCAAATAAAGGAGCATGGCTTTTCTACTGGAGGAAAATCATGGCATCAAGGGAGGGATCCCTTACCATGTCAGGAGAATAAATATGTTTGCTGAAAGGAAAATGTTGGCACAAGAGCAAACGGGGAGAGACTGGAAAGTAAATTAAGGCAAAAATTTTGAATCTGAGGAAGAGCCCTCCATAACCTCCCTGCTCACATCAGGGGAAGGAGAGACAAGCTGGAGTCAGAGACAGCACAGGCAGAGGTGGGGAAGAGAAGAAAACAAAGATTCTGAGGATGTTAAGTCAAATGCAGGAAGGGAAAACGTGATCTGACACTTCCATATTTTCAGGGGAAAAACGTATTCTTAAACATTGTGTAGGAATAAATAAAAGGCAGGAAATGCCCAAACAGCCCAAACCTCCTGCATACCCTCTGCACAGTTCTTGGTCAGAATTAGAAATGCTTTCTGCATTAGCTCTTCGTGCTCAGACCTGCCAACCATAAAGGCTGACAATGCTTTTATTCTTGTGTTTTCAATCCTCAATATAACTTTATGCATGAGACATGGATATTCAGACAGTATAGATCATAATTCCTTACAGAAAAAGCAAATACAAATGGTTGATATCCTTATTTCTCTGGAAAAGAGTTTAAAATGGATTGACAATGGCTGAAATTACTCTCCCTGCTGTCACCCCGCCAAAGCTGGACATCCTATTGAACTATTGGCAATCTACCAGGAATATAAAAATATTAATAAGACCATCCACAAACTTTGTCATCTTTTCTAATTCACCTTTGGAATGAATTTGCATTTGTTTTCAGAGGAATTGCCAAATCCTTCTCTGTTGCTCTTCTGGCAAATTAATGAAACATTCTGTGGCCAGCACATTGTGGTGGTCTATCTTAAATCCAGTGCTGGGTTAAAAATGCTGCTTGAAAACTCTCTGTAAAGGCCCAACGATGTCTCCACGGCACTCACCCTGCCCTGCCAGCCAGCAGTGGTACCAGTGATGACTACAACATTTGATGCCCAGGCAATCTCTGCGATAACAGGAGTGACACATGATGTGATAAGCAACACAAATGCGTCTGACAACTATTCTGGGATGGAGCCTACTCAGCAGTTTCAAAGCACGACGTGGGGAGACAATCAGGGACTCTCAGACTGAGCTTCCTCTCTGCCCAGACCAGGTAATGACGGCTGTAAAATGACTTTTCAAATCACACAGACTATAGTTTGTGCAATAAAATGAGAGAGGACAGACAAAAGCCATATTCCACAATATTATGGCTCGCTGAATGGTTTTGGCAAAAGTGGAATTGTTTTACTTACCCTTTGCCACCTGGCTTCTCTTGGAAAATGGCAGAGAGCAAGTAGGAAATTGGGCAGAGATGAAAGATACTACGGTACTATTCTGTCAGTTGCCCATGAATATGTATGATCAGAGGTCTTTCTTACCCTGGACGGGAGCCAGAGGCTCATAGACTACTCGATAACCCTGCAGGACTCCATTTGCTGCTGTCGGCTCGCCCCAAGACACATTGAGTGTAGTGCAAGTGATTTCAGAGAACGCCAAGAAGCTGGGAGCACTGGGTGCTGAAAGGATTACACACGGATTGAATTGCAGGAGAAGTCGTCAAGCTGATATACATATATATTATAAAACATTGGTTTGTTTGCCCAGCCTAAATCTAAAGGAAACAAGCTGAGAATGGGATTTGTCAATTGTCTCCAAATGTCCTGTAATCAGTCAGAAACCCAGCCCGTCCTAAAAATACAGCCACTCAGCTGCAAAACTGAACCTCAGAAGCACACAAGGAGATAGGGCACAGAAGGGAAGGACCCTCAGGAGGGTGCTATGAGAGCACTCAGCCCAAGTGCACAGCTCCTCTGCACAGCCACCACCAAGGGCACTGTCTTCCCTGCTCCCACCACGGAATGTCCAGCCTGAGTGGGTGGCTGCTGATCCAGCTTTAAAAAAAAATAAGGGAGGAATTCCAAAAAGCATTCTAATTGTCTCACAGGAATGTTTGGGCAACTCCCAGGCACTGGTAATGAGTTCCTTGACGTTTCCAGATGTGATAGCAGAAACCAGAAAGAGACCCACAGACTTTCCTTCTGACCAGCTTGTGAAGGGACTGGTCCTTCTGCCACTTCAGTCTCGTTTCTCCTCTATCACCCCACTTAGTTGATGCTTCCCCCTCACCCCAAGACCATTACAAGGCAATGACCCATTCAAAGGCTGAAGCTAAACACCGGTGCCCTCCTGCATCCCCCCACTTCCCTTGGCCACCGCCCAGGGCCATGCTGGTCATGCCCAAGTCTGTGCTGTGGGACGAGACAAGGCTCCCATACCCGCCTGGTGTGTCCTGCCCTGCGAGGGGCTGCTCCGGGGGCCGTCCCCGGCGGCGTTGAAGGCGGAGATGCAGACCATGTACCGCGTGTGGCTCGTCAGGTTCTTGAGCCGGACCGTTGTCTCAGGCAGGAAAAGGACCTTGACTTTCTCTGTGTCGTTCTGGGTGTCGCTCTCCCAGTAATAAATCTGTTGGGATGGTAAGACAGAATCACTAAGGCTGGAAAAGCCCTCTAAGGTTATGAGCCCAGCCATTAACCCAGCACCACAGTGTTCACCACTAAACTATGTCCCAAAGTGCCACGTCAACACTTCTGAACTCTTCCAGGGACAGGAATTCCACCACTTCCCAGGCCAGTATGTCCCAGTGCCTGACCCCTGTTTCAGTGAAGAAATTCTTCCTAATATCTAATCTAAACCTCCCCTGGCACAACTTGAGGCCATTTCCTCTCATCCTGTCAAATGTCATAGTATATCCTACACCTAGAAAATACCTGGGCATTGCAGCTGTAAAAGACCAGGAAGATGGTGCAGTCTCACTCTGGACTCCCCTGTTAAATGGGATACGGAGGTTTTTCAGCACGTGGCAAACCTTTTCCTTTGGCAAATTCCCCTGAGTCCAGTGACCATGTAGCTGAGTACATCCCTCAAAAATAGAGCACAGGCTGAAGACTATGGCCTGGTGACAGCAGACATGAGCTGCCAGAGTTCAGTGAGGAGAGGTCAGTTTAAAATTCTCCCTGCAATGCAAGCACCCTGTCAGCACTGGCATCCTGGTACGATGGCCCATAACTCACACAGCAGTTACACCTTCGGTGTTCACAGGACAGCCAGGCAAATGCCTTCCTGAAGAGGGTAATAAAGTTTTTCCCTAAAGTTCATTCAGGTGCTTTCTTCCCATTCTTCCCTTACATAATTTTTATCCCGATGCCATAAAATTAGGCTTTGGAGAAGTTGTTTCCAAGAGGAAAAGTGGTGCCAGCCCTACTTATTGGACAGGCCTGGCAGCGAGAGCCTTACAACAGGCCAAAGCAAGCCAGAGAGTTGAGAGAACAAGCCAAGGCAAGACTCCACCTTGGCTCTCCAAGCCAAGCTGCTAAAGCCATCTATACATGTACAAAAGGGAAAGGACAGGAATTGATATATAAGGATGCTTGTTACTGCCAAGAAGGGATGCCAGATTATTCACATTGGCTTGGCTTTCCTACACTTATGGATCTAAATTCATGGAGGGAGGCAGAGCCAGACACTGAACCCAAGCCAAACTCCAGTGTTTGTAGACTTGCCCATTTCCACTCTCTGAGGGTCCATTCTCATGCTGGAGATGCTGAGCAACGTGCCTCTGCAACGTGCTCATCTCCTATGAACCAAATGCAATTAATACCCCGATTTAATTTTGTTAGAGCTAAGGAAATGAAGTAATTCTTCCAAAATCTGACCTGGCTCAGGCTTCTAGCTGGGAGAAACTTCTGCTCTTCCCAAAGGCTTGTAACATTTGATAGCTGGAAAGCTCAGTTAATTTTCTTCAATACATTTCTTGCCCCCAGCTCTTGTGTGTCTGTGTTGCTTTTTGGAGCAGATATGTTGCCTGCGTAAGTGGAGCTGCCTCCTTATCTGCATGCCCTGTTTCCCCATACTCTATTTGTCCATAAATAACAACACATTTCCTTTTTTCTCTCCTTGCCTCCCCCCCAGTCTCACTCTCTTTCTTTTGGTTTTGGGACTCAGTGCTGTTTCCACACTGCAGCCTGCACGCTGTTTTAATTTGCCTTACGCTGCGAGGGCAACTGCAGTTTGCAGAGCTATCTCACAAGTAAATAGCAATGCCAAGCAAGATAAATGAAAACAGTAGAAATGGGAGGATTGCCTTGTAGCCTTGGATGTTCCCGTTTTGGCTGTCGGCAGGAGGGGGGTCCCAGGTGAGCTCCAGCTGGCTTGCAGAAAGGGAGTTCACTTGGATGTTCTGTGGGGCCAGTGCCGGTGCTAGAGACAAAGGAGGGCAGAAGAATTAATAGTGACAAGCAGAACCAGTTCATATCCAGGTTGCAGTTTTCCATTTGCAGAAGGACCCAGGACAGGCCCTGTTTATGCCCCAAGTCAGCACACGGAGCCAGCCCCGGGGTACCCGAATGGCCGGGAAGTCTCGGCACGCCTCGAGTGCGGAGCGGCCGAGCCTCGGGACGTGGCTGTGTTCTGTTCTGTGCAGGCTTGGCTTAGACACTGCATCAGCTCAGTCCTGCCAGCAGCTTTGGAAAAGAAAGGAGAATTTTGTCTTGGTTCTCTGGTAGTGTTTGGGGCTTGCCTTGGTCAGTGGCCAGTGCTCCTGACCAGCAGCTCCTGCAAGGCAGCCCTTGCCACCATCAGCCCTTACCACAGCTTGCTCCCAAGGCTCCAAGACTTAGGGGCAAAATACCGCTTAAAATTACCTCCAAACCCAGTAACACACTGATCAACTCACTAATATTTTATGTATGACAAAACAACTTTTAGTTTGCTGCTTGTTAGCTCTGCTTTGATTATACCTTCACATGCACTTTGCTGGCCCTCTGTGGCCCCTGATGGCGTTTCTTCTGTGAATTGTGCTGTGCTAGAAAACTAATCTTTGAGTGCACCTGGGTCACTCCAGGCTTCCCTTTGTCAGGATCCAGCTTGGTGCAGGTGGATTTTCTTCCCCAGTGGCTAGAGAGGACGCTCTGTTTTCCTGACCTGCTGTCTCTGCCTCCGGCAGGTTTTAACAAAACAGCTCATGTTCTGCGCGCAGAAGAGGTGACGAAGCGTGTCCTGCTCAAATTCCAGAAGTAGGGAGAGAAAGGGAGGGTAAAGGGTACACTTCTCCTTTCTCCGTGTTCACGGTGCCAGAGCCCTCACCCTGACCACCTGAGAGAGATGTCTCTTTCCTCTCTGCCCCTTTATGGGCCATAAATAGAAGTGATAAAATATTCACCACTCGAGCTGGATAGCCCCGGTGAGCTGTTCCTCTGGAGACTTCTTTCTTAAGAGAGAATGACCTTCATAAGTCACACTTTTCCGCCAATACTCCCTCCCCCCAGAGTTATAAAATAAAAAAGTAATTAACACCCACTCAGCCTGACACCAACTATTTATTTTGTTCTAACTGTGTGGTTTCCATATTATCACTGCCCACCCTGCCGTTAATGGAAATGTTAATAACCAGCGCCAGGTTGTTGTGACAGATGCTTGGGCTCATTATCAGAAATTCTTATTTACCGCTCCATTAAACGACAGAATCACACAAAAAAACAATTCAATCAAAACTAACTGGAGGAATTTTAACAGCCACATTAATAATCCAAAACATAAATAAAGTTAATGTCTTTTGCATGTTTGCCATCGGCAACTCTATTGCAAAATTATTGCTGTACAATTAAAACGTGAAAGGTAAAATTGAAAATAGCCTTTATCCCAGCGCTCAGTTAAAACTATTTGTTTATTATTTACTTTTTTTTGTTGTTTCCTTTTTGGCTGGATGGTGAACGCATGAGGTGACAGCGACCATGAGTAAAGCCCAGCTTGTTCTCAGGGGTGCACTGCTCTAATTACTGCCCTGCCCTCGGCGCTCGGTGGAGGACCGTGGGCAGCAGCAGCAGGCTGGCTGGATGACTGAGTGCTGTTAAGGACCAAAAATCTCAAGATTTCAAGACTTTCACAGCACAAACCATAGCGTGAGGCCAAGCCGATCCCGGAGCACAAAGCTGAGAACACAACTGGGAGAATTGCAACGCTGACACGCTCAGGGAAACAGGAATATGTACAATCACAGGAGAAAACGGATCCCTTTAGCAGTATATTCTCTTTCTGAGGACTGACACTACCGTCTGTCCTGAGCCGACAGGCTCAAAGTGCTCTGAAGCAGCACCTACAGGAGCGTTTTTGTTTGGATGCTGTGTGCCAGCCCGGAACAAACACTGCTGCTGACATACGACCATCAGAAGAGACGGCGTGTGCAACCCGCTGCCAGAAAAACCCTGTTCTTCCTCAAACCCTTCCTGGAGCACATCTGAGAAACACAGTGGTTAAAAACTGCCAGGGATAACTCTGCACCGACACGCCTGCTGCTGGAGCTGTGCTTTTGCTGGCACCGAGGTGGAAAATAGGACTGGAGGAAGGAAAAAAAGAGTGTGGAAAAAGACATTTCTCTTTGCTACCCCAGAGCCTCCACGAGATGCAAATTGTTTGGTTTTGTGCCCTGTGAGCCCGTCCCTCCGTTCAACTTTCAAAGGCTGATGTGTCCCTCAGCACAGATTCTGTGTTGACAGCGAGGGACAGCAAAGTGCTGCTGACGCTTGATGTGGCTCTGTGCAGTCAGCACGTTCCACTAAGGGTGAAATGAAATACTTCAAAAAAGAAGGAAACACATCCCAAAAGACTCTACCTGTTTGCAACCCCAAACCATTCCCTGAATATATGGACAGCCTGTGCCAATAAAAGCAAGTGCATTTTAGAGGTGAATTCAAAAGGCTTTTACCTTCTAGGAATGCAGTTCAAGATTACTGAGCTCGGAATTTTTCACGGCTGTTGAAATCTCGAATACATAAAAAGCAAGGTTAAAGCTGCATTCCTCACACTGCTTTAGGTGTTAGTGACATTATCAACTATAGCAGGAGCGACACAGACCCCCGAGGGTCCAAACACAGCTCTTGGCAGGTGGAAAGCATTTCACTTTCCCTGAAAATAATGTCTATGTATTCACGAAGTCTAATTCTGCGCACGTATCCTGCCCTGGAATCTCAGGCAGATATTTGTAAACATCTCTTTTCTTATCTGATTTCAATTTACCTTTGAGATTCTCTCCTTGAAACTCTCTCTCAGCCAGAACATAAGGAGAAAGACTGAGCAGGTTGTATAGTAATTAGTAAAAAATAATAACAAATATGTGCTGGGCTGATGTTGGCAGGATCACATAAAGACAACAAATCTATCTAGAAACGTGGTGAGAGTGTCAAAACGAGCCCATAAATAAAGCTACATATCTAAATCCACATTCAAACATATCACTGCCCTCTTTTTCCAGCCATACCAAGCAGCCTCTGCTCTCACTGCGGGCAATTTGAGCTTGCAAATGCTTATAACCTTTAAAGAGAGGGTGTTTAAAATCCCTCTGGCCCTGCCTGCTCCAGAGCTCCGTGCACTGCAGAGGCTTCACCTGAGCTTTTCTCACTTGGGATATTTGCTCTCTGGGCTCTGTGGCACCCAGAGCTTTTCATCAATATGAAACTACTATTCCTTTTCTCAGCGACAGCCACCACGATGCTCTGTGGCACAAGTAGGCTACATATCTTTGTGATTCATTGGGTAAACTTAATAACTAGTTTTATGAAGCATTCCTTGCTGCTCTTACATCTGCTGCAGTTTCTGGGTAGCCCAGGATTTCTTCTCTCCTGGTTTTCTAATTGTTTCTGTAATGCCAGTGTTACGCCAGGAAATTCACAGACAAGTCTGGGACAAGATTCCCTGATACTCACATGCCATTTAAATAAACATGCAGGCCAAAAATGAGGAGAAAAATGCAGTGAGAGAGACAGAAGATTTCCTGTGCATCAGCTTGATCCCAAACAATCTCAAGCAAATTTCTGTTTTGTAAAGATCTCTGATCCTTTTCTATCTAGCAAGCCTTTCCCCCCAGTTCATCAAAGCATGCCTTGGTGAACATGCCTGCCTTAATTCCCTGCTAATCGATACATTTACATCCTGGTGTTAGCACTCAGAGGGCAGAATCTCATTGCACAATGTGTTGCACGAACACAGAGAAAAGAGACAGCTCCAGGCCCCCAAATCCTCTGATCTCTAGGTCTCCACATTAAAATGGAGGGGTGTTTGCAGCCTGGTCTGAGTATCAGCTGCAGTGTTATCCACCTAGTGAGTAACAACGCAGGAGAAGGCACAGCAATGTTCAGTGGAGCTTGTGCTGATGGTGAAACCTTGCACACCAGCATCTCCAAAGTTTGTACAGGGGGTCCTGGCACACACAGTCCTGGAAAACAGGGCTGGAAAGGGTTAAGGCATCATTTTCCTGTGTCACACCAAGATTAGCTCCCTGGTCAGATGTTCATGTCATTTCCATCACTGACTTTCCAGATTGCCTGCCAAACTCTGCCTGCATATCTCTATTTTAATAACTCTTAAAATATGGATATGTATAATAATCCTATTCTAAAAATAAAAATAAACAAAACAGGGATATATATATAACAGTAACTCATAAAATAACTTTTATTTTTTGATGCCTAACCTAAACCATTCTCACTGTATTGAAGTTATATCCCTGCAGTGGCATGGACAACAGATTGTTTCTTCTTCAGTTGTGGCCACTGCCATCAAGTTACAGTGCAGATAAGCAACAGTTAAGTGGATTCAAAAGCCAAACACAACACAACAAACAGAAGGTCACAAGATAAAGCAGTGAGACTGATCTGCAGAACAGGCAAAGCGGAACACAAGGGCTTTTCCTGCAGAAGGAGTGCAAGGATCAAACCTCTCAAGAAAGACCAAAAAGGTGGATCTGCAGATGTTTGCAGTCACTCCTTGCATGGAGGAAAAGCAGCACAATGGAAAAATGGTCAGTGTTTATTGGCCATTTTCTTACAGTGTCTGTGAAAGAGCAGAGGCAGCAAGGAAAGGAGCTTCCCCTGTGCAGCAGAACCTCGGTGCCATCAAGAATGCTGCGGGAGCGATGCTGATTAGTTCAATAACAATTAGTTAATTGTGCTTCAAAAACAGCTACTGCGAAGCTGCTTTCTGCTGTGACAAAGCAGCACAAGCTATATTTAGAATGTAAAACATGCTTCCCACTAATTCCTGGCTGTTCTAAGCTAGGCTACATCTCGTGATGGAAGTCTGTGCTTTTTCCAAGGACTGTGCTTTCTGTGGTTGCTCAGATGTCTTTCAGAGGCACTAAGAGAGGCAGAGCCACACACAAAGCATGTGGGTCTTAACCCCTCCAACACATTCCATTTGCTCACACTGGACCTGAGTGCTCCCACGCCCTTACTCAGGCTTGGCAATTTGGCACCAAAACCCAGTGCTCTGCCAGTCATTAATTTTGTCAGGCTTGTGTCACCCTGTGAGATGAAATGAGTCTCAGCAAAGGAGCAATCTGGTCCCCCCATCTTTAAGAAGTACAGGTCATTCACTTAAGAGCTGGACTTGATGATCCTTGTGGGTTCCTTCCAACTCAGAATATTTTATGACTCTGTGAGAAGCCCAGCCTGCTACAGGGTGGGGGAGGAGGTTAAAGCAGATGGAAAAGCCAGGTTTTAGTTGGAAATAACCCTTTTTAAGGGATGTTGTAGGTGACGCATGGGTTGACTGACATGGTTGTATAGATCAGTGTAAGAGAAACTGAAACCTTTCCTAGTGTACCAATGGAAATCAACGCAAGAACTTGAACAGCATCTCTTTCACCTTCGTGAATGCTGATGAAAAGAGAGCACAGTCTAATCAACGCAAAAATAAAAAGACAAGCCTGTTTTAGTGGAGAAGAAGGGGTGGAGAGGAGGAAGAGAACAGCTGTCAGGATGGGGACTTTGGGAGTCTCGCACAGCCACAATTGCTTTCCTCCACGCTGGATTATCTGGGTAGGCAAACACTTGGCTCTCTCTCTGTGTATACCACACTCACTGCAGTAGGTGTTTTGCCACATCAAATTTTTAGGGGCGTTAAAGTCATGAAAAAGCATAAATTAAAGCAGCTGCAAATGATACCCAAATGCAACATTCCCAGCTTCTTTGCTTAGCACTGGGAAGCTTCCCAACATTGGCTAGGCAGTTCTTCAGCACCTGCAGAGATATGAGAGGGAGGTGGGGGTGAGGGCAGAAAAGAGGGAGAGATGACATTCCTGCATATATTGGGAAAACTGAAATGAAGCAAGGACTAGAAACAGAGCATCCTTTCCATAGACACAGACCTAGGAGGTCACCTGCCAGTGCCATTTTGGAATAGAGGAAGCATTCTTATCCTATTCCTCACCGTCTCTTCCAGTGTTGATGAAAACACTGTTCCTGTGATCCCTAATCTGTTTAAGGGGGGGTTGGATTTCCCAGTGAGCCATGTTCGAGCTGGGATTTTCATGGGAGAGTCATGACCTGAGTGATACAGAAGAAGTTACTGTGACTGCAATCACAGTGAACCTCACAGAGCAGTGCTGTGGAAGAGTCAGAGCTTGCAAACAGAAACTACACGCTTGCCTTTTGCTGAAGCCCACAGTTTTACTTAGCTAACACAACCCTAAAATAGGCTATCACACTGCATACTAAGATTATCCATCAAGGGAGTGAGAGTGCCTGCCCCAAAAGCAAAGCCCTTACAGCACTGTCAGACTGCCTCTGGAATGGGCATACAGGTGCTTAAAACAAGCAGGGGGGAAATAATAAAATGAGCTTTTCCCTCTCTTTCTTTCACGTCAACAAGGATACGATCACAGGCAGGCAGGCAGCCCATCAGTCAGCAGAGATGGGCCACGAGAAGGAACTGCAAGAGTCTGACAGCATTAGGTATGCACACGCAAACACACAGGCACGAACCTACAGCCAAAACCCCTCTCATTTACATCCATGCAAATTAGGGTTAGCTCCTAAAATCCCCCTCACTCACAGCCATGCAAATTAGGGTTTGCTCGGCTACAGCCGGGAGAGCCGACCCAGTGTGAATGTCATGTGTTGGAGAGCAGTGTCAGCATTGAGGAGCCCCGACTGGCCCCCCAGCAGGTACTGAAGGTTGTTCAAGGGGAGGTGAAGAACTGCTGAGTGTTTGATACTCCGACCTGACCCTCTCTCCTGTGCACTGGGAGCAGTGGGAGCAGTACTGGATGCCAAAGTACTGCTCTCCACTCTCTTAAAACACTCTGCCCGTTAAAGAGGCAAAATTACTGATTTCAGACCATTTCCCCAGGCTCTCCAGTTCCCAAGATTCCTGCTCCTCCATTTATAGTCGTGGTCAACATGCTGTAATTTGTTCATCCCACATCTGAATATCATAATACCACAAGCTCATGGCAGCTGACAAAAGCACCCACTTCGTGGTCACTGAGAGCAATGGCAGCACTCACTGAGGTCTAACCAGCACCAACAACTCCTCATGCTCCACTGAAGCCAAGAGAGCCTATCGAATAATTAAGAGTGGATCTCCACTGGGTTTGCCATATCACAAATGTCAAAAGCCATATGAGAAAAAAGTCAGAGGGCACAGGTAAGATCTGCCCCTGCAATAACCTTTTGCTCTGGCTTTAATGTGAGTTTGGGCAGCTGACCCCCACGAGGGATTAATTTAGGATTCGCAGATTGCACTGCTCAGAGAACCCCAGGGAGCCCACAGTGAACTGTGTTCTTGTGCTTCTGGGGAGAGAGAGATTAAATTTAAATTTTCTTGTCTCTCAGTGAGAGTTTTCTCTTTCTTTGTTTATTTTTCACCCCTGAGATCATAACTGCAGTCCTACACCCCCACACCATCTCAGTGTCTGGACTGCTGCGGCCAAAATATTTTAGACTCTTGCTCATTCATACTTTCATAAGAAAAAATGGCAACTTTTTTTTTGTTGTTTTATGTTTTCAGTCTACAGCAGACAACCTGAAAAGCCTCCAGTTCTGTGATTGACGACAGATACAGCAAACAGATGTCAGAAAATAAAACCAACTGTGTTTCTCCACAGCTGGCTTCACAGCAAAGCTGTACAGAGGAGGCAAAGCCACGGGAGTTGAGGCCCGTATGAAAATACTTACAGCATTTTGCTCACATATCCCAGGATGACTCCAAACAAGCAGAGCAGGACTGCACAATTAGAGGAAATAGAAATTTGGCTGCAAATACAACCCTTCAGTCAAAAGCACTCGAACTCCAGCCTGGAATAGGAGTTACCAGCCACGGGCTTCCCTACTTCTTTACCAGGGCAATTTATGGTTCGTTTGACTTTACTACTGATTGCTTCTGTTTTTGAAAGGAAGGTTAATTCCTTTGCTTTTAATGGAGTAGCTCTGCTGTTAGTTCAGTAAAGCTTTGCATACACGATCAGGCTTCTCCTCTCTCCGCCCTCGGTGCACTGTGCAGGGATGTCCCTGCTCTGGGCTCTTCACAGGCCATATAACACTGCAGCAGAACAGCTAATTTGTCCTTCCCCTCCCACTGCTGCTCGCACCGACTGCAGCACAAAGCCAGGAGCCCTCGTGATGGATTTGGGTACGGACGGTCTGCCTGTCTCAGGCCGCAGCGAGCGCTGAAAAGCAGCATCAAATTGTTGGGGTGGTGAGATGAAAGTTCATCATCTGAGCAAAACACGGCACGGAGCTGCAGCCCAGCGCCTCCCACCCCAGTGACAGTCGTGGCAGGGAGAAGCAAGTGCAGCTGATCAAAAACTGGTGATATTTTTGCTTGGACAGAAACATCTTTCCTACACTGCGACGTGATAAAAAGAGGCAATTAGACCCGAGCTAAGCAGGAGGTGCCGCACTGCATAAAGCATTGTGCTGTACCAAAGGCTGCTTATGACCAATATTAACAACTTAATGAGCTGTTAATGAGGCGCGCATTCAGCTTTTACTTGCAGCATGAAAACATTGCAAATCATTTTAGGGAGCTTCTGGATTGTCAATGGAGAATTAAAGATGTCAAATAAGCCCATCAAATCTATGTCTCAATCTGGACACTGCTTTCCAGTGCATTCACTTAAAATTCCTTCTCCTATATGGTAGAATAACTTGCTTTGACAGCAGTACGACTCTCAGACTTTGCTTCCTTCTGCCTTGACATTAGATTTCAGTCTCCAGAGAGCTGCAGGGATGTCTTTTTGACATGTTGACATTAAGGACACTTCTTCCACAGACTCACACTGGCATGGTTTACTTTCTGTCTTGCCATTGTAAGAGCAGCTACTGAGCTAAGCTACGGAATCTGGAAGTCTAATGAGAAAACCTTTGCAATCACCAGTAAACAGATTAAGAACGTAAAATTACCCTTAAAAAATAGCCAGTTTGAGTAGGAAAGAGAGCCAAGGTTTATAGAGAAAATTCATTTCCATAACTCCCCAGCACTGCAGCAATACCAGCAACACACAAGCAATGACTAATGCTCTCCTGTGGGCACACTTCAGTTTGTTAATTCTTACTGTCCTGTTACAGCCCTGCAGGATTAGATCCTGCAGCCAAGTGCCATCTACAATGCTGTTACCTCCAGTGGAGCTGCATTGATGGGAACAACAAATCCAAGTTGGACTTGCTGCAGACAAGCCCCAAGTGGAACCCCCATGCATAGAGTGAACCTGAAGAAATTTGAAATCCACCAAGAAATACTGATGGAATGTACTCAGTGGCTAATCCTACTCTCAGAAATGGAATGTTGTTGGGATACAGGTGTATTGGTTTCCAAGGGAAACCGGAAAGACTGACTTTCCCAATCCAAATGAGAAATGACTCACTGTTTTTTTTCCTCTCCATCTTCCTACAGTTTCCCGCTCTGACTTTACTCTCTCTTTTAGCACATTGTGGGAGAACCTGGCTTGGATCTTTAAGTTGAAGCTCAGAGGAGACCTTCTCCTTCCTTTGGGAGAAGGATAGTGGGGACAGGATGACAACTTGGAGTTGCTCCTGGAGCACGGCATTCTCAGAACGACTTGGGTAAAGCTCACTCAGAACAGGGCAGGACATTGGAACGGCTCTGCACGTTCTTTAAAGTGGAGGGGAAAAGGACAATCAGTTTCAAACACCCTGCCATTCCCCATAAGTGTTTTGCTGACATCTGGAAGTGTCAACAATTAAAAGGTAAATACTGTAACATTTCAAAGGCTCAGCGCTTTTAAACACCAAGGAAGTTCATCCCCTTTGTTTAAAGTCTGAGCAAGCGAAACCAATAATTTATTTACCATGTTACTTCCCTATAGTTTCCCTCCATCCCCTTTTGTTTATCAAGGGAAGATACTGTCCCTGGGCTGACAGGTTTTAGACTGCTGCAATGTGAAATGGCCACGATAATCCTTCTCTTTCCTTCTCCAGTGGCATCTGGGATGGAACTGCCCACCCAGCTCTCGCAGCTGTGCCAGCAGCAACGTGCTCCGTATTTGCATAGGCACGGTGAGCCCACGTGTCCCACAGAGATAGGAGAAAACAGCCACGGGGCCACGGCAGCTGATTGAAGCTGCCAGCTCTAATGCTCTGCAATGCTGTCATTGCTCTCCCAGGCTGCTAACAAGGAGGCACAGGGGACAGCTCCACGCGGCATCTCCTCTGCTGCGTTTGGGGCAGGGGAGGAGATAAAGCTGCCGTGCTGGAAGGGAAAGGGGGGCCCAAGGTAGTGGTGGGGGATCCCCTTCTGCAGAAAGCGACCTGTGATGTGGAGGTGGCACCATGTGGGGCATTTTGAGTGAGTGCATCAAAGAGCAAGGCCTGAAAGAAGAGCTGGAAACACCCAGGGACGAGGCAGCCTCTTCTGCCAACCTTCTGTGCCATTAGCACAAGAGACAGAGGGACATTGCCCCAGCACAGACAGCCAGGTAAGGAGGGACAAGAGCTCTGTCCCAGAAGCAGTTTATCAAGGGGAACCAAGTACTTGGAGTCAAGTCTTTGCTTCCTTACACAGGTTCTTTGTTCTTATCATGGCTTCAACTCTCAATTTAGCCTTCTCTTTCCCAATCCTAATTCACTATTTTTAGTCTTGGAGCTCTCCAGATGGTTTCTGTTTCTTGCCTGCAAAATGCTGGAGATAGGCAGCTCCAAGTACTTCCCCTGACATTACTGGCAGAGCAGATCTTCCCTCCCTGTGTCAGCTATGGGTGAACAAAACGAACTTTGTGATGTTCACGAACACCTGTGGAGCTGCAGGCAGGAGAGCAGATGAAAATAATTGCAGATAACAGGAAGAAATTTGCTTTGGTGTCTGCTAGCTTTGCACCAAGAAGTAGCTTTTGAAGACACAGGTAAGAAGCAGTCATCCCTCTCTCCCATTCCTGGTCCTTTCCAAGCTACAGTTTCACTTGGAAGAAAGTGAGAGGGCTTCTCTGAAAGATGATGGTACAACCAAGGCAGCATTTCAATGGAGGACTTGGGAAGAAAGGGATCTGTCTCCCTGCTCTTTTTACTCCTTGCCTTTCCCGTTACAGAATGAGCTCTCAGAGATCATGATTAAAAAGAACAACAACAACAGCCCCATCAGTTCTTGTGAATTCTGAAGGTCACCAACGTCACCATCAGTTATAATGACACGCATCACTCCCCTCTTCACACAAATGGATTTACAACCTGTTTAAAGGCTATTGTCTCTTGGAGCACTTCACCCCTTCTGCCACCTCCTCTCTGCACACACATACTCTATTCCAGCAGCAGCTGCTGGAAGAAATGATGAATTCCATTATTTTTCATCCAAAACAGCTTTGCAGTATATGAGAGAAGCACTGAAGGCTGCAGGCTCGTTAGCACGGGATTTGTATTGCCACCTTCTATTTTATTCACCTTCCCAAATTAGGTGAAGCACGGCTGCCCCAAATCTGTGATTTCTGTTTAATTAAAATGCAGGTAGTGGAGTCTCCAGAACTCCAGAGCCCACCACACAATCAGGCAGTGACAGCGACCTGGTAGAATAATGCTCTTGATATAGTGGCTGCTCTAACAGAGTCTTAATTTCAGTCGAGCAGAACAGCACCTCTGGTAGCAGCTGCGTTTTGGGCTGGGATGAATATCAGTACCCAGGCTCTTGCTGAACACTCGCTGCCTTCCCAATCAAAGCCGGCATCCCTGACAGCTGAACTGTTAAATGAATTAACAAGGCGAAAAGGGGGCTTGCCAGCGGGGCTGCGACTCCCTTCCTAATTTCTGCAAGTGGTGGCTTTCAATTTTTCTGTCATTTGTCAGGAGATGCACATGGTTCTCTAATGAGCAGGGCAGAGCAGCAGCCAGCTCTAAAAAGGCAGCGTTAGAGAATCTTCTGGTCCGTGGAGGAGAGGGAGCCAGATGCTTGAGGCAGGTGGGGGAAGGACACGGGCTCTGTTCACACTGAACAGGCAGTGTGTCCTTCCCAGCTGTGCTGAGCTCAAGGACTCACAGCCCACTCTCCCAGCGTGGGGAAGAACTGCTCTTCACTCTACACTGCTCTCCACACCAGTGAGCTTTGCCAACATCCAGGCACAACTCAACATGGAGCTGTTGGTGGGGCTTTGATCTTATGGGCTACTATAACAAGAAAAAGGTTGTGCTCCACCTGTGGCATAAAAAACCAGAAACAACACCAATCTCTGCCCCCCCACACAAGAGGGAAGGAAGGAATCACAGATACTTCCCCTACATCACTTATCAGGCTGCACCAGACAGAGCAGCTGAACAGCACATCAGCCATCAGCAACATCAATACCCAACACAAATGGGAATTTTGGCTGAGCTGGCCGAAGCCCAGCACATTTCCCCAAAGGCATGTGCTGTATATTCCTTTTTACGACTGAGAGAGGAATGTTCTTGCACCTCCCAGAAATACTGCAACGCTTATGGCAGGATGAAGCACCATTTAACAGCACTGGGACATAAGTTATCTGGGAGCTTCAGACCAGGGACTGGTCACCTTCAGTCACTTTGTGCCCACTGCTATGCCTGTGTCAGCACTCGTTGTTTATTGGGAGGCTTTTCTCTATTTTTAACCTGGATGCCCCATTGCTGGAGCTGAGCAGACCCATTTTTTTCTCAGCTTGCTGCTTAACTGCCTTTACCATGGGTAAGAACATTGAGCAAACAATAACAACAAAAACTTGTATTTCCACAGCACACTTTAACTCAGAGGTGTCACAAATCAATTTAAAACTTAAATTGCAATACCAGCTCCCATCACTTTACCCACAGTATAAATCACAGCCAGTTCTGGAGGTGGAAGAGGCAGTTATATAACAAAGCGTAATAACTTCACACAACAAGAGTGAAAATCGGCAGGAAGCTCCTACATTCATCATTTCTACCACGTGAACCCGGACTGTCCCTCACCAGAGGTAAATCCAGGAACTCGAAAAAATTATCCAACTCATGCTACAACTTCAGATACACCAGGTCCCCTGGATATCAGGGACACGTGGAATGGTTTGGGTTGGAAGGGACCTTAAAGCTCACCTAGTTTCAACCCACTGCCATGGGCAGGGACACCTTCCACCAGACACTCTCAGTTTCCTCCCAGGTTTATCTCCTCCCATTGCCCTGTTCCCTGTCTGAGTTATGATATGGAAAACCCTGACAGTGGGATTGAAAGGCAGGATATAACAGCCTTTCCTTGCTTGGCCCAGCTGCTCTTCTGTGCTGTGTACATGTGTGTAAGCGCAGGCACTGGCTCCGTTTGCAGCAGTGAGATATTGAGCTCTGAAACAAAAATGTATTTTGAAGCCAGATACAGTTGGCTCCACTTGGGACTTTCTTTGCTGCAGTTGCAGAAGTAAGTTGGAGCAGCGGCAAACTAGAAAAAAATGTAAATATTGCCAGCTGTCTCTCCAGAATCATGCTGCTCTGATTAATTTATGATGTTTTCAAAGAAAGATGGTGAATGTTACACCATATTCGAAATGAAAAGGTTAAGTAGAGTTTAAAAAAATGCGCAGTAGAGTTTAAAAATAAAAATCTGCTTTGCTTAGTTTTGAGCAATAGAATATTTAATGAATAATAATGAAATGAATTAGTGCTGGGCTTGATAGCTTCTACATCCCACAGCCCTGAGACAGAGAAGTGTAATCAGACCGTTCTCAGTGGCAGGCTGAACAACAGGAGGGTGTGTGCAGCCTCTTCTTGTTCTAAGCTTCAAAAGATGCTGCTGCAGAAATTGATACCGTAACTAACAACTATTTCAGCGCCCGCCTCTCTCCAGCTGGGGTCACCATAAATACTGGTGGCTGGAGGAAGACATCAGCTATTCCAGTCCTGCCCTTCCCAGCTGGAGTTACTGCGGGTTGTCCGGGCTCTGCAAAACCACCTGCCTCAGAGAGCGTCCAGAGAAAGGACTGCTGAACTGTTTCATCCTGATTTCCACCTCCGGCCTTCCAGGGGAGGGATTGTAAAATGATCAGGTTACATTTCATGACGGACTCGTGCGCAGTAAGCAAAGGCGTGGGCAGACCGTGACCAGTGACCATCAGCCACTGGCCTCAGTTCCTGCCTGTTCCTGAGAGCAACCAACATCTGTGCCTGCAAAGCCAGCATGCAACTAGACACGGTGTCTTCTTGCTTCAAGAGCACAAAAATACAGCCAGGTGTGGTGCAAGGCAACGTCTCGACATGGGGAGTTATAAAATAAAAGAACCGGCTTTCTAAGTCTCCCTTGTTTTGTAGTTTTGTTTCTTTTCCCTTGTGGCTTTCCCGTGCTCCACTTTTCACTTCTTTAACTTGAGTCAATTTTCCCCTCAAGCTACTTTGGTATGAACAGCCATCCTCCTGCAACTCCAAAAATATTTTCTCTTCTTTCTTTCAAATGCCCTTTCTCCACTTGTTTGTGCAGACCAACTGGCTTTCCAATGGCAAGAAGCTGTCAGTGCCAACCTATTCCAGAAGGGGAGGCTACAAAAAGCTGTTTGGGTTTTCAGATCATCCCCTTCACGAACAAATATGAAATATTATCTGGAGAATACTAAAACATGCTGGTACTTCAAAAAGAAAATCAACTGATTTTCCTTTTACTCACCCGCTTCACCCACAAACACTTCCACTGGTGTGCTGGTAGGGCTCTCCCCAATGACATTGTAAGCTGTCATTACTACTTCATATCTCTTGTATTTCTTCAACTCTGAAAAAGTAAAATATTACATGTTCATATTCTATATTATCATTTACACTGTATTACAGATAGTTTTTAGACTCCAACACCTCTTTATCCAGACTTCTCTCTCAGAAAACACAGCAATAGAACAGTGCAATAGTTCAATGTATTTCATCCTTCCTTAATTCCCACACCATGGCAGGATTTGCATAATTATGAAAGATATCTGTGATGAAAAGGCAGGATTTTCCAGTGTCTCCTCCCAGTGTTGCTCCAGTATGAGGAATAAGGATTCCTCCTGGGATATATTCATTCCTGATGAATATCTAGCTAGAGGAAAACCTCTTAGTTATTCCTAGGGACAGAAAATGGCTTTGAATGTCAACACATGGGTTCCTTTCGATCTCTGCTGGTAGGAAAGAGCAGCGCTGCAAGCCTTTGCCAAATCCCAGGGATGTTCATCTGGGGAGGCATTTGGCAACTGTGCTGCCTGAAAATGCCCCAGGGGGCAGAGGAAGGTCTGAAGTGGGGCATCTGGAGGCCCATTCCAAGTACTCCATGGGTATCTTTCTCCTTCAGCGTGACCATGGCCTGACTATCGACCACACAGAGAAAGAAGAATTTGAAGGCTGGACTCCATTTGGCCACCAGGCAACAAATGTCTCTGCTGACACAGAGAAACTACTCTGACAGACGAGGCAGGAGAGTGAGAGAAGCGTGAAAATTTCTAGAAAACCCGATTGTATGTGGGTAATTAACTGATGCAAACGAGGGTGGAGTAGAATCACGTCAACGTCGTTAGGGGAGGCAGCGCCTGAGCAGTTTCAGATTTTGCATTTTCAGGATGAAAGAATCAATCCTAACAGATATATTTATCATCTACAATATTTAACAGGGAAATTAGAGTAAGAGAGTGATCAATAATATAAATTGCCCTTTTTAAATGAGGTTTGAATTAAGACACGCATGGCCAGGGGTCCAAATTTCTCCCTTTGCCAATAATTTTCCCTGCTATCTATGAAATCAGATAGTCCCCTTAACTTGGTGGCTGACAGTGTGCCATTGGTTTGGTGAGGTTCAATAAGCCTAATTATATAAGTTTCTCTAATTTCAGTTTCAGGGAAGTGCTTACAAGTGTTGTGCTCCAGGATCTGACTCCGAGTCCAGCACCATTCCCCAGTCTCGGGCAGAATGTAAATGATAGCTGACACATCTCTAATTTTCTGATGTGATACCACTAAACTCAGAGGGACTGCAAAACACGGAGCCAGGAAATCAGCAGCAATGGTGCTAAGCTTACAAACAAACCAAAACCAGTAAGATACAGAGGATATGGCAGTGGGCAGCTTGTACAGGGAAACTTTATTTTCTGCCACGAAAAGCCACAAGGGAGATTTTAGTGTTAACTGGATGTGGAAGAAAATGGAACACATGAGAGTTCATGCATGCAACTTCCAGTGGGGATAGGGCTTCCTGGTTTTTTTTTTTAGCCCATCACAATCTGTGACTCAAAAGCCTTGGGCAAAACCTATCTAGTGAACCATCATCACCACAAAGCAACTTGCCTTTTAACTCTGTCGAATGCTATTTTATTCATTTCCAATTGAAAACACCTCTGGAGATGCACATAAATTCATTGGGCCCTCTCAAAACTGGCCTCGTGCTCTGTGGAACGCCTGAGCGTCGCAGTGCTTGAATCATAGGACTAATGATGTGATACAGCTAAGCTCACATGGACTGCAAAATATGTAGCAAGCAAATCAAAATTCATTTAGCATCAGCAATGCTGGCTTGTTACAGTCAATAATGTTTTACCTTCCCAGCAGCCACATTTTTACAGCAGCTACCTACTTGCATCATCCGTGTCTCTTGGTGTAGGGAAAGGAAGGGCTTAAGGAAAAAGAAACTCGAGAAAGCAGAATCATTAATCTGTGTTGATTTCTGCTGGATCCACCGAGGAGAGCCATAGGAGTTTGCCTACAGTGTATTTTGAACCATTACAGAGTCTCATCTAAAGGCAATGTGCACTTACGTGTTAATTCATACGTCGTTAATGCAGAGCTGCTGTTCACTGTCTTGAAGCTGCTTTGGGCTATTCAGGGTAAGCAAAGCAGAAAGCTTGTTACAGAGCAAGGAAATAGTTATTGCAAATGATGTACAGCAGAGACAGAGGCAAATGAGGCAGCACACCCATACACAGTTTAAGCTTTAGGACTATACCTTGAAGGGCAATAAAATCACATCACTCTCTCGCAACACATCAAAAGCATCTCGCTCACGCGGGGCTGTTTCATTTCCTCCTCAAACAGAGGAACTCACGAGTACACAACACAAAAATGTTCTGACTTTTAGGTTAAATAGAACAAATGAATGAAAATGAAACGATTTCCAGGGGGTGGAAACTCTCAGCGGTGCATTACGTCCCGATTTCTCAAGATGCAAACTCAAACCCTGAGGAGCAGCAGGGGCCAGGGGGTGAACGCTTAGGTGAGGACAGGCCCTGTTTCTTTAAGTGTGAGTTACATTTCCCACAGTTTCACTTAAAGCATTCAATATTCCTGCTGTGAGTGAATTGTAATAATATGCTAAGCTGCGCAAAACTGCGGGTCAGTGAGGAACAGAGGTGTTCTAAGGTGAGAATTATGAGGAGAAAGAGGGAAATTTATCTTAAAATACACTTGTCTCCACCCTTTTCTCTCTCTCTCTCGACTCCCTGGAGAGGCACAGCTCGTTTTTTCTACTCTACAGCTATTAGGAACGTTGCTGCAGGGCCAGGAGAGAAGAGGGAAAAGAGGAAGCTGGTTGGTTTCACAGGCTCCCTGGCTTGTGAGATCATCCAAAATCATTACTTCATGATAATGTGTACAGTCAGTCATTCAGCTTTTGTCTGGGAAAATCCCTTATGCACCTAGAAGAGCTTTACATCTCTCCTCTGTCCTGGTTAAAACTGCACAGTCTGAGAAATCTCATTAGCACTGACCATGTAAGTGAGGTCGGAGTTAGGTGCTTACGTTATATTTAAAGCATCCACTTCTCCCACACCCTCACAAAAATTCACTCTTGCTTTTGTAGAAACCGCTTTTATGGGTTCCGGGTTCATGGAAGATGATGTAAGATATTAAAATAGTCTCACTCAGCCCAATTCTGCTGCTCTTGGAGTGAGTATTGTCTTTTTGTGAATGTTCCACTGACATCAAACAGGACAAAAGCTGGTCCCTCCGTGAGCATATCTCATTGCTGGACTGTATCTTTCAGGCTCCTGAGTGCTCACATCTCTGCCTTCCATCACCTTATTCTGCCTATTCTTCCCTCTGATTTCCTTTCTAGTCTTTGTCCAAAAACCCTTTAAATTTTTCTTCTATTCCTCTCCCTCTCCACCTTCTTGCCACGTGAGCTGTAAATCCTAGTGACTAACATGGAAAGCGTGCACCTAAAAATTCTTGCTCATCTTCGCTGTTTTCTTCCAAAATACGGACAAGCGCTTTGAAATTGTAAAAATCCTATTTAAAAATTCTCCTCAGCTGTTCTCTTATACTGTAAAAAGAAAAAAAAAAGTCAATTATAAAAACTATTGGAAAAAATAGCAGGAAAGAAAGAAGTTCCCAGCTGAGGAAAATGAAGCGTCTTTCTTTTGTCTGAGGGCAGAACAAAGTACACCAGAGTAATCCTGAACTGGAGGTAGTGGGAAGCAGGAAGTCAGAGGATACCTGGGGGACTCACCATCAATGCCAGCTGCCAGAGATCAGCATGGACCATTACAATGCCCATAACGCAGAAGTTACTTGCATTTTTCAGCATTTTCACCCTGATTGTGTAAAACCTGAATTATCCCCAGACCTCTTAGACTTCTGTGTTATTTCCATGGGGCAAGAGGGTATACAGTGTCTGGTATAATGACAGATTAACATTCTGGGATACTTTAGGGTCCAAATCACAGGCTTACGTGTGAGCTCTGCTCTTAAAGCCGAAGGGTTCGGGATGTTTTTGGATTCTGTTCCGGGCCCAGTGTCGTAATCCAGCTCCCGATAGTAGATCCGGTATCCCAGCAGCAAACCATTCAGACTCTCAACTTTGGGGGGCTGAAAAACATTCATGTTCAGAACACGTTAAGATGTGCATTGCAACAAGCATCCATCCCCAGGGGCAGGGGCTGACACGGGTCCTTTGTGAAGGGGGACAAAACTCTGGTGCAAACAGACACTAATAATGTGTAGGAGGAAGGTTGTGCAACTTGAAAAACACAAGTTAAAGGCAACTTTGATGATTTCGCTCAGCTGTGGCCTTTACAAAGGGCTCTACACTTAAAAATCCACACCTGATGCACTCCACTAAGAGCTCCTTTCCTTCTTGCCCCACTGAAACTTGTGTGTGATAAAGAGAATAAATAAGCATGTTCCTGGAAATGCAGGTTGTCAGCCACCAACAGTGGAACAGCCAAACAGTAATTAACTTCTTCCGAGATGAAAAGAAACAGATTATTTTGTTAAAGACAGAATTCCTTTAGTGGGTATTTTCCCTGGGGACTGTTCATGGGACGTTCTTCAGCTGGCATTATTTTACTGAAGGACTGACAAAGACTGATGAGAAAATCAAAAGGAATTGGTGTGTTCTGGCTTTAATTAGGAACACGAAACCAGGTCTAATACTAGCCTTGCACAGGCATTCAGAGAGCAGGCACAGTAGGAGGGGCTCTGATGTGTTACAGAGGTCCAAGGCCACAGGAAAACCCTGGTCTCCCCCGTGACAGCTTGGAGCAGTTTGGCCATGGGCTGGCTCACATACGAGGTTTGTTCCTTCAGCAACATGCTGGGAGATGCTCAAAGACATAACACCTCAGCGAGGCTTCTTCAGTAGCCCCTCACGTCCTCTTCAGGTACACAGCCAGTACACCGAAAAGGAGATTTTTGCCTGAGTGGCTTGCTTAAATAGAGACAAGCAAAGGGATTCTTTGTGTTTGGGGAAAAAAAATTACTTTCATGAGACTAACACAGGCTAAGAACTGCAGAGAAGAAAAGATGCCCTGAGCCATTTATCTTCTAAAGATTCTTGTACTGAAATTTAAGGGGCTGAAAGTATAAATGAAAAGGATTTTAATGATGATCTTGCCTTTAATCCAGAAAGATCCCTGCCAGCCTTGAGAACTTTACTAAGGAAAAGCCTTCTGTCCATTGTGTAAAAATTAACCGCTGGTATGAAACGCCGTCACAATAGAAGGTAATACCACTTGTAATTTTAATGAAGAAACTAAGGACATTTTTACAGGAAAGGAGGAAGATCTTTGGTAATTCTGCTTCCAGAGATGACAAGAATTTTCCATTAGTCCATTGCAATGGCAAGAGGAGAGAGGCAACTGTCCTGTCTCAGTGCAAAGGACTTTGTTTTGTGTGAGGGCTGAAGGACTTAAATACAGAGAGTGCAGTTTGTGGAAATGAAAAAAGAAAACTACACAATGCAGAGTGTAAGGAACCCACACGGCCAGCAGGAAAGGGAGCAGAAACTGCTCCTGCAAGAAGCCACCCTCTTTTGCAGTTGTCCTGCACAGAGCCTGCTGAAAGCAACCCCAGTCATCCCAGGATCTCACTGTTCTTGCTCTGCATGGTTGGAGGTCTTTTATTCATCATTATTGTGCTCCATCCTTTGGAGAAGCTCTGACCACCTTCCACTGCTACTGAGCATCTGCATTACAGAATGATTCTGTGAATACGGGAGTGTGAGGGACCTCAAGAATCATCAGGATTGGGACCTCCCCACTGCAGAAACCCACCTGCTTGAAGTCCCTTCCACAAACGGAACTACCTCCACCTGAAAACAAGCTGATTTTTCTGCTTCCCAGTATTCCTGCTGGAAAGCTGTTCCAAGCCTCACTACTCGGGTGGTTAGAAACCTTCATTTAATTTCTAATCTAAATAATTCATAGCTAGTTTCTAAGCATTTGTTCCTCTGCTAACATTGCCTTTTGGGTTAAATTGTTCTTCTCCCTGTGGGGTGTTTACTCCTGTGATGTATTTTAGAAAGGGCAATCATATTCCCTCTACGACTACATTTTACAAGGCAAATAAATCAAGCTCTTGTACAGCAGCCTTTCCCAGACGCAGAGTGAGCCCCTTGTCCAAGGGACTAAGCAAACAGACACAGTGCCAGCCTTCTCCAGGGCTGAGCCATGACGTTATCGCTCACGGACCAGCTGAAACGCTCTCCTGTGCAAGGAGGCGAGATGTGGTTTCCTGGAAATTAACGGCATCTCTCCCCTAATCTTTTATTTTTTTTCTTTTTCAGTCTTTTGACTCCCCTCTTCTGTTTTCTATGTTACACTGAAGTTGTCTTCTATACTCCGCTGAAGTTGCTTTGTCCCCGATGGTGCCCTCAAAGAGAAGAGCTCCACAGCACAGCAGTGCCCTTGCCCCCCTCTGACTTTTCTTATTTTAACAACTACTAATTATTTTTAAATAAAAAACCCAAAAAGTTGAGATGAAATATCCTATAGAATCTTAAAAGGAAAACCCTGCTGAAGCTGAGAAAGAGGCTGTTACTCCCTGCCCTGTCATGTAACTGCCTAACAGGTAAAGCTTCATTTCCTGTTGTGGTCCAACACTGATTTGTTGATAGCAAACAGGGTTTTCTTATGCTATCATGTGATTCTCCACTTTTTCCTTCCTTGAAAACTTAGGACAGGAAAGCTCAGAAAATAAATGGCTTGCAAACTGTCTTTCTCCTTGCATGGAAGTGAAGATTCTTTCCTGAAAAGGGTATTCTGCTAAAAGGTCAGGTCTTCCCCTTCCTATGTGTCTTCCATGGACAAAACTCTGCTTTTGATGTAATGGATTATTTAGGATTTTGTAGGAAGGCTTGAGGGATCTGCTGAAATAGGTAAAATGATTATGAGTGACAGCCCATAATGTTGTACAGTAGTAAGAGAAACATTTTTGTGCTGTTTAAAAATAAATAAATAAAAAAGACCAAAATGTAAGTTTGAATAATTGTTATCTCTAAGGTAGAAGCAGAACAGAACATGATCCTGATGTTAAGTGTAACATCCTCCAGAACATTTGAAATAACCTTGCATTATTGATACAACAGGCCTCCATGGAAATTACTTATTTTCTTCCTCCTTTAAATTTAAAAATAATGGACTGATTGGACCAAGCAGCTGAAAGCCCAGATAGTGCATCTAGAGTTTGTTTTGTGAATTATTAACACAGCCCAAAGTTAAAAATTTAGCTTTGCTTGGAAATCCACTCTCCCATTTAGCTTGACTGCTGTTTTCAGTTTACACAATTTCCTTGACACTGCTGTGAAACTTCCCCTTAATTGGAGGCTATTGTGGGACTTGAAGATTTTTGTTTATTTGAAAAATATAGTACGGTTGAATTACCAGGACCTATTAATATACATGTAGTAATGACATGTAATCGCCCACAAGCCCCTTGAGATGGCTCTGGCACAACAACCCCATTTCATTTTCATGAAATAAAAAGCATCCAATTACCTAAACAACCACCTATTTCACATTAACTACACACCAATAATCAGTCAGCTGGGGGAACGTTTATTTCTGTGGTCCAGCCTGCCTCCCATCCCTCTTTGTCCTCTCTTTCTATACCTTTTTGTCCTTCGCTGTGGGCTCTGGTTTGAGGTGGGGATGCAGATTTACATGTGTCCATAATTCCTTTGGTAACACTGCTCAACATGTCTCCTATTTGCTCAACATGCTGTAAGCAATGCTGCTGCTCAGGATTATGCTGGTGAACTCGGGCCAGTCACTCAGCAGCACAGCCAGGCATATTTTTAAAGTGCCGTTGCACAGCAATAAACAGACCCTCATACATATATTTTTCTTCCAAAAACGAAAGGAGTCCCATCTGTACTGTAAACGCATATGTACATTTTTCACTATAATGCAATCTGTCCAAAGTTATCCTTATTATGTGTGGGGGATGTTGTCTCGGGGGCAGGGTGGGCAGAGGCTTTCCAGGATAGGTTATGGATAACGTGCAGTACCCCACTGGGTCCCCTCTATTAATGCTCACTCTGCAAAAAGAAGCCTCAGGCACTGGGTCACAAAATGTTCCTGCATCTCCCGGGAGGCCAGGACTGAGAGATAAAGGAAAGCAGAGCAAATGCCAATATAAAATGCAGACTTGGCATGAATACTTCCCCATCCAACTCGGAGAGATCGTGGAGAGCTCAAACTTTGTTTCTCCTCTCTGAAGAAATCTCAGTTTTTCACTCTCAAAGAGCCCAAAGGGCACCTGGAGCTCCTCAGAGGCAAGAATGGGATCTCAGGCACTGATCTCAGGCTTCTGATCATTCCAGCAGCAGGAGGAGGCCGGACACAATGTGAACCAAAGGCAGCTTTTGATTACCTGCTCTTAACAGCAGCACACTCCATGGAATGCTTTCCATGTAAAGATGCACCTCTATCAATATCAACAAAAGGACAGGAAGATCTGACAAGTAGTGATCTTGGACGTGGCTACAGAAACTCCTTTACCTCCCAAACTTCTCATGGGGCAAAAAGTAAAAGCACCTGCCAGAAATTTCCATCCATCACTCAAATCTGTGTTAGGTCAGGAAAATAAGGAAGTAGCTGCAGACCTTCAACTTTACTACAATACTTCCAGCTCAGGAAAATGTCCCTGGCAATGTACCATTAAGGTCAACAAGTCAAAACAACCAAAAACTTGTTCCAGAAATATCATGTTTTTTTCATTTTACCTACCTGCCACTGCACAAGGACAGAGGAAGTCGTGTGGGGAGTCACTAACACAGAACGGGGTGGTTCATCTGGAACTAAACAAGAGAAAAAGGAAACAAAACCGGTTATAGGAAAAGGGTGGAAAAGGGGCAGCTCTTATTCCTCTGGTTCTCTTTGTTCAGTGCTGAAGAAAATCTTCCATCCCAGCTACTGCATGATGGGTCTCAAAAGCAGCGTGCTGGATATGGATATTGGAACGCAGGCACTTCTCCTACACCCCTTGCTCCACCTGTGCCCTTGGCAGCTTGGGCAGGAACCAGAACAGCTGAGGGCACGAACCTGAAGGAAACTGCAGCAGCCAGAGCTCACAAACCACCGGGTGCCCATTTGACAGGGAGTTAAACCAGCTGCGTGCAGGCTCCAAAGTGGGAGCGGACCGCTCCCAGACTTTTCAGGAGATTTTCGCCATGGCAAGCCCACCGTGGATTTAGGAGCCTGTGCCACGTAGTCGACAGAGTATTTTAGTCAGGGCAGCTTGATTCACCACGGCTTAACCCCTTCCTGTGCCCATGGCCTGTAGCACACACAGACGCACCACGGCAGCTCCGGCACATGAAGGAAAGGCTTATCAGGAGCTGACAGCCCTGCGCAGCACCACGCTCCAGTGGCAGCACCCGCTCTGCTCAGCAGAATAAATGTGCGGTTTGTCGAGGAGCTGAGAAGCTTTCACAGTGTTGCCTCGTTGTATTGCGAGGAGGCCAAGCACAACTCTGGCTTCACCGTAGCCAGATTCAAAGAGAATTTAAAATAAAACTCGAAATTCCGAAACAGTGAGTCAGTGCTGCCTCATTAGTGCAGTTACAGCCTGCACCGATCCCACAGAGGCTGCACAGGAAGGTGGAGAGTCAGGATGTCATTAAAAGGCTGCTTGGCACATTACTCAGGCATTACATGGGTTCTTGTTTAACTTTGGATACTCTTGGGCAATGGCCTCTGTTTTTCTGATTTCAAGATCACAGTCTCTAAACATTCCTTTGCAAAATGGTTTCTTATTTTTATACCTCACTGTCATATTTAACTAGTCATTCCTTCTCTGTAAGAAATCCTGAAGAATTCCTAGCACCGTGTATATGGAATCATAAAATCATTTAGGTTGGGAAAGACCTCTAAGATCATTGAGTCCAACCACAAAGTGAGCACCACGCTCGCTCATGAACCATGTCCCCATGTGCCACATCTACTTGTCTTTTAAATCCCTCCATCGATGGGGACTCCACCACTGCCCTGGGCAGCCCATTCCAATGTTTGATAACCCCTTTAGGGAAGGAATTTTCCCTGATATCCAATCTAAGCCTCCCCTGGTGCAACCTGAGGCTATTTCCTCATGTCCTATCACTTGTACTTGGGAGAAGAGATCAACCCCCACCTCACAACACCCACCTATAAATATTTATATATGCACGTATCCCAGTATTTCCCAATTTCCCAGGGTAACAGTATATACTGATGTTTTTTCATACTTTGCAGAGTTCCTTTCTCCATTTAAGACATCAGAGCTACTTCTGCATTCAGGCATCGACTTTATACAATCAAGGAATTAGAAGCTGATCTCTAAGGCTAAAAATAAAAGCCTTGTCAATGTCATTCACAGTTTATTAGTCCTGATCTGCAGGATTAAATGCTCATGTTTCCAGGAGCTTCATACTCTCTCTTACTTATACCTCAGCAGTTTTGCCATATTGCAGACTGATGTGGATTGAGAGGGAAAACAATTGAAGAAACTTCTTCAAATGTATGCAAGGTTCTACATTTATTTTTAATGATCTCTTGTAAATTATTCAATTTCTGCAAAGATAATGGTTAGTGCAGAGTTTGGAAGCCAATCAAACGAAGTTTAATTCCATTTTGAGACTCCTGAAAGTATGATTCATTATCCGAGGGCACAGCAGGACACTTGAGGCTGCCTGTTAATTCAGCCATAGCTCATTGCTACCTGTATCAACTTCCTACGAGCAGAACCGCATCAGCTGCTGATTCACTCCACAGCCCCAGTGGAAAACACGCTGCAGTGGGTCCAGCAGACCCAGGAGCCCCCCGGTGCTCCTCCTCCTTACCATCCTGCAGAGTGGTGACCGCCTCTGTCTCCACGCTGAAGTCGCTGTCCCCGATGTCGTTGGTTGCCTTCACTCGCAGTTTGTAAGAGGTGAACGGGTTCAAGCTGTGGAACGCAAAAACTAAGGCTGAGGGATGAAGCCTCCCCACATCATCACAACTTGCCTCTACAGAGAACCTGCCCGTTGCCAACCAAAGCCATTAAACAGTTCGTCTCTTCTCCCCATCGCCTCTCCTCTGCAGCCTCCCCCAGGTTCCTCGTGACACGGGGATGTTTGCACCCCTGCCACCACCAGCATCTTCTCAGGTGTCCACAGACCTGAGTTCCCAAAACCACTCCTGGATTCATCACAGAACTGGGCACCAGAAAACAGGCATGAAAGCCGCAGCTCACGGAGCAGCCTACGGATGGGGCTTGTTGGGAAGGACAAGCTGTGCTGTCACTCGAGTCCTGCATGGCTGTGCAAAGCCTGGCTTTCAAGGTGCTTTGCTGAGATATTTTCAAAACTGCTCTGGGTCAGCCCATCCTTGGAGCACAGAGGGGGATTACAGGCGGAGGCAGGTAATATGCCCAGGGTCGGCCAGGGCCCAGCAGGCACTGGAATTCAGAGCACCAGCCTCCTGACTAATCCTTTGCACCGCAGCACTTGATCAGTTGCATTTTGTTCCTACTGAATTTCAAATTAATGCTATTACCTGGATTATTTAATAAAGACAGCAACAACAGGTTCCCTGCTGCTCTTTTATCTGTGCGGTGCTTTAAGATATGCAAAGAGTGATTTCCAGCTGACACAACCTTTGCAGAGATGCTTCTGCTTCTGAGGGGGAGGCTGCCTTTGGAGTCCCAGGCAGATGCTTGGAGTGCAGAGCCGTAACTTACAGGGGATTTAGCTAATTAATTGGTACTGTCTAGCCATCCGCTGGCAGATGTACTGCTGACTGCAGACCCAAGTAAAGTTACTTGTAAGGAATGATTAAACATCAAGGATAATGCATCCTGATGGGCAGCACTCACATCTACAACTCTTCTGGACTTCCACAGGAAAATGCTTTTAGCGAGGAGGAGAAGAAATCTCTTTAAGCAGTGCCACCCTATTAAGGCAGCATTACTTACCTATAGCAACTTGAATAATGTGAATCATCTTTTCTGATCTTTTGTTTTCAGCCACGTCAATGCCAAGTCTAAATGACATAGATGCTTTCCTTGTTTTTACAGGTTTTGACTGGAAAGATACTGGCACAGGACCAGTGAGCTGCCATATACCATAACCACTCATGCTTTTATAGTAGATCTGAAAAATCTGTCTCTGAATGCTGTGAATACTTGATTCTCCTAAAGCTCACGGCCTTTTAGAAATAATCTGATTTGTACCAGCTCATCAACAGAGGAAATGGACAGCAAAACAAGTACCTGCTCACAGACGTTCAATTACTTTTGCCAATGTTACAAGGACTTTAATTACACCAGCATTGCTGAGGATATAATGAAGCCTGAATAACAAAGTTTAAACATTCTGATGCTATCTATAAACTTCAGTATGGAAAATACAGATAAAAATGGCTCTCATTTCATCTGGAAAAGCTTATATAGAGATAATTGCAATGCAGCATTCAGAGTGGATTTTAACATCAGTCAGTACTGAAAGGATTTTTAACTAGTTGTATTTTACAGAGCACTGTGTAGCTACAGATGACTTAGCCTGAGTAGTGTTATCTGCGGTGCTGAGCTTCCAGGAAGGGCTTCAAAAAGATGCACTGCAGTCCAACTTTAATTAGATTTATTGCACGACCTTCAGCAAATCTCTCAACTGCTGTTCATAACACCACCTCTAAAATGGGAGCAGAGACCTCACTTAACCTCTCTCCCCCCCAAAAAAGACTGTGAAGCTGAGTGATGCTTGTTTTGCTTTCCTAGCTGTTGGGAAAGTGTGGGAATTCCTCTGCTAGGCTGGGAGGATACGGTACCTTTCGATAACGCAGGATGTTGCCTCGTGGCTGATGGAGGAGGAGTAGGTTTGCCAGTCTCCGTTCGGCAGTTCTCGCACTTGTACTGTAAAATACCGGATGGGTGAAGAGCCGTCACTTCCAGGGACCCACTGCAGCAGCAGACTCCGAGAGGACACGTCGCTCTGGGGGGTCATCACCTGCCTCGGGGGTGCTGGTCGTTCTGCAATGAGACCATAATTTGGTACTGCTTGGAGAGGAAACTCAAGCCAACATAAAACATGACAGTCTGATCAGATTTTCATAGTGGTAATGCCACAGGAGATTGAACTTGTGGATGTGCCCCATGCAGTATACAACCATCCCACTCCTTAACCTTCTACCGCAAAGAGGAGCAGTAAAACTGATTCTTATCTCCCTGCATCAAAGGTCAGCACTGAATATACACCTTCCTAGCAATGAACCTCAAATTTGAGGGGGGTCTTGGCCTGGCAAGTTAAGGAAGAATCATTAGGACCGGCAGTCAAGCACAGCAAGGCAATCTTTAATGAAACTCAGCTGTGCTTCTGGCTGCAATTGCTCTTTTGACAGAATTTGCCTGTAAATTAGCTCCTTTTTAACCTTATTCCTTAGTACCAGGGACTCAGTTCTCCCTGTGCTATGTAGCACCATCATTCCCCAGCTGCTGCCCAGTCCAGGCACGAAGGAGAGGAAGGGATGAGCTGGAACGGGCTGTTGCGCTGCAGAGTCCAAGCACGCACAGCTGAGACTGAATTCCAGCACCAGCCCTTTCTGGCAAGGACCTGGGAGCCATCAGCAGCTCCTGGTGCTGCTGCTGCTTCCAAACCCCAGCCTGGAGCAAGTGCAGAGCTGGGACTGGAGCACCTGCTGCAGGTCACTTCCAGAGCTTCCCAGCTCTTCCCTTCATGCCCAGTAACCTTGAACCTGCAAAGTCAAAGCAGCGTGTGCTGAGGGAGATCTCTGCAGAGTAATTACCAGCACACCCTGAGATGAGCAGGGAATGGTAATGCAGGTGTAAGCATGCCAGTCCCCAACTGTTTCATTACAGATCTCCTTTCCCGTCACCGCGTCTCAGCACTCCATCGATTTCAATAGAGAAACTCTATAGAGTGAGGAATAATTGTTTAATTGTTTATCATGAAGATTATTGATTCTGATTAAAATGTGTGGCATGTAATAAAGCAAAAATTGATTGGAGACACCGCAGCGACTTGCTTTTGAGAAGCAATTCAATTCAACTTCATCAGCACTTGTTTCCATAAACACACCTCTCCCTGCCTGACTCCTCGCAGCTCCGCGTGGCGCGCGCTTCATTTCCCTGCCATCCCCTAAACCTGTTTCCTGTGTGTTTTGGCATTTCTCTGCAGGCTGCTCTCGCTGACATCAGTGCCCGAAGCCTTGTAAGCTATTAGCTGGAGGAAGCCCTCGGTGCCAGCAGCCTGCGAGCCGCGGTGCAACGCGAAAGGTCAGTGCCTGACAGTGCCAGGCAGAGACAGGAACGCAGGGTATTCCATCCGCGGCAACGAGTGTCACGCAGGGGCTTCATACACTGCCGATCAGCTTGGCAGTTTTGGGCAGGTCACATCTTGCAGTCTGTCTCCCACGATTCGCTTTCCTTCTGTTGCTAATGGGAGATCTTAAAATCTTCTGTGTTGTATGATATATTTCCTGACTGTTTGTACAAACCCATTAGCATAAAGAGTTTATTTATGGGAGTTTAGCCACAAGCAAATGCTAAGGTGAGCTGTTTGTGCAGGAATGGAAGGCTTGACTGTACCAATTCGCATGACTCTATGGACTACTTTTAATTTCTTGCCACATTTACATTTTTGGACTCAGTTCTGCCCTGAACACTGGTGTTGATGATTTCAAAGTATCACTGTGTAGATTCAAAGCAATGCAGAAGAATCTCTGGAGAATACAACCACAATATAACTTGGGACCTATAAATCACAGGTATGATCGTAAAATGTAAAAATTTAGATTGGCCTTATCCCAGGATTTTACAAGTACAGGAGTGACCAATTTTTCTAATTTTCACGGGAATTTTTGTGTCTGTCTGCCTCAGTATTGAGGACTACAAGGATATCCAATGCATTTGTATTAATGGAAATAAAATATAAGTTCATTCTAGAATATTTACTGTCCTATATGCAAGTTTCAGGTTAGTTTCTTGTTGGCAGAATAGCTGCACTGGATAAATATCTTTATCATCCCCTTGTATCCTTCCTGCTGATGTGAGAATACACTTTGTTCTCCCCCCACTTTACATATGGCATCACTCCAGTTAACTCTTGGTTCCACAGCGTGTGTAGAGACTCAGCAGAGCTGTCCATCAAAAAGAGAAAGGGTTCATGCTATCCTCTGACTTGCCTTCTCAAGATAACCCCGAAGCATTGACAGCAAGAAGGAATCATTGTTCCCACGGCGGAGCTGGGAGTTCTGCCTTGAGCTATTGTGTCTCCTTGTGCAAGGTCTGGGAAACGTGAGCACGTTTTATTGAGAAGGAGAGGCTCTGAGCTTTGAGAGTCTGCTTTGTTTGGCGTGGTGGGTTTTTTTGAAGCTTCCCCATGTTGGACTTTGAACTTCCCCTTTGACAGCAATCAGACAGGGGAGGAAGAAACCTTGAGCTGATAAATCTCTTTGATGGACAGTATCTTTAGCAGAGGCATTCTCAGTTTTCTAATACAGCTCCAGAGGTTCTCTCTCCGAGGACTGCGCTGTTGTGCACTGAGAAGGCTGCACATGACCTAGAGAGCTATGCCAGTGGGAATTTTAACTCCAACCACACAGGCCAGAAGTAGTTGAAATGCACCTCACAGGTTCTTGCTGCTGGTGGTTGAACATCAGACCAATGTCCTCTCTTCTTAGAAGAGTTACACGAAAATAACACAGAAGACATTGTGGGCAAATACAATGGGAAATCCTTCCTCTTGCACTAAATGATTTGCAAGGCATAGAAAGGACTTTAAACAAAAGATTGCTTAGCAGGCACATTTTGAGAATTTAAAGTAATTACAACTGGTTGTATTATAGTGCAAGACTTGGGCAAGAACTAAAACCAGGCCCACAAGCACATGCAGAAGTTCTAAGAGCAGTTAAAAGCTGCCTGTGGAGGTCTAGCCTGGCGGCCTGTGAAGCGTGCTTGTCTCTGAACAGTGACTTTTATAAATCGCACAAGTTGCATGGTTCTGATTCTGGGGGGAGAAATTTTCTTAAAGCTCAATATCCAGGCAGCTCAAGGGGTCAGAGCAACACATGGCACCAAATCCAGTGACACTGGTAAGTTACCCTGGCTAGTTTTGACTTTGGCAGCTCAAGAGATCAGACACATCCTTTACAGTGGAACATGGCATATGGTGCAAGACCAGAGGAAAACCCACACTCCTGTTCTCCAGCAATATATATTCACCAAAACATTCTCTTTTAGCTCTGAATTTGAAAAAAAAATAAAAATCTTCATGCACAAGCAGAAAATGCAATTTTTCTAACTGGCAGCTCTCGAGATCTGTTCTAAAACTGGAAAAATGAGCAGTTACTTGAGCCAAAGCATTAAAAACAAGCAATGATGCAGAGCAGATCCTGTAATACCTTATATGTCTTTCACATTTTGATACGTTTGGTATCTAAGCATCTGGTTTCATTTATAGACATGTATAAATGCTGCCTTCAAGTAGATTCCCTTCAGAGCAGAATTTGACTGGAGGTTCAGAATGCAAACAACCATTTTGTGGCTGATGCAAGGAGCAGGAAAGGTCTGGGCAATGCAGATGCAAACACTCTGCTCGAGCGTGTGGCAGTGAAAGGCCAGGGTAATTACGAACGCATTAGGTCAGGGCTGAGGTACAATGGAGGAGCTGTGGAGAAATTCTGCAACACCACTGCCTCTCATTTGGCGTTCCTTAATCAATATAATTCATCCATCACTTAGTTTCTTCAGATTGCAATCTTTCTGGAAAACGAGAGAGCTGAAAAAAGCCATCTGACTGCAAAAGGAGCCTGCATATGGCCAATATAGCAGCTGATGGAAAAATCAATTCCAACAGCCCGGCAGGTTAGAAGAACTGTGCCTCATAAAAGTCTGTCTTGCTTTCTCAAATCATGACGTTGCTATGGTTTGGGGCAGCTTTATGGGGTGAGAAGGAGGAGGTCTACAGGTTGTTATTGAAACTCCCCTAAGGGCAGCTCGGGCTCCACGGCAGCCGCAGAAAGGCTCTCGACCCGCGGCTGGAAGCATTACCTCGTTTTTCCGTGGTGATCACTGTGGCTTCCAGGGGCTCCCCCCAGCCCTGCCTGGTCTTGGCGGATGTCCTGAAGATGTAGGCTGACTCTGGGGTGAGGTCTGTGGCCGTGAACTGCCGCACTGTCGAGCCGACCTCCACCGTGGTGAACTTGTTGGGGCTGCTGCTGGCCAGGCGATAGGCGACCTGGTACCCTGCAACCACAGCAGCAGCCAGAGAGGGGAAGAGGGTGAGCTGGTTTTACTAGCAGGCACAAAAGAGCACCAGAACTATTAGTTTATCATAATTGCTTAGCTGAGATCAGAAGAAAGCAATTTACTTCCCTAACTGTTCTAAACCCCTGCTCTGTAGCAGATGCGATACCTTACAAGGGAAATCACGCACAGAGGTCCTCACTGGGGTCTACTGAATATAATTGCCATGACACCCATTTCACGTCCCATCCTTTACACCAACGCGGTGCAGAACCAGTTTAATATTTTCTGAGCATATTGGTACCTTTTTGGAAAGCAAAGGAACAAACTGAGTCAGTGCAAATGTCACCTGGTTGAGTCTGTTCAAGGTGACACTCCACTTTCATCCTGCGCCCCAGCACGTGTGTTCGTGCGTGTGCACCCACGCCCACGTGTTGTTCTGCTCTCTCACACTTTCAGCACTGGCTCCAATTCAAGGTTCTCCAGCTGCAGCTCCAGAAGCTGGATTGCCCAAACTGTGCAGCTTTCTCAGCCCTCCAGTCAAGGTTTGTTCCTCCTTTCTGCACATTTTTTTCCCTCAGCCCTCCCACTCTCCTGCAACTGAGCAGCAAGGCCAGAACTGCCAATAAACCCAGCCCTCTCCTGTCATTCAGCATCGCTGCCCTCCACAGTCCGAGCAGGAGCCTGCCAGCTGTGTGGTCCTGCTTCACCCATGCAGCTCTCAAAAGTCAAGTTTGCTGATGGCTGTAAGTGATAACCCCCGTTCCACCCTGCCTGACAATCAGGAGCTCACAATTTAGCCTGTGTTATTAATGATTCGACTGTGCAAGGAGGGCTTCCAGGGCTCTCACGCGTCACTAGCAACAACTGTCCCCCAAAGAGGATCTGCCAAATGTTCAAAATCCATTTTGTAAACCCAGCAATTGAATCAGGCTCTCACTTCTGGAGCTCGACGGTAACTTCCAATCCAGCAGCTGACTTCCAAAATCAATTAATACCAGCACTGATGTGGGGCTTTACTGCCCGAGCTGAATGTATGATTAAACGCTTCATGGCGTTACACAGGGCAGAGGGCAGCCAACAAATCCAAATCAAACCAGCTGAAAACAAAACAGTCATGACATCGTTCTGCCAACCCTCTGCTCATCTTCCGCATGACAAAAGGGATCCGCAGCACCTGAGCCATCCCTTTCTCACGGAATTAATATCCCAGCTAGAGTTTGAACTCCCACCACAGTTTGGCTGTAACAGGTCCAAGGGGAGCCAAACCTGGCATGCTTCATTTGGGAAGGTCAGGGCGTGAAATCCGAGGGGTTTATCTTACCCACGGCTATTAGACAAAACTCAATGACTTTTATTTCCCACTGTGAATATGCGACGACTGCCACGTGCCCACCCAGACTTCCTGCAGCCCCTGGAATGAATGCCACTTGCGTGTGGCGTACTCTGTCACAAACAGTGGAATTTAACTGGGATACAGATGGTACTAATTTTGGTGTGCTGACTCTCACAGTGCCATGAGGATGCACCGGTGCTTCCTCACCCTTTCTTCTCTGGCAGCTGCTCAGGGATGTGGGGCAACAGCCATTGCTGCTTCACATGGAACAGCTTGATTGTACCACCACTCTGAAGAGTGACGTGGCTTTTCCAAGCACCTGGGGTCTCATCCCCAGCTCCTGCAGCCCGTGGTTGGCATATTCCTACAGCAGCATTTTCACATCTGGGTGGGCAGCTTTGGATTTCCTCAAACGCTGGGGCTTTCCAGATGAAGTAATGTCCTGTCAGGAGGGGCTGAGGACTTTGGGCTTGTCTAGTCCAGAGAAAAGGAGGCTGAGAGGCAACTTCATGGTACTCTGAGCTCCCTGAGGAGGGGAAGTGCTGATCTGCCAGGGTGGTGAAACACTGGCACAGGTTGCCCAGAGAGGTGGTGGATGCCCCATCCCTGGAAATGTGCAAGGTCAGGTAAGATGGGGCTCACCTATTTGAGGATGTCCCTACCCATGGTAGGGAGGTTGGACTAGATGGTTTTAAAAGGATCACTTCTAACCCAAACTATTCTATGATCTCTTCTCCCTGGGACTGAGTGACAGGACACATGACAATGCTTCAAAGCTGCTTCAGTGAAGGTTCAGACTGGACTTGAGGAAGTATTTATTTACAGAGAGGGTGGTCGAACACTGGCACAGGCTTCCTGGGGAGGTGGTCAATGCCCCGAGCATGTCAGTGTTCAAGAGCCATTTGGATGAAGCCCTTAATAATGTTTTAACTTGGTCAGCCCTGCACTGGTCAGACAGCGGGACTTAATGATCATTGTAGGTCCCTTCCAGCTGAAATAGTCTGTTCTATTCTAATCTAATCAATAAACAGTGGCCTGACTTTTCAGAGCTCCTGAGCATGCTTAGATCCCAGCAAAGTCTGAGGGTCTTACACTTTCAGCATTTCATTTTTCCACCTCCAAATGACCTCCTTTTATCCATGGGACTAGCTCTTCCATTACTGATCTCCAGTATATTTCACCCAAGTGTTTCTGTACCTTTAGTACTCTAATATTTTGATCATTTTAAAGTCCACAGAAAGACAGAGAGCAATGGGGAGAAGGAACTGATATATATGATCTTTTTTGTTTATACTGATGTGAAGAATGTGGGAGTGAAAACCCCAGTGCAGGATCTTAACAAGGAGGAAAAATAGTCAAAGAAAAGCACTGGGGAAATTTTTACAGCAGCCGGAAAGATGAAGGAAGAAGCAACTAAGATGGCTAAAGAAGCTTGATAAAGGGACATAAGACGTAAAGAATAAGACCTAGAGGGAAACAGAGAATATTAAAAGAATAGAAAAGTTGATTTATCTAGTTATTAAAAGATAAGTATGATATCTGGGACATATCCTTGTCGAGCAATTTCCTCTCTTTTCTAAACCTTTGTTAAATATAACATGTAGCTAAAATGTAAGGAGGGAATAGAAAGATAACTATTTACTGCTAAATGGTGGTACTCATGCTGGAAAGCCAATTACAAACACGCTCAGATTAGGCAAAGGAACACATATCTAGGCCAACAGAACCTCTTACACAAGAGTGGGTCCATGGCTAGTGTAAAAACTAATTTAACCACGAGAAAGAGGAAATCACTTGTCACAGCCTGTCTCTCTGACAGGCCCTGCAAATTCCCTTTCCATGCCCCCCTGTGAGAAGCAGCTCTCACTGCCCTCTCCTACATCTGCTGTCTGACAGTCTGGGTAAATATCTGCTTTCCTGGATGTCTCAGGCAGAGTTTACACAACCAGAGCCATCACCTTTGCAGGTTTCCTAAGAAACTCGACACTTCCATGGGTCTGATTCCAAGGCACATATCCAACCTGAACTCAGCTTGCTTTTATTGCTCCCTACAAACCACCGGAGACACTCGCTATTTCATTTTGATCCCCTGCATCTCCTGTTAGGCAGTTTGGGACAGCCAGGACACAGACTGGCATAAAAAGCATTACTTCTATTTTTTCCTGAATGGCATGGAAGACTCAGCATTTAAACTACAGCTTGGATAATAACTGGGACTAACACAAGATCAAAGAGATAAAATTATTAAGTTGATGAATTTCAGCAAAAAGGGATGGGAGAAGAAAGGAAATGTTAAGTGAAATCAAACGAGGCAAATCAATAGAGGTAAATGGAAAGTGTTCAAAGGGAAATTAATGTATGCTCGAGGGCTGTAAGAGGCAATTGCTGCAGCGGAGGGAAAAGCAGCTTCCTTCCCTTACTAGATTATGACCATGAGATGTTGTAGATATCTTAGAATAATAATAATAAAAAAAAATTAAAAAATCAAGTGTTATGAATGACAGTAAAATCTTTAAAAGGTGATCAGTAGAAACCTTTTGGGGAAAGGAATATATTACAAAATATGAAGCATCTGGATGGCCAATGAGAAGAATTCATATTATTTTCTTAATTTCCCCCCCCCCACAGCATTAGGCCCTAAATCTCTGCTGCTGTTGGGAGTGCTGCCATTCAGCAGGCCAAAACCTCATAAGAAGCTGTCCTGAACGATCAAGTCTCTGGGAGTTTATTTATTCATTGAAACCAGGGTTACTTTTTACTTCAGCATCTTTTTAAGTACTTTATGCACAACTGCAAGCAGTTCCACGAGCTACACTTTCTAAACTCAATAAATGGCATCGGTCTGAACTGCCTGTTAAATGTTAGGTCATTGTAACACAACCAGTGGATTCCCCAAAGCAAACGGGCAGGAGGATGCCAGCACACCATGAATATCAAAAAGCTTTCAAGCTCATCACCATCCAAAGCCCTTCAGAACCGACAGCACCTGCTCGTGCAGGGCACGGTGCAGCAGAGATACAACCACTTCTTAATTTGTCACACAACTTGGGGAAAGCCAAATGATCCCGGGAGGTCACGGATGGAGCAGCAAGCCAGTTTGTTGGTTTTCCTGCTTATCTGTTTCAGGGCCAGCAGGTGTGCAAATGCAGCCTGGGATCAAACCAGGAATTTGCAAACATGGATTACATCCAATTTTGGTTCTAATTCTCAGTGGAGTTCTCACACTTTTTTGCAATAAGCTTCAGGTAAATGCTAAATAGCAGGATACCGTGAGGAATACTAACCAGGGCCTGGGAGGATGCAGGTTAAGCTCGGGTTTCAGGGGAATCATAGCTTGAAGAGCACACATGCACATTAATGCATCACTTATCTTTAATGGCATTTGAAGGAACTCTGTGGGTGCTGGCTGAACTGAGTGCAGAACAGAAGACAGAGCGAAGCCTCGGACGGGTAACATAACATTCCCAAAAGCAGAAAGGGAAATATCTAACAGTGTTCCAGAGTAAAATATTTAAACAAACAAACAAGTGGTTTTCCCTCTTGGTGCCTGCCAGTATTTCCTCCTGCTAATCTCTCTCTGAAATGCTAGAACATGTTTTTCTATAGATTACAAAAATGTTAGCTGCAAAGGTGCATGTATACTCAGAGGACAAGGCAAGCAGAGCAGGAACATTAGTTCAAAGGCTCTGAATATAAGTTGCCCTTCCAAAGCAAGTGGTTTTTCTCCCCAGCTTCAAGAGTGAATAGAAGGGCACTGCACAAAATCATGTTCACTTATTCTTCCCAATGACTCCACGTCGGTGCACTTGATCGGGGGGGGTCAAAATGATGGTTTTGAAGTTCATTATAGTAATGAGATTTAAAAGGTGCACAGGAAAAAAGAAACACCAAAACCCCCAAAATTTGCAACCTTCCCTTAGAATGCTACATATTGGATTTTTTATCTATTTTTAAAGCACAGCTCAGTTCTTAGGAAAGATCACAGAAGTACCCAGCATGAGCAATTTTCACTTTTTCTCTCTGCCATTGGCAGCTAACTACTTCCTTCAGGAACCTCAGTATTTCTGCCATGGAAAAATAAAAGACTGAGAACTGTGGAATAAAGACAATGAACTTCAAAGAGGTGGACTGGGGGAACTTACAGGTAACATCGCCCTGTGAAGGAATTCTAAGGGAAAAAAGGAGTTCAGGTTAGCTGACCATTTTAAAAGAGACCAAAAAAAAGAAAGTACAACAATTTCAGCGCAGACGAAAGATGTTAAGAGGCCAATATGTTTGCATTCAGAGCTCACTAATGACCTGAAAATCAAAACTGAATTGGACAAAAAGTTGAAACAGGACAGAGGTCTAAGGGAGTGTATAAATAGAAAGCACAGGCACGCAGGGACAAAACCGGAACGGCTCAAGAGCAAAGTGAGTTATAACCTTAAGGGCATCAAAAGCAAGGAGAAAGATTTTATAAATAGGAGGAGGACAGGTGAAGCAGTGGGAAGAAACGACGAGCACAAGGCAGGTGAGGCAGAAAGGAGAGGAAGGCTAATACCTCCATTCCTTCATTTTCACACACAACACAAAGCTGAGGCTGACAAGATGCTGAACACAAATTAAAACTGGCAACAATCTAAGCAGGGGTTTAGGCTAGAACAGAGAACAGCTTAACAAATGTTTAGTTGAGCTCGATGTAATCAAGTCAGAAAGGCCTGATGAAATTTGCCCTGCGGTGCTTATCTAACCAGAGGGAGCCACCTCTGAATAATTAGCCATTGTCTTCAAGAACTTGTAGATGACGGGTGACATCCCAGAATATTACAGAAGGGCAAAGAGTACAGTGCCTTTTAAAATGAGGCAAGACCAACTAGAGGAATTATGGACAAATCAAACTAAAGTTCAATATCCAGAAAGATCCTGGAAAAAAAATGAGTCAATATACAAGCATCCATGAGGATAATAACGTGCTAAGGAACAGCCAATATCTGTTTGATTGGAGCAAATAATAAATATCAAATAATCTGTTTTCAATTTTGACAGTATAATTGGCCAGGCAGGAAGAGTAGATATGACCCACGTTGACTCTGAGTAAGGCTTTAATATGGTTGCAGAGTCCCAGCAAAAGCAAACGAGAAATAGAATACAAGAAAAATACTGCACATTTTGAGATGAACACTTAGGGGGGAAAAAAAAAAGAAGTCTAAAATGTTGTTATCAATGATTTGCTAACAACCTGGGAGGATGTATTAAGTAAGCTCTCATGAGACCTCATGAATGAGTCTGGTTCTAATACTTTCATTAATGGCCTGGCTGATGGAATTGCCAGTCTGCTTGCAAACTCCAAAAATGACACCAGGCTGTGAGTGGCTGTGTGCACTTTAGAGGACAAGAGTGTCATTTAAAGAGATCTTGGTAATGAAGAGAGATGGTCTGGAATCAGTGAGATGAAATTCAATAAAGGCATCTGCGAATTATCACACTTATAGAGAAAAAGCTTAATGTACTTGTAAAAGAAGGACCGGCTGACTGGGAAGTGTACTGTGGAAAAGGGCAGGAATTAATAGTGGGACATAAACCTACTGCGTTACACCATCAATGCAGTCAAGGACTGGATGAAGTATACTGGGACATTACTGGGAATGGACTGTGAAAGTCACTGGGAACAATGACAAACAGCAAACACGCCAAAGATCCTTTAAGGGACACCCTTCCCCTTTCGTTCCAACCCTGTGTTGCTATGATTTTCTCATCAACATAATGGCAATGACTGTGAAGCAGCTGAGGAGGGGATGCACTCACAAAGCACTCTGCAAAGACAAAAATCAAAGAGACTTCTTCCTCCACCCAGCCTGCAACTTCAGCAAATGAGGCTGGAACACAGTAAGGGGAGCAAAATGTCTTTTGTGCTTTCTCATCATTTCTCTCAAATGATTTTTTTTTCTCCTTAACCACATCCTGTGATTCAAATCCCAATCTCTGCTGAGCGCAAGTTCTAAGACACACAGTTCCTTAAAAAAAGGGCAACAAATCAAACCCACAAGACAACCTGAAAGCCAACCTTCCCTGAGCTGCAGAGAAACCCTGCACGGCTCCGTCTCTGGCAGCTCACCGCTGCCAAGCTTCACACAGACTCTTCCTCGTGCTCACAAAATCCTGCAGCGTCTGCCTTTGGATGCCATTTGATTATTTTCCTGCATCTTCAGGCACCAGCATCACTTCGGTAAAATACACACCAGAGCAAACACTTGGAGTCCTTGACTCAAGATTTAAGCCCAATGCAGGACCGGTCCTGTATTTAAAGGGATGCCACGAGTGCAGGAGTATTGGAAGAGGCACCTTCCACCCAGCAAGGGGGGGCTTTAGGAAATGCTGCTCAAAGCCTACACGAGACATAATGATGGCACCACAATTAGAAGCAGACTAAGTACTAGACAAAAAAAACCAAACCCAAAAGCTTTTGCTTCTGTTTTTAGAATTGAGACACAAATCTTTACTCACCAGCTAGAACTACTGTAAAATGTGTTTAACATCAGCAGAGAACACAGAATTGCTGGGTAACTACGAGCTACATTAATTTTAGAGGCAGGATAGATTCTTACATTATAAAACCTTCACGTTTTAAGTACAAGTAGCGACTGGTGAACATATTGCAAAGGTAACCGAAGAGTTATGAGAGCAGGAAGGTGACAAGGTTTTCCACAAATTCCTGTCGTGCCTTGCTGCCTCTCTTTCCCTTGATGAAAAGCCAAATAGGATTTAACTCCTTGCAACCTGTCAGGCAGTATTTATCCAAAGGAAGCAATAAAAGGGAAGCACACATGAAACTGAAACATTGGGCGTGCCCGGGAAGGGTGGGAAAAGCCAGGTCTCCAGGCAGTTTTCCCAACAATCAGCCGAACAGGTTACCAACCTAAATGCAGATGGGAAGGGAGATGACATTCAAACACAGTGCCTGGCTCAGGAAAACACACACCGTGGAGCCACGCGGACTCTTCTCCTCACCAGTCTCTCAGCTGCCACCAACGTACTTTCTTTCCTTTAGCCACAGATTTGCTTATGTGCAAGGGGAGGGGAAACCCAACAGCTGCAGCTTGCTCTGCTCTGCAGCCCTCTCCTCCCAGCCCGGGCTTTGCAGCTGCATCTTACCCAGAATAATTCCATTGGGCTCCTCCGGTGGCTGCCACACAATCCGCACGGATGTGAGCCTCACCTCGGGGAACACCAGCCTCACGGGGGGCCCAGGGGCTGGAAGACAAAGCAGAGATCATGGCAGCAAGGACTGCGTGGCAGAGGGATGACAAGTTTTCTGCTCACCCTGTGCAGAATCACAGCCCAAGCCGCAGCTCCCCGGTAAGCAGATGGATGGAGCACCTTTGCATGTACAGAATATACATTTATTCTGAGGAGTCCTGTCCATGGCCCAATGTCTCCAGAACCCAGGGACACCAAACGTGACACAGAACCAGTGCGCCCCACGGTCTTTCTTTACTGCACCAGGACCTCTGAACTCTGAATGATTTTTCTCACAGCGGCATCACAGCTGGTGTAAGCTAAGAACTTACTGTGAAGCAAGTCACTGAGCTGCCTTTACAATTATATAGCTGAATCAACTTCATATCTGTTGAAATTGAATAATATCCCCTCTCTGTGTCATCAGCACCAGCTTTGAACTGCTTCCTCACTCTGCATTTGCATCTTAAACACTTAGGTGTGAGCAGGAGAACCTGAGGCAGGTGAGAACCACATTAACACAGACTGTGCTGACCAGCCCAGGTTCACAAGGTGAGGAGATGCTAATTCTTACATTAGCATCCACAAAATTTCCCCTTCAGCACAAATTCCACCTGCATTACTCCTGGTGATACTTTTAATTAAGTTGAGCCCAGAGGAGACACAACATATTTATGTCAGGGGTATGGAGAGGGAAGAACAATTTGTTTCATTTGCCAACATGCACTTAAGGAAGGAACTGCTATAATGGGGTTATCCAAAACAAACAGTTTTAAGTATTTCTCATTACAGCCCCATATGTACATTTCACGGAGTGCTTTTTCTCTCCCTGAAGAGTTCTGCTAACAGTAATTTTTCTAATTTTTCCTTCCATAGAAAAGCCAAGTCCCCACATGGGCAGCGTGCTGAGAAAAAGACTAAACAATGTCAGGGAGCTGCTGTCCCTGTTCCTGTCCCCTCCTGCTCCTTCCTTCCCTGCACTCCACAGAAAGTCTTTTGCTAAGCCAGGAGTCTGAATGTGTTTTCAGTCCAACCAAATGAAGTTTCTTGTAGAAACCAATGTTTATCCCATTACTACTGTGAAAAGATTTTGTTGAAAAAGAGAGACTTAAACAAAAGCTTCACACACACAAATATTAACCTATTTAATCCTTAAAAGGTAACGAAACTAGAAGTGCTTTTAGCATCTGCAAAGCTAGAAGTCTTTTCAGAGCTGAACTAAATTTCTGTAGAATTCCATGCTCAGGAATGCTCCGCCACACCAGCGTGCTCAGGGAGCACCAGGGTGAGGGGCTTGCTTGGGTTCCTTCAATAAATCCAACTGCAGTGGGAAGCCCCCAGGCTTCTGGGAAGTGCTGGAGGCAGCTGCAAAAGGAAGCTGGCATGATCATCTCCCAGGGCCAATGTCTTATTCTTGGGGAAAAAAGAGAATGGATTACTGAAGTTGCAAATTTCATCTTTCTCCTTCTGTCCAATCAGACCCAGATTTGTTTATTGCTTTCAACTGCAGTTCTCTTTTGTACTTTTTTAGCGCTATTGAACTCCAATAGGAATTTATAATTGGGCTCTAAAGTTGGTTTTCAATAGAAATTATCTACACCAAGCTCCAGAGTTCAATTTTATAAGTTTTTTTCCTCTTCATTAGCTGCAGGGAAGGAAGAAATGGGTGGCTCTTGTTTTCCCTGAAATAGCCCCGAGTTATCCTATGCATGGCCAAAATCCTTTGGCTTCAGAGTTGGAAAAGAAAAATCCCCCCCAAATCCAAACAGCCTTAGAGTAGCTGGCAGCGCTTGCATCACTTAAAGACATCAGTGCTGCGAGGTTGGGTAAGATGGTTGTGTCGGTAACCTTTGGACTTACCATCATCCTTGGTTCTCTCTGTCACGGGGGGAGAGCTGGGCACCCCGTCCCCGATGCGAGTGAATGCCAGCACCTGGATCTCGTAGAGGACGTATTTCCGCAGGCCCGAGAGCAGCACGGACTGAGTGTGGTTCCCCCTCACGGTCTGGCTCTTTGGCTCAGACTCCAAATCTTTGGCTTTGAAAAGTATCTGCAGAACAAATGTGGATGAAATACAGGAGGGAAAATATTGTTGCACGAGGACAGGAGAGAGGGATGCACAGTTTAAATTTCTCCCTTTCACGCAATGTAAAATGAGATTATAGTCACCGACCACCCCTTTCAAAGACAACACGTTGTCTATATCTTCTCCAGACGAGTCAGGAATAATATGACCATCCAGCAGGTAAATATTATATAACAAACACAAAAACATTTCCCGGTAATGCGTTAAAAATCAAAGAAGCCTGAAACTCCAGCTGCATACCTTGTAGCCCAGGATGAGCCCGTTCTGCTCAGCCTCAGGGACTGCAGCCCATGTCAGCAGGATCTGGGTGGAACTCACGGCTTCAGCAGTGACATTCTCAGGAGGAGCAGAGGGAACTGCATTACCGAAGAGCAGAAACAGGTAAGACGTATCAGACCATTTTGCTCCATCTGCTTAGGATTCTTCCAGAATCCCACAGAAGAGTATTCAGACCCAAAAGGACTGGAATTGGTTCTAGACAATCCCTTCTCCTCTTGTTTTCATTCTACATCATCTTTATATTTCAGCCTGTTTCACAATTTCTTGCCAGTTCATCTCAGAAATGACAATGTTTGTAAAGAGCTAAACATTTAATACTTATCAGTGTCTACAGACAGACAGTAAATATTGACAGCTAAGAATAAATTTCAAGTCCTCTATATATTTGCAGTAATTAGAACCAAGTTTAAATTGCTGGACTCCTCCAGAAGTCTATCTCCTAGTATTTCTTTCCCATACATTTTATTTCCCTATGCCAAAAGCTGGAAATCTCTCTGAATGGGAGTTTATCTTACAGCACAATCTGTTTTACCACAAAGTTTTATGCCACCCTGGCTTCCTATATTATCTGAAAGGGAATTATAGCATCTTGACTGGAGCTGGCAATAGTTTCCCTCACTGGATTGCACTCCCAGTTCAGTAAATTCTTTAACCTCTGAGCCTCTTGATGATGTGAGAGCGCTCAACATTTGCAATACATCAATTATAGACAGATACATTAACACAAGGTGTATTTTCAGGGATTGATACGGTGTCAATGAGAGATGCCTGTTTCATTTATGTTGCAAAATTGGCTCTTAAGAAACTAGAAACATCATTAGGACTGATGGCACGGGAACACTGTAATTTTCTCTGACTCCAGAGAAGAGCAAACTTGCATTCTGCCGTGCCATTAAAGCTCTGAGCGCTGCAGAACCACACAACAGCAGGCTTTTGTAGGCAAGCCTAATAGCGTGTCATGTTATGCAAGCAGGATCTGAGGCTATTTTTAAGAGTTCACATTTTATGCTGCCCTTTGGCATTCCTTCCCTGTGGCATTTCCAGCATCTGAAGGGTACAATCTTTCCTAAAGCCTGATACACCTGTCAGACCTCAAGAGAACATTCACCAAGCCACGTTACACAAGCACTTAGGGACAGGCAAGGCTTGATTAGGTCCTGAATATACCACAGAAAAGGAGCCCAAATATCTGCCAAAAGGAATGTTTTCCTGGCTGTCCAAATGAAAGAACAGATCTGCTGTTTTGGAGGCGAGCTCCTGAAGCTCCTAGCAACGTGAATGAGATAATGAGTATGACACCAGAATTAATATAAATTGAAAGAACCTCCCCCCAAAACATACCACTCCCACCCCTGTGCACTCAAGGTTAACGGCAGAGATAGTAATTTCTGAGACAATTTCCCTGTTACCAGTTATTTGGGCCATGGGAAGCAGAGCACTGGCACACAACACTGCAGCAGACTAAAATCCAATTTTTTTTCCCCTCCAACACTGAAGTGACTTTTTTTTATTATTATTTTTAAAATCTTTTCCTGGATTTATCCCCCACAAGCATATAATTATGTTAAAGGAAAATAGATTGCCAGGAGCCATGAATGTCTTTGGATAACTGCCATAACTTTATCTGCAGATCTTCACAAAGAGCTACTCCCACATGAATCACTTCTGGAGAGAGAAAGGATGGAGGTGGGTCGCAGGAAACCAGGATGTGTAGAGGAAAGAAGCCCTTAGCAGCCACATTTATTTTTATTTTATCTGGTTTGAAGCCTTTTCAAGAGTGAAAAAAGTTACTTTATTTTACAAATATCTCTTTTCCTCTTTGATCAGCAGCCATGAGCTCTCCTGAATTCACAGACGGTGGAGGCTGTGCCCGGGCTGGCCCTGGGGGCACCCTCCCTTTGAGGTGTGTCCGACCAGGTGCTGGCAGGGCCACTGGGAGGCTGACAAAGGAGAGGATGCTCTGCCTGAAGGTTCCTTAGCCCAGACTCCTCTCAATCCCCAGTGACAGAGCAGCTAAAGGCACCCTCCCCTGCAAGGGAACCCAAGTCCAAAGCCTAAATGGCAAAAAACCCCGTGGTCATTGAGTGTGCTTTGACTCTCCAGTTCTCATCTCAGTGTTGAGGATTTTATTCTAATACGGATGGATGAATTCAGGACCTGCAAGTGATTTTATGGATCTTATTGTTACCAGTCTTTTATCAAGTAGCAGACTTTGATCGACCCTTTAAGAATGAATTGAAATGCGACCTTCATTTCTCCGACCCCTCTCCTCTCTCAGGAAACCACGATTCAAAGAAATTATACTTTGCTAAGACTAATTAGTGAGTGAGGCACATAATCCCTCTCTCCTCTGCAAGCTCCCATCTCCAATGCTGGTTGCCTTAACTGTTGCATTGAAGACTTTGTTATAAGCTCCAAAGCCGAGTTCTCATTAGTAACCTGCAAGAATAGTACAGAAGCCAAGCAACAGTGTCCAAAAAAAATCCCAGAGCTTTAAGAAAAGGCACCGGAAACACTGAAACTAAATGATGAGCTAATCCAGCAAAGTGCCAGCTGCACGGTGCTCTCCAGGAGATCAAAGGTAGGAAATTACAGACTTACAGGCACTTTGCACTGCAACTTCAGGAAGAGCTCAAGTTTTAAGGTTATCCATGTTGGCATCTAAGATCATGCATCCTCGTTCTACATCTGACATAGCCACATTTGATATATAGCAAATTATGTTGTTTCATGTCTCTAACTGGGCCAAAAGCAGCTTTTAATAAGCTAGCCTGTGTTCTGGCTTTCTAAGAAAGCTACAGAGTGGGATGCAGTGGTTCTCTCTATTTCTGCAGCTCATTTTAGCTGTGCATCCCTCGCTCTTTTTGCAAGCAAAAATTAGAGCAGCATGTTGTACGTCTTACATCAATTAAGAGGTGCACATTTCCAGCAAATGTATGTGGCAAAAGTAGCACAGCCACAGCACACATCCATTTTGCCTGTAAAATTAGATGGTGCAGGCCAAATTCTCAGCTTGTATAAACTGACAAATTCCCCAGTGTCATTGGACCACATTTGAACTACCCAGGCATGCTCTAGCACACCCCAGTAAGTGCTTCGTGAAGGTCCGCCTCCGAAGGCTCCGGAGCGTGATCCTTGCCATGGATGTGTGACCCTGCTCCTACAGCAGTTCATCCTCTAAGACAACTACACACGTTCATGTAGCTGCATATTAGGAGCACAAAATCTATTAAGGCGCTGGGTTAGGTGTATTTGAGATGAATTTTTTCAAAGCAGCAGGGTCTGTATCTAAGAGGAAGCAGCCCTGCCAAGGTTGTTCTAATACATCAGATGTCTTTGCATTTTCTTGCTTCCTCTGTATTGGACCTACTATCGTTGTCAATTTATTGAGTGGAAAGTGAGCTTGTTACTCTGCAGTTATTTTACACTGTAAAATGTAATGAGCTATTTAATTTCTAACATTATAAAAACATTTTGGATTGATAAAACCTGTCCTGTTTAAAACTCCTAATTCATCTGCCTCCCTCTTCAGCAGCTTGCAATCCTACCCCAGATTTTCATTTTAGGGTTTCCCAACTGTTTTTCAAGCCTGCGTTACCAAAGCCTACAGGATTATTTATTCTCTCATAGTTTCTGTGGTTTCCATATGTTTTATATTCAAGAGCTTCACAAACCAGTGAGTACCTGTAATGACACGCTCCACTATTGTTGGCACGTGTGTTCAGCTATTAGTGATGTGATTGAACAACTTCAAATAAACAGAAGTGCTCGAGTACAGCTTTATTTTCAGTAAAGATTTTGAACTTCAATGGCCACCCCGTCATAAGGCACCATGACCTGGTTTAGTGCCCAGGCTTTAACTCCTGAGCTCCTTGGGTGATGTAAAACACAGAACTGTGAGCTCTGCCAGTGAACCACCACCTGATCCTGGCCAAGGCACCTCTGGCCAGCCGTGAGGGATGTTTACAATCCACAGCACCAGCAAAACCAATTTCCCTGACTCTGTATCTTAAAAACAGAAACAGAAATATTTAGGACACCTGCTTCTGAAGTGCTTTGAAAACATAAGCGATAAATAGAATTTTTCTTATAGTTCAGAAGACAGACTTAAAAGTGCTTTGACCTTTCTCTCCAGCTTTAAATATCTTTTATTTGCATTTTAACCCCATTTGACTGTGCATACAGGTTAATTCCAGATTCCCCGAAGAGCTTTCATACAGTTTACTGCTATGCCAGCGTGTCTTGTATGTTCTAAATCTAAGAAGATACAGCCAAAAGTCTGAGCCCTGACTTGCTCTGTGCAGGAAATCAGATGTCACTATCAAAGAAAACACATGGAAAAAACCAAATGAGTCCTTACGCCAAATCACAGCTTTGTGTTGTTTTGATCCCGGTTTCTGTTTGCCTCCTACAATCAGTTTCAAGTCAACCTTCTCTTAATACTGCCAGAGAAAATGCCAAATCCACGCGTAACCTCTGATCTCTCGATGCTGAGCAGGAGCACTGTAATCCTAAGGTTTTATGAAATGACTTAATCTAAGTATTTACTACATTTCAAAAGAAGTGTTTGAAGAGCAGCGGGAAGGAGAAAGTGGAGGATGCGATATCTTTTTATTATGACACAGAGCACTTCAGAACTGTTTTGTCTGGGCCCTGCTATCTCCAACTCCAGCCCAAGCCCTGTTTAAAATACCTCTGGCGATAGCTTTCCAATTACTCCTTCCCAAAAAGCCACACTTTAACGAGGGGGGATGACTTTGTTTAGCCTTCTCCCTGGCCACTTCAAAGGAGTTTTATCTGAACCACCAGACCAAATCCTGCCGTGGCTGTTGGTGCTTCCCACCAAGCAACCTTGCGTGGTACCCAGTGCACAGACATGCATATACAAGGGTAGGGTATGCGTAGGATTAAACCCCAGAGCTCTTTTAATGAAGAAACACAGGGAAAAAAAAATCACAAGAAAAAAATACCAGTATTGAACCTTGCATAAGTACAGGTCACAGAGAGCTGACCATATATATCCCCTAATTCGTTACTTGTGATATAAATTCTGATTTCCCAGATGCACGTCCCAGAGGCAGGTTTGGAAAGAGGTTTTGTGGAAGTCAAGAACTAGAGAGCAGCTTTTCAACATCTGCCTTTATTGTTGCCACTAAGCTAACAGCAATTTACTGCTGCCTGAGAGTGACAGTTTCCTTCCGATATTTGAAGTCTCTGTGCTTGCCTGGACAATTCAGCTCAACAACAGTCCTTGTGCTCTCGGTCTATAAGCAGGTTACGTCTATAAAGCCCTGCACACACAATTTTGGAAGGCAGGTTTGAAAACGTGCCATCAAAAGCTCAGATAATTATTTTATTTCTGTCTGTGTAATCATCTCTCTGAAGTGACTTGTGCCCTTTTAGAAATATCTGGTGCTCGAAATGAAACCTCAGGTAATCACAGCTGTGAGAGAATCTGCCTCAGCCTTGAAGCAGAAAGGGGAAGGAGGAGAATTAGGGGCAGCTGAATCAGGGGAAGGGAGAGGAGGCAGGAGAGAGCAACTCAGCCAGAGAATTCTGTGTGCAAGCTTCTCCTCGTGCTGTGCGTACTGCTGCCAAAGCGGGGCAGGAATGGGGAGAGGTGCTTTTGTTTGCTTTGAGTGAATAACCTGCAGGTTTGTGCACGAAAGCAGGGTAGGAATGAAAAATAAATAACTCCTTCAAATGTCTGTATGGTTTTTTGCCTTTAGTGCATCCGGAGATCAGGTTTTCTTTTTTTAATCTCGCTTTTGATTTAATGGACCGGCAAGCAAAAAACACCAAAAAAAACCCGCCCAGCCAACAGCTAAACACCAAACCAAAGAAATGAAAAGGGGTGAAAGCGGCGAAGCTCTTCAGACGCGCCCGGCCCAGAGAACTCACCCGACTCCCGCGTCCGACCTCGCACGACGTCGCTCCACGGCCCGGCCCCGATGGCGTTGAAGGCTTGGATCTGCAGCTCGTACTCCGTCCACTCCTCCAGCCCTTCGACCGTGTACTCCCTCTCCAGCCGGTCGTGGATGACCCTGGTCAGCGCCGGCGCCGGCGGGTCCGCGCGCCGGAGCCTGATGCGGTACCCCACCGACTCGGGGTTGCCGTTGTACTGCGTGTCGGGGAGGGGCTGCGGATGGCAAGGAAAATCCCCATATTCCCGTCAGAATGCATCACCAGGCCTTTCCAGGCTACGCTCCGAGGCTGCCTGAACCCACATAAGGCCACAGCGAGGCAAAAAGGGATCAAGAGGCTGATTGTTCTGTTTCCTTTCTGCGCCGCTTGAAATTTTAATTTTCACCTTAATTTTGAACCAAATGGATGTGCTCACAAAAGCAAGCCATTTGCTGTGGGTGTATCGACAGAAATGATATGAATACAATATATTTCAGAGCTCTGTGATTAATTATGGAAATGAATGATAAATTGCTGAAGCATGTGACAAATTCATTTATCGTACATTTTTTCCTTTTTTTTTTTCTTTTTACTGACTCTCTGCCTACTCATTTATCAGCGGAGATTTATTCTAGTATTCTAACTCCCCAAGCAATTTCAGAGATTAAAATATGAAATAATTAGCCTACTTCATGAAGTTTAGAGTTTCTCTGCTGTAAAACTAACTACACGATGCCACGGATGGCTGAGATTCGGTTCTGATTCACTGGGAAAGCTGGATACACATTAACATTTCACAGCTTAGAAGACTGTACCCTGCAGGCAAGCAGGGCTAGAAATGTGACCCTTATTCTGTAGGAAGAAAGGAATTCCCAGCTCCCAGGGGGACACAAATTCACCTGCAGCTCTTGAAATAAAAGACACTAAACACTTTCAAATATTGATGCTATTAAGCATGAAAATGGTTTATCAGGTCATTTTTAGCCATGGTTGTTGCTCCTCCCGAACCCTGCACAGTTTGACTAAAGGAAAACAGGCTTCCAGGCAGCACAATCTTAGTGCTTTAAAGCCTCTTTAAGCAACCTTGAGTTAATTTTGATGGAAGAGCTGTAGGTCTGGATACAATACCAAAGGTGTGACCATCTGGGCCTGTTATTCACCCCGAAGAGCCAAGGGAGTTATGTGGGTCCTATCAAGGGAACTGCAATGGCTCTTCTGTGGATACTGAGGTGACATGACAACTTCAAGTCTGATATTTTGGTCTTGCAAGGTTCGGAACTAAGTGCAGGATCCCGTTGGGAATCGGGAATGATTCCTTTCCCAACAGCAGAAAAGCCCTCTTGCTTCCAGCCTGATTTTGACTTCCAGCCATAATGAGCTTATGCATGGCAAAGCTAACATTTGGGCAAAAGGAAACCTGTGCTTCATCAACTTCACACCACAGCAACCCTGGTGGAAAATTCTGCCTAACAGGGGTGAAGAAAAACCATTCCGGAGCAGGTTAATTGCCAAGTAAATCCCCACGTGTCAGCTCCGCAGGTAACTGAGGCAGCCGGAGGGGCACAGGGACGTCAGCAATCACCACGTCTTCACAGTTCATCATTTATTTCTGCATTTGATCACAGAGCTCCGCGCCTTTCAAATAAATACGATCTTGCTGCAGCAGTGCGACGTGCCAGCTTTGCTGCTGCCGCACCACAGCTCTCACACCACGGGATGGTCGCCAACGGCCAGGACGCACGTTCTGGGGGCCATTGGGTGCAGAGCAACCCAGGGACCCCCAGCAAACCCCAAACTGGCTCAAGTGCCGCACTCCTGCCCCGTGTGCTGACCCCGAGCGTGGTGCCGGAGAGCCTCAGAGCCAAGGCTCCGCACGCGGACACCCATCCCCCCGAGGAGGTGGCAGGCACAGCGGCAGCAGGCAATTTATTTGATTAATAAGGCACTTAAGGTAAGTCTGAGATTTCCGACTATTCTGAGAAAGGAAATGATTTTCCTGTCGCTCCTCGTGCTGGATGCAGGGAGGAGGCACTTTGGGGTGCTGCCCGGACCCCCCACGGGGAAGCAGCCGCATCCCAAGCGCCGGTACCCGGCCGCCCCCAGCCCTGCCCGCCGTGCCGCTCACCACCCATCGCAGCCACAGGCTGGTCTCGCTGGCCGTGCGCACGGTGACGCTCCCGGGGGACACATCTGGAGGGGCCTGCAGCGTCTGGATGACCCTGGAGGGCTGGCTCAGGGGGCTGGCACCCACCACGTTCACCTGGCGCATCCGGAACCTGGGGCAGAGACACAGCGAGTGCTGCTAAGGCCTCCTCAGCCAAGCATTTCCCATCTCCAGGACGGCAGAGAAGATGGGAGAATACAAATGAGGGCTTCCTCCAATGTTCCACAAAGGTCGCTGCACGGGTCCCCTTTGTATTCGCTGCTGAATGCTTTATGGTAACTGCTCCCAGATCCTCTCAGGTATTTAAAAAATGAAAATGAGATTAGCTTAGGGTCTATTAGAAACTTAGGTATTTGTGTGAGAAATTTATGTTAATTATACCAGGCCTGATGAGCTTATGCTGGCAGTAAGTGATTTTCTCTTGCGATGCTTATACAATACATTCAGAAAGGTATTAAAATATCAAACTTTGGATAGTCTCATTCCCTGTCAATATAAAAAATATTCTAGTGATAACATTTCCCCTCAATTACTCGTTGAAAGAGGCTGATTTATCCCTGTGCTGCATATTCAGCCTTCCTGCACAAGAAAGATTAAGTTATTTAATATGGATACGCATCTTTAAAAAATACCCTGTCTGCTTGAAACCATCTCTTCTACAATAGAAATCCCTATTGTGTCACGAAAGATTTAGGGAAATCTCTTCTACAGGCAGCGCCGAGTAATTAAGATGTGCTGCACATTTCAGATGCTCTCACCCGACACAAGCAATTGGAGGTGCCCAGCACTTGCACATAAATACTTGACCTGTTCATACTAAACACTTCATTTTTGGACCTAATGACTGAGCTTGGGAAAAGGATGAGCTGGTTAACACAGCAGTGTTTATTCACCTGCTCTGATCTCCCTACAAAGTGCACTAAAGGAAATACACTAAACAAATACTGCTCTCATTTCACACGCTGGCACAAAACATAGAAAAGAAGATGTCCCGTAAAGATGCATCTGATAATCAGCTCTCCTGGTGTATCTTCTCAGTGGACAATGACTAAAGCTGATCCCGGGACAACAAATCCATTGGGCAACAACTTTCTAGGTTTCAAAAACTTGTACAAAATTGCTCAACACTGAAGCAAACCTAAAAAAGCCCATATCTCTGTCTGCATGAGAGAAAAAAACTAGGCAAAATTCAAGGAGCTGCTTTATAATGAAAAAAAAAATTAGAGGAGAACTGGCTGTGTGAAAGAATTCAGCATAAATGGGATCCCTCCAGAATTTAATGAAACAAACCAGACATGAGATGTAGGAGGAAGGTTAAACTGAAAATTTTAACGACAGAAAAAACACAACCCCCCAAAGGTCTCATATACTTCCTCATTACTTTCTATCCCAAAGACTTTGCTCCATACACCTGGCTGGGTGTGCAAGCCTTTCGTATTCTTCAGGGACAGTGAACCTCGAACTCTGGTACAACCTGCACTTCACTGCTTTTGGTCTTAAGGATCCACCTTTACGAGGACAGCAAAATCCTCTTAACCTGAAGATAAATTTCCCTAAACCTCTGCCCCCGAAATCTCTGCTCAAGTTCAAACAAACATTTCAAAGAGCTCTTAGTAAAACGTTTAGCTCCGGAAGATGAGGTTTAAAACACTTCAGCGGAGAGTTAGTGAGAAATTCAATATGTTCTTATACTCGTGACCAAGAGAGGAAAATTAGCCAGCACGGGATCAGTTGTAAATTATATGAGCTCTACTTGGTAGCACCTGCCACTGGCTTACAACAGCACGTGGGTTAGTTAATAGGCCCTTCAGCCAGCACAAAATGGACAAGTTTCTAGCAAGCTGATTTAACACTTGCCACTAGATCTCCTTGCAACCAGCCTTTACATTAGCCAGCTAGTTCAGGGAAGTATTTTTCATTAGGATTGAGTACCTCAAATTCTCCAGTCTTGTCTATACCACAGCAACGCATGGCTTGGATTGGATTGATTTAAAAATCAATCTTGTTTAACTGGGGTGCGCCCGTAATGCACATCCACTTCAATCAGCCTAAGCATTGCGTACATCTATTAAGCTTAACTTGGTAAACTCTTATAAACAAAGGTTTCATCTAACTGATGCTACCAAATTAAGTTAAATCAATAAAATGATGTTTAAACTGATGTAAATATGTAATTACAGGTTCGCACCAGCTTAACTACAATTGATTTGTCACTGGCTGATGTTACACTGGTGTTCCCTTCAGAGGAGGGGAAGACAAGGACAGCAGTTATTCCTAAAAACATTTCACTGTGCACTTGAATTTCCTTCTTAATATTAGGAACTGCATTGTATGTAAATTACAATTAACAACATCAGAGTGGCAATTTTAAGGATAAACTATGAAAGCAGCAAACCCTTTCCCTTTTGTTCAGATTATAAAACCCAGCCAGCTGTTTCTGATTAGGAAAGCTGTTTCATGCTGCTATTTACTAATCTTTTTTTTATGTTGCAGCTAATGACCTGCTGTTCTTACCTGTAATGAGTGTAAGGAGTAAGGTTTGGTACCTCCAGCATCTGAGCATCAGGTTCATTCTCCACCTCATGAAGACTCACCCATTCTTCTTCATCACCCAGCACACCAACCTGAACAGGGGAAAGGTACAAAGTAACACAAAGCAGACTATACATGTAAATAAAAATAAATATATATAACCTCTTTTACAACGTGTGTCATCACAGCAGTGGAAGCACAAACACTGTTAAACACCTATTATCCAGTTAATACTAATTTTTTATATGACAAAGCACTAGTTATTTTTAAAGAGAACACAGAGCCAAGCTAGCCAAGTTTCCTTGTACCTGTTGAGATTTCACTGGATCCTGTGATAAGATCCATTCCAGGAAAAACACCATGAGAGCAGTAATACCCTGTTCAATTTTGCTGCCACAATACAAAAGTATCAAGTAGTAATAAAAGAAAATGAAAAATAGCCTTGATAATAACTCGCAGGAACTGATGCATACTAAATAAGTCTCAATGGAGGCAAAATGCCACAGAAATGAAGACAGAGAAACAAGAACAAAGTCAAAGAACAAAAGTGTTTTAACCTCATCTGCTGCTCTGCACTTAGACCAGACTTTTCCACGTGCAATCCTTTGTATTAATTAATCACAACATGTTGCCCAACATGGTCCCTCGGCTCCGGCAGCGTTAGAAGGGACTAAACGGTGATGAGAACTGAACATTGCTTTCCATGCAGCTTCCTGGAGATTAAATGAAGATGAATCAAGACTTAAAAGGAAGCCAGCAAGGCATGAGAGAAAGGCCAGAGCCTGCCCTGGGAACACGGCAGCATCCGTGGGCAGGGCTGTGTGCCCGAGAGCCACAGGAGGAGCGTGGAGAAGGGCAGAAGATTGCTGGGCTCCACTTTGGACGTTCACACGTGCAGGGCAGCTCAGGGCTCCCTGGTGTAATCCCCCAGCACTGTGCTCAGGCACCCTGGTGTCCCAGCCCTGCCACAAAGGGCAGTGCCTGTGCCCAGCTCAGCCTGGTATCCACTCACGGGCTGCAGGATATTAGAGACAGTCATTCCCTCCGGTGTCTGTTTACAGAGCTGATTTCCATGAAGACTCCCCATCCTTTTTTAACCTGCTGACACTATCTACTCCCACAGACTGCCGTGGCAACAAATTCCAGGGGCTCACAACCCACTGTGTAAAGAGCTATCTCCTTTAAATCTCTTTTAAACAGATCCCTTATGAGTTCTGTGTACAAGTTACGGCCACAGACACTGCCAAAGCCCTCCATAGGCACCACGGCCCAAAGTATCTCACATACCCCAAGTATTTCAAATAGAAAGTTAGGTTTCATTCACTCATTTTTTTTTTCCCTTCAGGAGAAGCAGCCTGATTTATTTATAGATGTTTTAGTTCTTCGCTCACCCAGGACTTGACGTGCTGCATATTTATGTTTGTGCATGAAGAAAGGACACAAAGAAAATTAGGCCAAAGAAATAAGTTCTGCATTGCACTGTGCAAAGAAGCCTCTGTGATCTTCCCAGCAGAGCTCTGCTTTCACGGAGGGACATGGCTGAACAGATCTGGATGGGCCTTTCAGTCTTGCTGGTGATTAAGGTCACTGCCACACACTAAACAACATATAAAACACATGGTAGTGAAGATTATGGACCTCTTAAAATCCCCAGTCCTAACCAAGCTCCATAAATTGTGCTAAAGCCCATGGATGCAGAAGCTTAAGGGGAAAAAAGTTGAGACAGGTCTGAATGGTAAAACAGAACACCCCTAAACTAAACCCAGAGAAGAAAGAGATGATAAAGAGAATTTAAAAAACCCAGCCTCCACAAGCAAAGAAAGGATGAGAGGGTTGATTTCAGTCAAGGAAACAGAGAACACTTTTTATTAAATGAGTTTTCTATTAATACTGTAGAAAGTCTATAGCAAATGCTTACTTTTGCAAATCTTCCACTTAACAGCGTCACCTCCAAGGGCTGCAGTGATTGTATAGCTACAATCCACAGCACTCTGGAGCCTGCAAATAATCTCCAGTGGTGACTAAGTCGTCTTTTTATATTCTAAGAGCAGTAAGAGCTTTTCAAAATAATTCTTGCAAAAAAGAAGAACAAAAAAAAAAAAGGAAGAAAGGCAGGCACACAGGTTGCAGTTGCTGTGCAGCAGCAGGCAGGTCATTAATACACATTAAGGACCACAGGGCTGTGAACACCTGACATTGACTCAAGCGTGAGATGAGTCCAAACTGGTTTGCAGTGAGACAGTTCCTGGCAGGCTGGAAAGGCGGAAATATTGAGGATCTTGTACTGTTAGAGAAGCAGGACTCTGGCAAGCACCTCAGAAGCCACCCAGAAGACAGGTGTGAATGCTCTCCCTGGGAGGAATGCTGGGGGCAGATGCCAACCAAGCCCAGCATGGTTGCTCCCAACCTCAGGAGTCAACTGGTAACAGTTGACCAATATCTGTACTGGGACGTGGGCAAAGTGACAGCACAGTCCCAAACTAGCCACTTTTAGACTCATTTTCTGCCAAAATTAGTGACAGAGAGGCAGCAAAAAAATCAACCACAGGCACAGTTCTGTGATTCAGCAAAGATTTTAAGAAAAATATATCAGAAACCTCCTTTAGTTAGAACAATACTTTGTAACGTTCCCTGGACCTGGTACCAGCATTTGGGGAACTGACTTCTACTGAAATCAGTGGTAATGGTATACTTTTTGTGTGTTTTTTTTCAAAGCAAGAGGAGTGAAGGGTTAACAGCTGTAGGGCAGCTTGGTAAACAGCCTGGGGACTTCTGCATGACCTCTGACTTGTGTGGCCAAGCAACTCTAGGTCCATGTTACTCAAAAGATCTTTCACTTATTTATTTTACATATATATATATGTATATTCTCAAGTGAATTTTGGAAGAAAACGTTCAGGGATGGCTTCTATAATTTTAACTTCCCTAAGATCTATAGCAGATTCCAAGTTTCAGGCTCTGGAAGGAAAAGGAAATTATTTTTGCTGGAACACTCTGATGTCAGATCAGAGGAAATGTATCAGTTTCAAGAATCCGAGTACAAAGGGATTCCCACGGGGCAAAACGAACTACGGGCACTGGTACGGATAAAAGAGTCCTTTGAGGGGCAAGAGCCCACTCTGAGCAGCTCTGCATAAAATCAAGTGAAGTTAAAGGCTTCTTTCTTGTAGCCGTTTTTTTGGCTAACAGTGTATGCAAACTTCAGAGCGGGATGGTGTTTGTTGACAGGCGCACACGTATTCGTGGGTGCACTGTTTTGGGAGGCAGATGAGACACCAACTGCTTTTGTGTTGCCATCAGCATAAAAACTCCTCAAGGAATGCACTCTGCATCTTCCCAGCTCTCTGTGCACCAGGGCCACAATCCCCAGGGACACCAGGACTGCCACAAGAAAAACACCCTTTCCCCTGAGACACTTCATAGGATGCTGCATAACAACCAGCCATCACTACTTAGCACGTATTCATTCCCATCTCTCAGCTGCTCCCAAGGCATTACACTCAATAAAAAGGCATATTCCTTTCTTATTGCAGAAATGAGACAGTATAAAACAATATTGGAAGGGATGTTGGAACCTTTTCCTTCTCTGTGCATTAGTTTCTCCTTTTCTTAAAAGGAAAACGTTACATATTTTATAAAATGACTTAACATTTTCTGATGGAATGCACTGTATGGGCGAATTTGCACAATTCTGACTTAAACCCCAAAGTAATACAAATTTGCAACAAAAAAATCATTTGTATAAGACAGCAATGCCGCCAAAATTTGGAACAGTTATGAAGTGCTGACTGCAGAAAGGAAAACACAGTGTTTCTGTTCATTACAGAGGTACCCTGTGTTCCACTATAGTTCAAGATGTGGCAGAGTTTTCATTTTAGAGGTCCATAACTCACACCCCTGGAATCGCTTTGGGAGGAATTCGGTTCACAGGACGTCTGCCTGGGTGCAATCTTTTTTCTCACTAAATCCTCAAATCGATTCAGCCATTTTTGATTTAAAGATTGTCAAAGGCATAAAATTGTCAGAGTTTCAGACACTTTATTTACCAGCCCCAAAGTGAAAACGACACTGAGAGAATCACCTGGTGCAACGGATGAATCCTATCTGGGTCACTGACTTAACCCACAAAACCAGATAAATTCATGGTTGAAGCTGCAACGCCTTTCCCAACTCACGGCTTTAGAAGGGAATACAGTGATAATACTTTAAAGGTTTTACCACTTTGAAACTCTGCTACTGCTCACCATGACATTCACACAAAATCTCTCTAAAAACAGCAGAAAGGCTTTAAGCAAAAACTCTCCCTAATAGCCCATATACTCCTGGCTCCAGGAGATGTAATACCTCTTCAGAAATGGGCTTTCAGCCATTCCACAGGTCCTCTGCTGCCTGCAAATAGCATTAATCACCAGAAAACACACCAAACGGGGCAGAAGTTATCCCAGCTTTTCTAATGAGCCACCGGAAAGCTCAGTGGTATGGACTGAGCACCCACCAAGGCACAGTCATGATGGGTTGAAATTGGATGATCCTCAAGTTTCCTTCCAACCCAAACCATTCTATGATTCATTTCTGTACTTCTCCTGACAAAACCCCAGGAAAAATCCGACACAAGAAAAATAAGCTGAAACTGGATTGCAAACATGAAACTACATGAACGCCAGCAGGGATTCATAGCCATTCCTGGCTGAAAATTGCCAAAAAAATGTCTGCAATATATACCCTAAATGCATCTGAGAGTACAGGGTGGCTGGAAGGATTTATGCAGTTCCTTGTGCCGGAACAAGTTACCTGTGAGTGTCAGTGCCACAAGGCAGCGACTGCTGGTCCCTCTGAACAAGTGTCAGCAAAACCTTTATATTACATTTGACCCTCTTCTCTATGTAATGGGGAAAAAAAACCACACTAGAAGTACTTTTTAAATACTATTGGTACATCCAGTTTTCTCCAGTCCCGAGTCAAGATAAAAAGATGGAAAAGAACCAACCTAGTGGTTTTTAAGAAATCCCTTCAAAAGCACTGAATGTAGCTTCGCTTGAAACACAGAAATGGGATTTTTAACGCTTGATATTTCAGTATCTACCAACACTAAACTCTTACAGACCTGATCTCCTCTCATGTTCATTGACATAATTGAGAATTAGTTCCACAGCGGCTCCCGTGAATTTACACCCCGGCACAAAACACAGAAACCAGGGCCAGATGCACAAAATTTCACGTCAACTGGAATTCCCAGCTGTGTTTTTAATCCAAATTGTTCATGAAGTATCAGACTTCAAAAATGGCTCTCAGCCAAACTGAAGTACTTGGATCATTTTCTAGACCTGCCCTCACCACGGAAGCTTTCTGCCAAATCAAGGAACAAAGAAGAAAAACACGTTGGTGGCAGGTTGTTTGTGTGTGTGTGAATATAAACAGCTGAATTTTGACTGTGAGGACCCAGACATCCAGAGTGAAAGGCAAATTCCCAGGAGAGATGGAAGAGAAGAGGCAGAAAATCAGAGATGCCCAATGCAAAGCGATGGCCCAGCTTACAGAGGGGGACAGAGATGGAGTGCACAACGTACAGATCAGTGTTTTATAGTTACATGTGATCCCATCGCTTGGCAATACCATCTGGTTTAAAATCACAGTATGCAAAACCACCCCCTTAAGTGGCTTTTAATTTAATGCTAAGGCATGAAACACTTAACACTGCTATTAAAAGCTGTAAATGGGTCAGTGAATGAAAGATCCAGAAGGACAAAACTCCTCCCTACATTGCTGTCCAGAAATGCTATAGTGGGTGGGGTCCAACCACTGCCCTTCAATTCAACACAGTCCTAAGGAACATTTATGGTTGCCTGTGCTCAAACACAGATGTTGCAACAGCTGCCTGCACCCCGGCACAGACACATCCCAGAGCAGAACAGACTCCATGAACGCAGAAAGGAAGGCTGGGGTGTCACTGGCAGCTCTTCGGCAAAAGCTCGTGTCTCTTCGAAGGGAGGGCGGGGAAACCTGTGAGGTCCACAGGGCAGGTCCAAGGCAGCTCAGGCCCAAGTGAGGATGGAGGCACCCCTGCCCTTACAGTGAGGCTCCTCTGTGCAGAGACTTGATCCGTCTGGAATCCTCCCGGCTGGATCAAGGCTCGCTCATAGCTCTGGGTGTGATCCTGCCTGAGTCAGTGCACGCAGAAGGCAGGAGGAGGAAAGTCTTGGGATACGGATGGGGAGAGGAAACGGGAGCAGGACAATGAGGGCTCTGGTTTAGATCTGCTAAAGGTGCTGTGAAATTGCACTTTAAGAGAGAAAGAGCCTGAGAGGAGTGCTGGCAGAAAGGGGCTGTGAACAAAGGATTATACGCAGCTGTCATCCTGAAAACAGGATTTGCTGCATCCTTAAGGAGTTGCCAGTTTCTCTTCATACCTGAAAAGATTTTTGTTAATCAGGTGAGCAAGAATTTTTGTTTTTTTCATTAAATCCACTAGGAACAACATTTCTTGTCACGCTGAAGCTGAACAGTGAGGTGAGGTGTGGTGAAAAGGACTGCCCAGACTCTACAAGGACTTTGGGGTGCTCCCTCTCCAGATGGAGCAAATAATTCCAAGATCTATCCAAACCACAACCCCCTTGACTTTACCAGCAATGCATGAGATATTGATGAAGGTTGCTGAACAAGAAAGACCCTTCCTTCCCTCCTTGCACCACCAAAGACCACTCAACCCACTGTTTGTACCCAGGATCTTCAAGGATGCAGCTGAACTCCATGGTAATTATTACTGCAGTTTTAAAGCATTCCCATTTATTTCACGTCAGTGGCATTTTGCAGCTCACAGAATTAACAAATTCCTAGCACTATCAATGTGGTGTTCCAGCAGGAAAATGCTTCTCAGAATGTGCTAAGCCACCATATTATTGGATTTCAGTGTTTAATTCTGTAATATGCAATAATGTGTATATAAATGGCACAAAATGTACCAACTTGTTCACAACAATCTCATTACCAAGTGAAGTGATTGTATCAACATGTCTAAGTGGTGATGGTGATTTAAGAAGTCCAACATTTGGTCTTAAAAACAGATTATATTATTTATAAAGATCTGTGGGTGGAAAGGAAGAAGCAAAGCTCATCTGTCAGGAGAACAAATGAGGAATATATAACTCCTCCAAGGCATAATGACAGCAGAAAGAGGGATATTGTTTAAAGCTGATGAAGATGAGAATTCGTCCTATTCACATCTAGAGGCCTGGGTAGAAAACCTTGGTATATTCAATTATAAGATAGAAAAATACACTCAATCTCATGAATAATGGTACCTTTACTGTTCAGTGCAATTCTTTCTACATGTCTGATTCCATGAGATGATAATTCCAGGTTTGGATGCGGTTTGAAAAGACACCTCACAAGACCAAAACACAGGTTTCACATCCTTCTTAAAATGAATGGATGGACTAAAGCTGTGCTGTGTGTGTTGCTTAGGATGTGACTGGTGCTCTTCTGAACATAAACAAACCAGCTTTACGAAAACACATGTGGTTTATTCAAAGGGCAAGCATTCTCACACACACACACATATATATCTATATAATAAATCACATTTTTCTTTTGCTCCTTTGAACAGAATTCGCAGTATTCACATGGCCCTTCTCTCCTTGGCTGACACACAGACATTTTCCAGCTGACCTCTCAAGCTTCCCTGCATCCCAACCTTCTCAGGACCCGCAAACATCTACCACGAGGCCACTTAGGGAGGACATGGGACCCAAAATTAAACAAAAACTGTAATCCAAACAGCAATTCCTTATTTAGACCCTTTATAACCCCTCAGAGACTTCCTTAAGAGATTTTAGACAGGGCCATACCTGTCCTTCGACTATCCACTTGGAGATGGAGGTTTTGCCATCGTACCCCGGCCGGAACTGAAGCGTGGCAGAGCGAGGGCTGATGTTGGAGATCACCAGGTTGGATGGAGCACCTGGAAGTTCTGGAGAAACAGAAATGGAAAGGAGAGGTGGGAACACTCTTAGTCCAGGGCCTGGTAACACAAGCTGAAATTCAGTGTTGCAACATATAAAACGCCTTGGTAACAATTATAATAGAGAAAATGCTTCTATTTACTCCAGTTGGGGTTTTTCTTCTTCTTGGCAGAATGTCACAGACAGCATTGCTGTTTCTGCTGCTCTGAACATGCAGCACATTTTTACAGACCAAATGAGGAAACCAAGAGTTCACCTACAGAATTACAGAGAAGCTTCTCAGTGCACAAAGCCTGGGGGCTCTGGGGGGAAGTTATTTCCATCTCCAGGTCTGCCAAGTCACCTAATTCCACTGTACTTCTGTTTGTCCAGAATTATATGACAATAATTTTTACTGACTTCTTAGAGTACATACAGCCAACGACAGAAAGAGACTCAGAGTTTTGGGTAGTATGAGGAAGATTTCACAATTCTTATACTGACCTAAACCAGCTGGATTTTCCAGGGCATTTTTGATGCCTGATTAAAGTAGATGAACTTTTATCAAATTCCTGTAGCAAACCAAGAGGGTGACCCTCCCATGAGGGAAAATTTGCAGCCCAAATCAGATCTTTGCCTCACATCAGTCAAACTTACAGTGGCATTTACATAGTTTATATCATCTGAATTAACATCAAAAGCAAGTCCAGGAAAGAGATTAAATATAGATGGTTTAGAATAAATTCTCAGTAACACCTGCATTTGTAAGACATGGAAATAACTACTACAATCAGGAATCACCTAGTGGAAGGTGTCCCTGCCCGTGGCAGGGGGTTGGGACGAGCTGATATTTAAGGTCCCTTCCAACCCAGACGAGTCTGGGATTCTCCGACAATGTTGCACAAATGCAAAAGGCCAAAAATGGGCAGGTTTTTGGCATATATTTCAAATCTGCAGGAACACCCAGTATTTCTCGATTCTTACTTCACATTTGTGGGAACCAGGATCAATAAAGTAACCCTGCCCAAGCAGAATATTGCTGTTATCTGGCTAACAACAGGGAGCATGGCATCGATCCAGTCTACAGCTTGTCACAATTACCTATGATTGGGCAAAAGAAAGGCAAACGTACTTCAGGACGTAGAGAAAAGTTCAAAAATATCGGGGGAAAGGAAAAAACGGATTATTCTCAGCCATGTATAATAACTGCTCCACTTTGGAAAATTCTGCTTCTACAACCTACATTTTAACTGAAACTGCTTGTTTGAGGTGTGAATTGGCTATTTAGTTTGCTTTTTACAGCAATGAGGGAGAATGTAGAATTTTAAAAACCAAATGCCAAAAGGGTAAATGTACAGGTGCCCAAATGGTAACTAAGGCAACGGGGGACAGAAATACTTCTTCCCAAATCTTTCTCAGACCACAAGCGCAAAACCTTGTAAATAAGATTTTAGTTTCACTATACAGGTGACCTCTCATAGCTGATGTAAGCTATCCTTCTTCTACAAGTAAAAACCTTTCCCCTTTAACACCCAAACTCTACTTTTCCCCCCAAAGCAACACTTTTTGAATAGATTCAGGTTTAGTTCTTATATTACTTTGTAAATGTCAAGAGATTTTGTACCATGCCCACCTCGTTACTTTGTCCATTCCATTGTCGTACCTACAACTCTATTTGTATACATGGCAAACATTCTCAGCTTTCTGGAATTTCCAAACTGGAAGTGTCTCCATGCTAACATCAAAACCTGTTCTCAAAATTAGACTTAAATTACATGATCAAGGATTCCAGTGCTTTACAAATAAACCCACTTTTATTATTTCTGACCTGAAGCGATCTGCGATTAGAACAATGAAACATGAAGTATTAGCACGTGGCTTTACCAACCTGGGGGCACACCAGAGGAGATGGTGGAGGACGTGACCCACCCAGTCCCCTTTGCAGTCACGGCTGCCACCTCGATGGTGTAGGTGGTGAGGGAGGAGAGCCCCGTGATCTTGTACTCCAGGGTTGTGTTGGACAGCGTGCGGGCAAGGCGGGACTCGTTCCTGCCATACACCTCCCAGGAGAGCTGGTACCCTGGGGAACAACCACACACAGGTCAGGGGGCCACAGTTTGCCTTCTGGAGCCCAGTTATACAATAACCCAGAGACTGGTAAACTGCTCTGTTGGCACGATTTGCTCGTGGTCTGTGGTGGAGCCTTGTTCCTTCCTCTGCTCCACTGTGGTCACCTTTTATAAGCAGGAAAAAAACCCTTGAAGTAAATGCAAAGTGAAGGAAATGCAAAGTAAACTGAACTGGCTGAAATACCCAAGTATTTTTCTAATATTGCTATTTTCAATAAACAATTGATGTAGGTACTCCATGGGGTATCATCTTCCTGTCAGATTACAGATGAGGGAGGATATGAGGTCTCAACAAACTGTGCCTTTTGTCTGTGACAATACAGTGCTTGCTATGAAATGGCTTGGAAACCTGGGGATAATCTCACACAAGGGTGGACTTTCACTCTGTGAACTCCATGAAGCAAACAGGAAGAAACAGTGGAAAATATAACATCTGCTCACCAGCTGGAATATCTAATTAAAAATCTATATGTGCTTAGTAAGGCTACTCCCTTTGCAGGCTGAAGTAACCTTCACTGCTGTATATCTGGCAATACTTAGAAATCTGACAATAACAATCAGGCAGGAACATTGTGGGAACCTTCCAGGAACTGAAAAACCTCTACTCCCCACCGCTTGTTCCTCACACAAATCCTTCAGCAGGGTGAATCATTATCCTTTCTTTCAAACCCATCATGGAGCCAATGCATTGTCCAAAGCTGCACTTGCCCTGACCTCCATATTATTCTTCTATCATAACCAGGCTTCCTTTTTATCACTTTGAAAAACCACTTGCCTTCCAAGAACTTTTGAAACTTTCTACTGTCTGATTTGCTCAATTTTACCTCCAAATCTGCTTGTCCTCCTCCTGCCCAGTCCTACTTTATTCTCGTTTGAACCCATGTGAACCTTGCTGTGCCAGTCTCCAGAGAGCGCGTCTGAAAAGTTTGCTTGATTGCAGCTTTCTTTGTGATTTGACTCAGAGGGTGAAAAAAAGAATACACATAGCTCTTGAATGCCTGTGAAATTGAAGTGAGTGAAAAGGACTAACAGAAAGGAATCCCACTGAGTGAACCGTGCACAAGGTAAACTGGCTAGAGAAACTCCCCACTGGGTTCCTGTTCCCATCAGCTAAGAAGAGGAATTCAGGCCAGCTGGGGGGCTTGAGGCTTTTTTGGGGTTTTTTTTTGCTTTATTTTTTTTTTAATAATAATAAAAAAAGCCCATGGCAAGATGATTAATGTATAAGGGATTATGCTATGCCAACTCCTATGGTATTAATCAACAAGAAAACATCATCTCACGAGCTAAAAGCATGGTGAGACCAACATTTCTGTGAGAGTTTGAGAGGTGTGAGATGTTCTCTGTCCTCTCTTTGAGCTGCCATCTCTGACAGAGATTCATCTTAACCTGATTTTGCATGAAAATGGGCTCAGAGTGCTCACGTAGTCACTAATTACTTTTCAGGTGATGGGACAGAGATAAAGAGAGGTGATGCTTCAACAGTTCCAGCTACACCACAAAGACTTCTCTATGCATTGCAGAGGGGAAGGGGAAGATCTCCTGAACATTCATCTGGAACTGCTTTTAAGTAAGTGTCTGAGTGGGAATTAATTAAGTCAGTAAATTACTGATGTCTTGGAAACACTGTGGTGTTTTGCTGCTCTCTGAAAAGGCTTAAGAATAGTTTACCAGATCAGAGTTGATGCAGCACAGGAGGGATTACAATCTCTGGGAGGGTTTTGACAAAATTTAGGGACTCTCTTGGCTGTATTAACAGAGGATGAGCAGAAAGGTGGGGGATGATTGTCCCCTGTATTTGATGGTCAGTGAAGAGGAAAGAAGGAGTTGCAAACAGAAAGACCATCACAAACACCCTTTTCTTTCAATAGCTGTGGGTGCAGTTTGTTCCAGACAATAAATAACCAGAGGAAGATAAGCAGGGGACTTTTAATGCTCCCTCTGTCCATTTGTTGTTTACAGACAACAGAAAGTGTCATTCACCATGTACCAGGCAATCTTCAGTGATTGAGATATCTCCTCTCCCATCTAGATAAGCTCAGGTTATATATCAAACGCTGGTGATTATTCCTTGGACATTTTATGTTTTCTCCCTTGTGACCACAGGATGAGACCCAGCTTTCCCGCCCATTAGGCACAGTCTCCATGTATTTATTTTCCGAGAAAACGTTCACCAGGAAAAACAGCCCGAGTTCACGTGTAAATTGAAGAAAAGGCAAACGAGGCAGCATTTACCACTGGACATTTTGGTCCTGAACGTATAGTTAAATTCTAGTCATATAGAAGATGAGAACAGAAAACATGCACATACAGAGCGAGCAGACACAAAGCCAAACGCGGCCACGCATAACAAAACCAGACGAAAAGCAGCGCTGAAGGAAAGCAAGAACAACCACTGCGCCCCCAAGTAGCACTGAAGCCACACTGGGTGACAGATGGGCACGACTTTGGGACGTGTGGCTGGTGGAAACACCCTCTGCGTGTTACAGACGTGATCTCTGCCAGAAACGTGTGCGGGGGAGAGAGGCTTTCGTCTGGCTCGTGTGAGAACAGGGAAGGTGCCCCAGAGCTGTGCCCCCACGCTGGCACTCCACAAAACGCTGCCTAACGGGAACTAATGACCACAGGAGTTTCAGAAATAATTTCCTGTAGATGTGGAGTAAATTCTCTACACGAGCGCAGCACACCCAATCACAAACTGTCCGTCTACATCCAGGGCCTCATAAATCAATGTTTACTGAGGCAACGAGGAAGATACTGAGATTTACAGCAGAGTAATGGGCAATTTCCCAGCGCAGGTTGGCTGCTGGGCACCCCCTCCGTGCTTCCCTCCTCCCAGCGCAGGGGCAGGGAACAAAAAGGGCCAGTAAAGACATCAACGAGCAGAAATGATGAATAATTGCCTCCTCGAGCACTCAGATCTCCAAGCAGCCCTCTATGAACCTTTGCGGTGCTCAGGGCATGAACGATTTTCCTATTCTTCTATCCCAAATGCAATTTGCATCATTAAGGACTTTTCTTTTTCCTTATAAACTCAGCTGGGCATTTTCACACCGCTGTTTTGTCATGAACAATAGAGCCTCTTTAGTTAATTCCTTCTGAAACAATTTACCCCAAACATGAGACAGTCCGTCCTCGAGCTCCACCAGGTTTCCACCCATTCTGGGAGGCAGCAGATTGCTTCTGGCAAAGCAATTCTGCAACACCGAGCATGGTGCTGCTCCTTGATGCTTCACAAGGATCATTATTACATCATCTTGGACATTAAGGCTTGGATGTAGGCACCTAAATTTAAGCACTCGGGCTTGAAAGGCTTTGGCCAACTTCACTGAATCAATACTGCTCTGCTTTCAGAAGTCATTAGTTTCTATTCTCAAAGCACTTAAATCAGTGCATATTTCAGGAAGGTGACCGTGGTGCAAAGGCAGGGGATGATCTGCACAAGGACTCCACGAACAGCCCGGAACACACACGGACAAACGGTGCAAGTGAAGCTTCACAGAGGAAACACTGACAACTACGAGTCCTATCAAAACAACCAGACCTGTCAAAGTTAAAATGCTTCAGGAAATTGGACTGATACAAATGATAATACAATTTTATAAAAAATTAAACATTTCAATGTCAATGGTCCCAAACCAAAATATTTTGATTGATGTGAAATTGTCTTCTCCCTTCCCAACTGCACCTTTTAGCTCCAGTAATTTATAAGTTGGGAGTTTTCTTGTGCTTCAAAACCTTGAAAGCCTTTGTTAAATGGAATGTCCATCCTGTGCAGCTGTAATACTTTCCCATCTGAAAACAATACTGCCTCTGTTGATAAGAACTAGAGGTTTCCTCAAGTATTTATAGCTTCCTTTATGAAAAATAATGAAGTTGCTGATGTTGTATCTGCACTGGCATAGAGCAAACAGATAAATAGCTTGTCAAATGGCAGACTCATCAAAGGGAAACAGGAGAGTTCTGAACCCTTGTGATGGTTTGTAACAGATTAAGTAATGACATGCAAATTCTGTCACGCAGTCCACAGCCAGACCACTTGATCACAGATGAAGGACAACTGCTGATTTCAGGCTCGGTCTTGATTGCAAATCTTAGCAATGCCAATCCAGATTTTGCAGCTGTAAACTCCACGTAGGAACCCCCCACCTCTGGGGCAAAGGCCAGGCATGGTCTCACAAATTCCCAGAAATTCAGTAATGCAGGTGGAGGTCACGGAAGATTTAACAAGACCAGAAACCCTGTGGGGAGCTGATTTCTAACACAAACTGCCTTTCCAGTCACCACAATCATGAGCTGCCAGTAATTGGGCCCAAACCTTCTATAATGTGCCCTGGTGACATCTCAATTACCCGAAAGAGCGACTGGGAAACCAGCAGCCAGTTCTCCCTAAACACTCTAATACACAAACAGTTTTTCACTGCAATAATACATTCCACCTCACACATGCTTTAAAAAAAAAAAAAAAAAAGCAGAGCTAGAAGCTGATACCTGTGATGATGCCATTTTTCTCTACAGGTTCTTGCCAGCTGACCTTGAGTGAGGTGTCCAGAATCTCCGTGAAACTCAGGTGTCCCACTGCTCCGGGCTCTGGTAAATCAGAAAAGGAAAGCTGTTAATAGGAGAACCCCTCTTAATTGTGAGCCAATTCACATGGCAAAGTTAGGGATGAAGAAATGCAGCACCGAGCGAGGGCCAAGGGAAGGTGAAGACATCTCTGAGAGGGAGAATACGAGCTGGGAAGAAACACTCTGGCTATCATCACATAAATTATTTCACCCAGTCACCACCCTGGCTGCGTGGAGAACTGAAGAGCGTGGAAACAGGAGACCTGCACACAACTTATTCCTTCCTCTCTTCTTCATCTAACTTAATTAGCACAATCATGCTGGCAGTCGTGCAGGTGGTGGTGTTTGCTGTTTTCCCTCAGTGACAGGAGCGGGGTGTTCACCTGCACTGCCTTGTGTAGCTTATGTGGACTCAGGTCTGCAGCAACACCACCAGCAACCCCCTCATCTGGAAAGTCTTTTCCCTATGCAAGGTCACAGCAAGGACAGAGTCACCAAGCCACTGCTTGGATAAATTGTCTCAAAAAAACTCTAAAAATGTCCAGCATAATGGCAACTGTCTTCTGTAAAATGAATGCAAGTGTGTGAAACTTTTAAAGGGTTTTTATGATGTAGCTAAAGAGCTCTTAAAAATTTCAGCTCCCCAGTGTGCAATGGAAGAGCATAAAATGGAATGACTGTCAAGAATATGCCATCCTCCCTCAATTTTGATTTTCAAGGAAGACAACCTGACTGATTTTTGATCCAAATGCTGTTCTGTCCTGAATCGATGTACTGGAAAAAGGAGGTTTTGTTCACTTTACATTCACTGTGCTTCTGTCATTGGATCCCTGCCCGAGTATCCTCCAGCTCCACTGACATCAGTTGGCAATTTCTTGTCTGCAATTTCATATTTTGTTTCCTCTTCAATTTAGTCCAGTGTCTCATTCCCCTCCAGCTATGACAAAGAGAGCTCAAACCCTGCCAGTAGGTCACGTACAAACCCATTTGCAATTCTGCAATCCTTGTGAGGAAAACCTCCAGATCCACTCTGTGATACCAACAGTCAAAGCCCCACAGCAGAGCTGCTGATCCCGTAGGGATCCCAGGAATCCAAACAAGAGCAGGGCAATTATGCACTATTTGGGACCATGGATCTGCAGACATGGAAACCACATTCTCACAAAGCTTTACTCCAATTAGCCCCTGCAGTCTCAGTCCAGTTTTAATGTCATCACCAAACACAGGCGCAGGTGACTCCAAGCCAGGACATGATGCTTCTGACTGGATGTCAGGCTTTGTTTGACCTACAGCTCGTCACCAAACAGATCCATTTGCACAAGTTCTTTTCTAGAGGATGGACTAACTTTGCTATACAGACAGAAAATTATCACCTGCAAACGTGAATGACAGTCCTTTCAAATCTTTTTTTCCCACCACATAAATCCTGAAGCAACTTAAGAGTCAACGAGTTCTTCCACAAAGATGCATCACACCACCCTGCACATAACTTCTCAGCCACTGTGAAAGGTGAGGGAAGCAATTCTGAAGGATTAAAGAAGGAAATAAATGAAAAAAATTCTGCTCATCTCCACTGCCGAGGCTCCTTGTGGCACACACCTAGAAACGTTTCAAATGGTTTACAGAATACAAGTCTGGTTTTCCCTTGCTCTACATTTTCCAGTGGAATTTTCTCCTGTTTAAAGTGGCACGTGATCCCAACACTTCCATGAGATAGTCTCAAAGTCTTGGCTCTGCTTCTTCTCCCACTTTGTGGAAAGTCTTTTAAGGCTCATTTTTGCAGTCTTTCCTTCAGCAGAAATACTAATAGTCTCTCCTCTTCCCAGTTGATTAATTTTTGCAGAATCTTGGGAGTCTTTTATCTTTGGTCTCATTCCTCACTGAAATCAGCCACAGGGTTCAACTGTCCTTGAAGGGAGAAGACAGATGAACCCAACAAAGACAGTCAAACACATTCACAAACCATCATTGTCTAAAGTTTTGTTTCCTTAGGAAAACAGGCAAAAAAATTGATTCTGCACACAGGAAGCTAATCCACGTTTCTCTTTCCACGAGATCTTTTGCTTTAACCCAAGACAAACAAGTTTGAGTTCACGTTAGTGGCTCACACACACTTCTGGTAGTTAAATTGTTATCTCTGGTTTAAGTCTACATGTGCTTTTGTGGCACAGCTTTAGCATATAGAGGACACTAACCACAACAGCAAAATCCACGGCAAAGTCATTTGCTCCATGTTCTTCCAAGAAGATCTCATGAAAAATTGGATTAGCACTTTGAGCCTCACTTCTGTGAATGTTAATGACAATCCAATCGGATTTTTCTTTACGGGAACACTGACCAGCCTAAGAGATTCCTATTCAGGCAAAGTAGCATTTCTAAAAGCAATATCTTAATGGATATTAGGCAGTTTTTATTGTGATTTGAATCTGTAAATGGGCAGCAGTGTTTATGCTGCTCCAATGCAGGAAGATACCAGAGCTCACTGTGGATGTAACTGAGAGGGCCACTGCACTTTAGTCCTTATCTGAATCAGACACACACGAGACTTGTGAGTCCCAAATATGTCTTGAGCAAACACTTCCAAGGGGCCACAGAGGCCAAACCATTTTCTGGTGCAGGAAACAATTTATATGCTAAACTATCCAGCTCATTTTACTTTATCCTGGCTCCAGTTTTTCAGAATAAAAGTTACTCCCTTGTTATGATCCTGGTTCTTTTACACAAATGTTTGCAATATAATATAGAAACAGACATTCTCAATATATTGAACTACGGGAGGAAACAATCATAAATTAATCATTGACCTCCACAAGAAGTTGCAGTGCTCAGTTCCTAAGAAGATCAATTCATATTTATTTGGGTGCCTGAACATGGATTTAAGAGCATATGGACTCACGGACATAAACAATGCATCGTGTGTTGGCTGAACCAGACTATGAAGCCCCCAGCTAATGATCAATGTAAAAAAATCATCCGTAATGAAAAAACCCCAAACCAAAATCAAGTATTTGCCACGGGCTAAAAGAACACACATGGAAAACCAGATGAGGCCACCACCTGAGAGGTAACTTGAGAAGAGACTGCAAACTGATTGTGAAGCTGAGGGCAAATTTTAAGCAGAGAGGTTTAAAATTCAGGCTTTTCCATCGGAGTGCTGAGATTCCCTGGCAGTGCCAAGGGGTACTCACTGTCCTCCAGGGTGCGCAGGAGCTGGGGCGGGCTCCGGGGACCGTCCCCCGGGGTGGTGAAGCACAGAACGGAGGTGTAGTAGGTGGTGTACTTCCTCAGGTTGGAGATGCAGCCGCTGTGGACGCCGTGGAAATCGGGAGCGATGGTGACCACAGTCACACTCTCCGGAGCATCCGCCGGCCAAGCCAGGAGCTGGGCAAGTTAAATATGGATGAGCTCTCATTAGAAGTTGTGTCTATTTGGAGTTAAAGTACGCTTGGCTGCCAAAACCATCTTAATCTGATTGTAAAGAAGCAGGCAGTGCTGTTAAAATACTGTCAGCTCTGATGCTGAACAGATGGATGGAGCAGCGATACCGGAGGGATGTCTGTAACACTCACTGGTGATGGGGGATACACCAGCATTGCAATTCTCGGCGCCTGCTACTGAACAATACCAAAGTTCTTGCAAATGATTTTTCCTGTGACACGAGCCTTTCATCAGCCTGGCCAATCTCTGCTGCTGAAAGCGAGCTGAAGGAAGAAAAGTACTTTCAGTGCTACTCTGCCATAAATGCTTTCTCTTGTTTTGGGGTTCCCTTAAAGATCCCACTGTCTGGGGAGGTCAGAGGGATTAGGAGGTGAGAGATGGGGACACACTCATCGTCCTTCCCCTCCCAGAGCCCCCCAGCACCCCCCTGAGCAGCCCTGCCTAAGAGGCTGGGAGCACCACAGCGTTCAGTGGACTGGGGCCATCCCCACTGTGACTGACTCAAGCCGTTCTGGAACTACAGAAAGAATAGAAAATGGTTGTAAAGATGATTACTACAATTTCCAACACCTGAGTCCCAAAAGTTAGACTCCTGAAGACATTTTCATGCATTTAAAATAGGGAGCTTGTCAGATGAGCTCAGTTCTTCCAGCTCTCATTCATCTCAGTGGATGTTCTGCGTGATCAATATCTCTGAGAGTGCAATACCTTATGTGGAGGTACCTAAATGAGGACTTAAAAAATTCATTTCTGGCAAATGACTTTGAAATTTTGAAACAATTTTTGAAATCGCCTTAAAGGCTTAGGGGTCTACAGCTTGAAAGCGCTTATGAAATTTTTATTTTGTCCAAAAATCCTTACTACGTAGCTCATAAAACGTGTTAAAATTCTAGGCCTGACTCAGTATCTGTGTAAATCCTGCTGCTTGTATTGATTTCTGGCTCATAAACATGAATAGATACCTGAAATTAATGAGCCATATTTGACACATTTAGCCAACGTTTAGTCTCTGATAATCAGAAAGCACAGTTAGTGGACTGCAAGGAGTAATTTTGTTAGAAATATTTCATGTTGGAGAAGGTGTGCTTTACAACTTATTGAAATGCAAATAAATTCCAAAGAAAAGATAAAAATGGGAAATGGTTGAAGAGGGTAGTAAGTTTTATTTTCTTTTCTAAATCACCTCTGTGGGTTACAGTTGGCATGCATAACTTTTGGACTGAACTCTTTTTTGAGTGCATTTCATTGCATGTTTGTCAGGAAACGTGCAGAAAATAAAGGTGAACAATTTTGTCAGCTAAAGGACAAAAAATGGGTTTGAGTCTTTAAAAAGGCAAAGGCCTAGCTTTGACTACGAGTAACTTATAAATCATTCACCAAAGGAGGTTACAGAAGTAAGTGACAGAAAAGTTCTCACACAGTCTTTGTACTGCAATTCACAATGCCTGTGAGAAACAGGAATGGTAAAGCCATGGCAATCTACTGCAATCAAAGAAATCCAAATAAATAGAAATTCTGATGATCTCACAAGTTTTCACTGGCCACTGAGAGATACAATTCATGATTTCAGTTATTTTATACCATTGCTCAAGAAATGGAAACATAAATTAGAGGTAGCTACACAATGAAATGAAGGATCTTTAGACTGAAACTCTGAATACAACAGAGAACGAAAATCTGAAATAATACTTTTGCAAATCTGGGCTCACCATGCTTGGAATTGCACCAGAAAATGATATTGCACTGCAGTCCACTGAACCCCAAAAGTGCTTTTATTCTCCAGAGTCTGAACAGAAGCCAAGCTCCACTTTGGTCTGGAGGTTCCAGGATATTGTCCTGCAGCCCTGGCAGCCACTGAGCCCTGGGAGCTGATTCTGTCTCTGGGAAAAGCAGACAGACAGGTCTACACGTATTTAGTCTTTCAGCAGTGGGATTCTGAAACCACTGCTGGTCTTCATGAGACGTACACAGATGTGGCAAAAATACTGAGGCTCTCAAGCATTCCTCTGTCTCCGTTTCTCCATCACTTTGAGACACTCTTGGAGAAGGATCAAGTCTTCTGAAACATCTCAAATCCACGTACAATCCCTTAATTCACAGCTCCCCTTCCGAACTACACACCCTACTCAGCCCACTCAACATTCCCTCACCCAACACCTCAACCAGCCTTCCTCCTCCCTGCTCACAAACCAGGCCTGGCTTCCCTTCACCTGCTCTGTGCTTCCTACAAGATTTCTCTTTGTTCTTTCCATGAGTGTTTTGAAACCCTTCATTTATTACGCCCTGCCTGCCAAACCGTTGATGGAGTTCCCGTTAAGGAGCCCTTCCTGAGAGGCAGAACAAACCACTCCAGCTGTGTCCTTCGCACACACTCCTCTGGTCAGAGGACCAGCGAGGGCTCTGCTAAGCACTCTCCACCCTCTAATACATACTGCCAGTTGCCCCAGCAGCAGGGACTTACCATGATAACTCTGCATCATCAAGCACGATTAATACATTTTACATTCTTATATCTCCCAAATCATCGCAGTGGGAAAGTTAAAAGAAACATTTGGTGTGAAGTCTTGGTTCCTAGTGAAATGAATGGGAATTCTGCACTAGCAAACAGAAATTTCAAGGTTGGTTTTCAGTGGTGCAATGACACGTCTCCTGCAGTGACTTGTGCAAACTACTTTTTGGCTTTGAAAAGGCCCCAGGAAAATGGCAAAAGTATTAGAACTTCTAGCCTATGACACATTCCCTTTTCAGAACATATATGAATTGCAAATATTAGAGTCACAGAAGGGTTTGGGTTGAAAGGGACCTTAAAGATCATCCAGTTCCAATCCCCTTGCCGTGGACAGGCACATCTTACACCAGCACAGCTTGCTCAACAACCCATTACAATCAACAACTGCTCACTTCCCCCTTTGTGTTATCCGTGTAAGATGCCCCTGAAATTATACAGTCACTTTGGAGATTCAGAGCTTATCAGATTCAACTTCTGTTTTATACCAGGACTGGTTGAAGATACAGAAATCTTGCCTCTATTTATCTTGTGTCCTTGGTCATCCTGTTTCTGTTTACCTTGTATCCTTGGTTGATGCCGTTGATGAACTGTTGCGGTGGAGGGGTCCAGAGGAACTGGATGGTCGTGGAGTTCAGGGCTTCCACTTGCACGTTCTGCGGTGGAGCTGTGGGCACTGCTCCCAGGCAGCAGAGAGGGACACAAAATCAGACACAGGGGAGGAGGGATGGGGGGAAAAAAGAGAAAAATGAGCACAGAATCCACTGACTGTCACTCGCGAGTCACAGGGTAATAAGAGCCTTGAGAGAAGGATGCACTTCTTGGGAAACAGCAGGGATTTGGAAAGAGGGGTAATTGGGTTAATTCCTCATTCTTTAGGGAAGATTCTTTCCAGGGGAGGAGAGGGGATGGTTTCTGCAGCTTATTATTCTGCAGAGGAGTTTCTCAGAAAGACTGAGACAGAGGCTGGGTAACCATAGGTGAGCACAGCTCTTTCAGTCCTCCACGACTGCACAGAGAACAAACAGTTCCTGAAAGAAACTTCTTGAGTCTTTTAGTACCACTCAATTCCGCAGCTCAGCCAGGAAAAGATGGAGTTCGCACAATTAAAGTTCTAATTGTGAATTATAATCTGGCAACAGCATCTGTTTATTATTTACTGCTGCTTAAAGAATTAGGACCAGTCATATCACATGCAATAAAGATTTTTCTTGGGAATTGGGAGATGTTCTCATTTTATCTTGATATGATATGCATTCATGTATATTGAATTGATTATATACATCCTGAGCCAATACATCCTCTAATCTACTAAAAGTTGCATAAACATTTTATGCCAAGGATTTAATTAGACAGATGTTTTCTCAATACAAAAGAGAGCGTGGAACATAAAGGCATCTTGTCTTCGAACAACCAAAAATAGAACTTAAATATTTTGCCATTTAATATAATGTCTCCTTCCAGGCAATTTCTTCAACTTACTGCTTTAAGATGTCATTTGTATAGTTCTCAGTGGAAAGAATATTAATAGACAGGTCTATTTTTCTGAAATTATCAAGCTTAGAGTAAGTTCAAGAAGCAAACAGCTACTTGAGTAAAAAAAAAATGGACTAAGACACTTTAAATCCTATAAAATGAGTTTAATAACGCCTCGAATATATTACTATTGACAGCCACGTGCATTTGGATTCTCTGAAAGAAGAACTACCCACAAGTGGTTTTGAAGCCTGGAAGGCTTTGTCCCTTCTGCTTCCAAGGGAACATTTCTACCAAAGCCCAGTGGTCTGTGCTTCTAAAGAGCATCCACAATTCCCACTGAGAAATGGTGGTTTGCTCCTTACTTTTCAGAAACAGCTTACAAACGTTTCAGGCTTCAAACCACTTTTGGAAGGGGAGTCTTTGCATGGAGAAGAAATAAAGAGAATAAGTTAAAAATGCAAATTTTCCCACCAGAAGTTATTTTTGTTTGGGAGAGACATAACAGGGCATTATTCTTAACTGGAACCAACGGAGCTAGGCCAGTGCACGCTTATCAGAGATATCCACAGCCCGGAAATCCAACACAGAAAAGGGAGAAATCCTCAAAGGTGTAGGTTTGAAATGACAAGAACCTCCCCTTTCATGCCCTCTGTCACTAAAACTCCCTGAAGACGAAACCATGGCTCGACAATTTAGCTCTGCACGTTTTTTTAAGCTCAGTAACTGCGTATTAGTCACAACTTTCTTGCCCTAATTGAAAACTTGATGTCACAATTTATGAACTATGCATAATTATTGAGTTCTGAAACCAGAGTTTATCTGATAGTACTCTAAATTTTCATTAGAATCTGGGCCCTACTTCCTGCCATGTGTCATAATTCCTTGTGTGCTTTTGGAAGGTTATACTATTATCTGAATGACCTGTAGACATCATAAAGTTTTTGTAGTTAAGAGATTCACCAAATCATCCTGAGATACAGTCATAAATATTAAACTCACTCTACAGTCATAATGAGTTGCTTTGGCTACAGTCCCCTACTAAATGCATTTTTTTTAATTCATGTTCTTTGATGAAACTGTTTATTATGAGAGCCACAAGATATATTTGAATTTGCTTCTGTGTGCAATACTTCATATAATTAATGGTTAACATGCATAAAATTTTTAAAAATCAAAGTTCTTACTTTCCTGTGTATTTGCATATTCAGAGATTGTAACTGCCAGAGATTTGTTACTGTGCCGAATCAAATTGTATTACAATCCTTCATATTGGTTTGTTATCAGAAAGTCACCAGGATATCACTGACAGATTCATCTCCTCCTGTCAGGAAGGCTAAATCAGCTGAGCTTCATCCCCTCCACTCATTCGTCTTCCTCCTGTTGAGCTGCTGCATTTCAGCTCTGTTTATGTAGATCAGAGAATCATTCAGCTTGCCAAAGATCTCTAAGAGCATCAAGTCCAACCACCAACCCAGCACTGCCAAGCCCCCACTAAAGCATGTCCCCAGGTGCCCCATCTACAGGGCTTTCCAATCCCCCCAGGGATGGTGACTCCACCCTGCCCTGGGCAGCCTCTGCCAGGGCTGGGCGACTCTTTCTGTGAAGAAACCTTCCCTAAGGTCCAGTCGAAACCCTTCTGGTGCGACCTGAGGCCATTTCTTCCTGCCCTGTCTTGTTACGTGGGAGAAGAGCTCGGCCCCCACCCGGTTACAACCTCCCGTCAGGGAGCTGTAGAGAGTGACAATTTCCTTTAGTGAAGGATCCTATGGATGCTGTACAAGGAATAGGAAATTTCCAGTCACTTCAATACCACATGGATTTTATTCTAATAAAATGCTGAGCCTTTCAGACACAATCCAAACTTTTTAAGAGAAGAAAAACCCACATCAAAAAGCTCCAAGTTTTCATTTGTGGTCCTTACAGTCCTCAAAAAAGCTCAAGCCAGCACTTGAGGAGAGGTTTAATACACTTTTAGAAATGTGAATAACCAAATGCATTAGTTATTTTTGTTAAAAAGGGAAATATTTTTTTGCTCATTAGGAGTAATTTCCTGAAACAAGAATATATGATCACAGCAGAAAAAGTACCTGCTGCAATATGAAAAATGATAAAAATTATGAACAGAAAACATAAAACCTTCAGAGTGTTGGAAATCATGATTTATATAATAATTCCTCTTTGGACATCTTTATTGAAAAATCAACATCTGCATCTCAATGAATGCATTTAAAGGATGGAAAGAACATGGTCTGCCTGATATACATAAGTTTAATTATACTGCAGAAGACATAATGTAATACATTTTTATATTTTTAATCAGTAAAATATTGGCATTATAATCTCAAATTTACTTCAAAGTGCCAGTATAAAATTCTCCTTTTATGTCCTGATATTAAAGACTTCCCTGGGTATCCGAACAGTTTTGCATTTAAAAAAGAAAAGAAGTGTGATGGAAGCTAAATCAGAATTGACCTTCTGGTCACTTCAAAACTCAAATACTTTTCCAAGATCCTGGATAGTAACTTACTGGAACTGTGACTGTCCACTGTGACACATGAAGGATTTTCTCATTTATGGGGGATATCTATCCTCTTCCTACAAGTTTGTTGGCAGGCTGTACAGAAGCTGCCAATGTCAAATCGGAGTTTCAAGAGTAATCCCAAAGCATTTACATTCCCAGTTTTTAAGCTGTACTTCATCTTGCTTGCAAGTATTCCAAAGCCATCTCATAGTGGAGACCCAGCTGGGAGTCATCTCGGAATTTCAGGTCAAACTGGTCAGACAAAACCAACCCTTCCTTTCCTCCTGATAAAGGTCACATGGTTGGAAATCTACTGAGAGCTCAGCCCCCGAGACTGGGGGTTAATGTACAGCATTCCAAGCAGAAAAGGTCATGGAAGCACTCAAGATAAAATCCATTAAAAGGGTTTCACTGACAAGATAATTGAGAGGAGAGAAGGCATTAAGGTTAAGCATGTGTACATGTAATTATTCTGTCTCTAGCTATGTGCAAATAGCATGTAAATCCCACTGAGGTTCTGACAGCCGGGCTCCTGGCCCCAAATATAGATCTCCAGCTTGGAGAAAAGTTCCCTGCTGCTCTGGAGCTCCTGACCTTTGCTTTGAGGTGGCAGCTTATCTGTCCCAGTAAAGCAGGCTGGGGGAGCTCCAGGTTTTCCTTGTGTGAGCGTTTGGTTGTTCCTTTAATGCTCCAGCTCCAGGTGTTGAGCTGGACATCTCGGTGGGGATGCAGAGCATGGGATTCCTCCTGTGAAGTCTCTTCCCTCTGCTCCCAGCTGACACTCTGGGCTGTGCTCTGAACTGCAGTGGGGGAGCAGGAAAGGTGGTCTCTGTAATTCTACACATTTGAAAATCTCAATTCTGAAATTCATCACTGGGATATCTGGCACTAACTGGTGAGTTTTGCTTCTCGCAGCTGGGAAATGGCTCCTTCCTTCCTCACACATCTCTCACACAGATGAGGTTTTATTCCTTTGTTAAGAGCTGGGGCCAGGGGCCTCACCGAGACAACTGCTAATTTCACCACCTCGTGAAATCATTTCAAAATAAAATAAAAGCAGTGGATGGCGAAGGACACCGAACAGTGATAAAAATCCAGCCACTACAACTCCAAGCTGCTTTTGCACAGGAGGAGCTGGGCTCAAAACAGCCATGGATGCTCCAAGGCTATTGGGAGGTTCCCCAAAGCAAGTGAAGGAGGATATTTAAGATGGTTTTGCCAAGAAAGCCCCAGGTAAAACTAACAGATGTATCTTTTTACTCAGATAAAACTGAATGGTTGCAAAGGACACTCCACATTCAGAGCCTCCTTTTTCAACATTATTTCCCACATAAAGCAGGAAGCTTTCAGTTAACTGGGTTTTCTCTGGCTCTTATACCTCAGCCATATAAATTTCTCAGATTCACCTCCTATTGCCTGAGCAAGAAACCACTTCGGGTCTGGCTGCTTTATCCTTCTCTCCACACCATCAAGACTCACTAGTCTGGTGTGTCTTCCACTCTCTCATTCAGGAAGGGGCTTTTGCTCAGACTCTCCTGGCCTGGCAAGGAGTTGATGCACAGCACAGAAGGGAAAATAAGCCAACACTGAACTACACATCGAGATGTGTGAAGTCTGGGAAATGGGGCTGGCTTTTGGGATATGCCTCAAATGAAAGACACAGCACTTAGAGCAGAAACAGAGGTGTGTTAATGGCAGCGCAAAGAGGCTGATGGAAGCAATGCCACTTGTGAACCTTGTAACTTGCAAACCTTGCCCTGCCTCAGTCTAAGGCATGGTGGCAGTTTCTCAAAGAGAGGGAAGTTCAGAAATATTCATGCTAGTGAGATAAAAGGGACAGACCCACAGCCAGGGACACAAGCTGCTGATTTCTCCAATCAGCCTGAAGAAAAACACAAGCACGTCCAAGAGCACAGAGCAGAAACAATGCAGTCACCACAGAAAGATGTTTATACCTCTCACAAAGCTATTCTTACATGAAAAGGTACCGGGAAACTTCAGTTTTTCATATGCCAATGAAAAGTCCTGCAGAACACTGTTTAAATAAGTAAAATTGCCCTATGCACAAGGCTGGCAAAAATCCCTGTGAAAAGTAACATCAAAGCAAGGAACAGCTGGAGAAACTCTGATGAAGAAAGACCTATATATACACAGCATCAAAGGATTAGGCTGAATATCACTCTGAAAAGACTTTCAAGATTTTAGAGACAGTCAACCTGTCTGACCCCAGTGCTTGGATGTTCAGTGCTTTGCCAGTAAGTCTTTCTGACATTTTATCTGACATTATGCATCAGTTTCCTGCAAGTTTAGGTCCCTCAGCATCTCGTGAGTTTGGCTGCATTCTACAGGTTGGGGATTTTCAAAGAGCTCTGAGTAGCTGATTAGTTTTCAGTGGCTAAAGCAATGCCAGAGGACTAATAAGGGATTAATAGACTAGCTGCTGGTATAAATCCACAGCTTATACGGCCAGTCAATATCCCCTATGACAAAGATGCCAATATGCTGATGTGCTCCTGCCAATGGGTTGATCTGCTCCTGGGTTCATTTCCTCCCAGGGTCTGAGTGCATGGCACGCTTGATTAGTATGAGGTGTTGCAGGTATTTTTCATCTGCAGACAGACAGGTTCTTGCCAGCAGAGCTCACATCATTTAATGCATGTCAGAACAGAGGCAGCGGCGGTGGTAGCAGAGGGGGATGGATGGGAGTGTGTGTCTTTGACATTTATCTCTGCTCATATTAAAATCAGAATATGATTTACAAGGCAGTTTTACACATGGGTTTTTTTCTTACTCCTGGTGGTTTGGTTTAGGAAGGACATTCTGGAGCAAGGAACAGTCACTGGCTTTTCCTGTCTTTTCCCACCTCCAGCAAACACAAAGGAGCAGAGTTTCAGAAGCAGCAAACAACACATGATATTAATCCAGTTTCAAATGGTACCGATACCAACTGGTCTCCCTTCCCAGCTCTAAATGTAGAAAGGTTTCAAACTCTTTTTAGAACAGGCCTTATGCCTTCAGTGAGTTGCACGGAGACCCAACAAGGCATTCATTAGGACATGGCAGCATCCATGAAGTAGTTATTTACAGCTATTAGACAGCACTAATATAAAAAATAATCAGAAATATCCAGCTTTTCTTCTATGTCTACCCAGCACTGAGCATGCAGGAACTACATAAAGACAAACAGGCCATTGCAGGTTGGCCTGCAGTCTAAACACCCTTCCTGATTAATATGAATGCAGGACTGACTACACCTAATTTATAACAGAGGATTTATACCCTTATAAATGACAACAGACAGCCAATCAATAAAGGATGATAATAACAGCACATAATATCCAGGGAAATTAGAGTCAATTACAGGGTTTAAGAAAAAGGAGGGTGAAGTCCAAACCTGAGCCTTAATGGATGGAAGGTTAAGGTGCTATGATAGCTTAAAATGTGCAAATAAACAAAGTAATGAATTACAAGCATATTCACAAAAGGGATTCAAATTCTGTGTGCAAACCAATTCTCTGCAGAGATCGGGTCTTTAGTGGGATAGAAAACATTAATCCTGGCTGCAAGGAGAAGACTTTAAGAGAAACATTTCAAGGTCTGCTATAAATACTTTAGAATGAGGCTGAGTGTGCCGAGGCTCCTCTAAACTATGAGGCTTTACATGCCCTGAGAAAAAGTATAGATAGTTCTTTCTTTAATTGTTGTGGTTAATTAGTGTTGCATATGAATAATCTTTTCTTAAAGATCTTCCTACACCTCAAACTGTAGCTAATCATGTTATAAAGTACTCCTAGCAACAATTAACAAACAACTACATATTCTTCACTGATTGAAAATTAACTGATGTGCCATAAATCTGCAAGTTTTTAAAAGAGTGTAATTGGTTTATGGCCAATGAAGTAGAGCCCATGTACTGCCCAGTGCTCAGCATCCGGCACAACCCTGCAATTATGGGAATATATGAAAGCTTTAAGGGCCTGGTACTTAATTATCCTACAGATTTTTATACCAATCTAGAGGTGTAAACATGCCTTACACTGGTTGTAAAAAGTAATTACACATCCTTTTGTTGATGTAATTTATACTCTTCTTAAAGCACTTAGAAAGGTGTGGAGGAGCTGTAGCATAAAAATCAAGGCTCTAAAGATCATTTTATCTTCCTCTTTGCAGAAGTCTGCACCATTCCTGACATGCTTCAGAACACCTTCTCCACAGGCTGTATTTCTCTGCCTACACTTCGCTTGCAATTTATTCTGTATTTCTAAAACAAGGTATCCTGTGATTATCAGAACTAACACAGCTGGTTTACTCTGCCTTTGTCTCCTATATTGCATATGCAGCATATTGCATATCTTGGCCATGATAACACCATTCCCTGCCATATTTTCTCTGACTCTCCTGGCAGAGTAACCTCAGCCCCTGACTGTCACAGGTCCTATAAATCCATCCCCAGGACCCCACTCTCGTCAGCATTTCTATTTATTACTTATGCTGCAGCTGACTCTGCCCTGCAAGGGTGGCAACATGTCATCACGAGGGTCAACATAAATAGATAATTTTTGAATTCACTCACTGCTTTTCACTCACTGCTTTTCCTACAGCAGAGATAGTAGCAAGGACTTTTCTCTGCTCAGGCATTTGAAATTTGCAGGTGTTTCCTCCTCCAAGCTGTCTATCAAACACGACTGAAATGGCCATTCACTTCACAAGCTGTTAGGTGGGACTAGGAGACAGCACATCTCCTGTGGAAGCTGTGCCACGAACTGGAAATGTAACAGAGCTACTGGTCCCATTTGCTCACCTCCCTGTAGGGTGTACTCTGTCACGGCTCTGCTGAAGGCTCCCAGCCCAGCTCCGTTGTAAGATGCCACCTGGATTTCATACTGGGTCCAAATGATCAGGTCTTTCACCAAGCAGTAGTTGATTTCTGCACTGGTGATGTTCTTGTACTGGTATTCTCCGGGGAGGCCGGCCAGGCGATACCTATCATATGGGGAGGAAAATTAGCTAGTTAATGAGATGGTATCAATTAAAGCAAATATCCTGACTGGCAAAATAGCTCCCTTTGTGAAGAGGCAATATGCAAAGTTTTACAGCAGAATTATACAAATGAGAAAGAACAGAGTAACTCCTGATAAGACCATATCATGTTTGACTGCCACAGTATTTATAATCTGATCTCACTCAGATTACAGGCTCAGGGCTAAACAAAACGAGTATTCTATGGCTGCAGAAAAATTACAGCTTTTTAAATGTGGCTTGTCTAGTAAAAGCTATGATTTAGTACAAAAAATGGCCCAGATGTGATTTTTATCAGAGTGCTGCTGTAAATCAGCTTGAGAAATGCTTTTTTTTCCTTCTCCTCCAAAATCTGAAAAGGAAGAGCTCAGAGGGCTCTGACCTTCTGGAATCTCAGGCAGTGGCATCTCCAGCTTCCACCAGGATTTACCTCACAGAATGACTAAAATAAAGACGGAATACAGTTGAGCCTGGAGGGCTGGGTAAGCAATGGGATCCCAGGAGAAGGGCTGTGCAAATACAGATGGGTGGTGAACATCCTGACAAACTTTCTGCTGAGACATGAGGAGCTGAAACACAGGATATATTTTCCCACGTAAAAACTGTATTGCAGAAAGCAGAGCCCCTTTGATGTGTCTCTTCAGGCCAAGAAACTACAGAGAAGAAGTAAATTATAGAAAACAAACAAACCTTGCAGATCTGTGAATGTGAATAATACTGTTTGTTTTCCTTGCTTTCGGAAAGTGGTACAGTGGATGCTTACAATATGCTAATTCACACAAAAATCAGAAAACCAGAGGCCAGATAAGGGACACAAGGCATTGCTATTCCATGGAAAAGACAAATATGGAAACATTTGTATTTTTATTCACCACACCACTTTTATGCGCTCTTATTTATCCTTTGCCTCACTGCAATCTATTGACACAAAACAATTTCAGCGACGTCTTACATTCGGATTTTAAATTCATCTGGGCTAAATTGGTGCAGTTTATGACTAGACAACTTCATGTATTTCAGCCATGGATTTTTGTTCTAAAGCCTTCCTATAAAGAGATCAGTTCTCAATCACTGACAATACCTCTATTTTCTTCTGAGGAGCTCCTTGCCTGACCATATTTTAGCGCATTTAATATTTGTAATGCTACACTGGTATGATTCCATTTATGAAATACAAATGGAAATAAAGAAATAGCAGCCCTCAGTCGAGTTTATTGAACGTGTTGATCTTTCCCTGCTCTATGCAATCTCTCCCTTTCTCTCTCCTTTGCCTCCTGTGCAGGGTTTATGCTCCCTGGCAAGGTCAGTTCTTAGTGTTGCAATGTTTGGTCTCATACCTCGCAGGCAAGGTGTGCAGTGCTCCTGTGATTTAATCTGTTGTGCTGTTAGCACGGCAGACCTCTAAATGCAATATTGGCAGGGAGAAAAAGGGCAGAGGAAGGAGGCCAGTTCAGAAATGTCATGTCTTCATGATTTTTCTCACCATGGACTTTGATGTACACTCCATATGACTTGTGCAGTGCACCTTCGCTTTTAAAGATCAGGTGTTCCATCAATTTAGTATCCTGCATGTCCTGAGCTTTGGGTCTCTGGGATGCCTGGTGCTTTACATCCTGCTGCAGCCTAGTTCTACACAAATCAGTGCAGAAAGACTTTTCTTCAGTGCATATTGCTGTGACCACACAATTCAGCTTGGAAGAACTGCCTGGTTTATTACCTGGGACAGTTGTGCTTTTATGTGATAATCTTAAATTCCTGTTGAATAAATGGTTTCTCTGCTCTGTAGTCAAGACAAAGCATGTAGACATCAAAAATGTTCACAGTTTGAGCATAATGAATATGATGACTATTAAAATGGAAAGAGATGTTATGGCGAGGACAGGGATCAATTACACTGATGAATGATGTAGAAAATACTAAAGTTAAATATTATTGAAAATGCTATACGGAGAAAACAGCCAGATTGCCAGAAGCAGAAGTCTGTGGGATTACTTTTTAATGGAATTAATGCTGAGAGTGGGAAAGACTCTTTGGGAATACCTAAGGAATTGATTCTACCATTGAGGAGACCATCTGTGCCCTGTGCAAAGGGGTGCCCAAGGCTCAGGACAAGGTTCTGTCTCTCGGCAGACGTTAAAACACCTTTCCCCAGCTGTCAGTGATGGCTGGCACAGCTTTCAAACCCAGTCCAGCTCTAAAAACTTGCACCTCACCACTGTCAATGGGTCTGTGCAGGTGACAGGGAGATTAACAGACTTCGACTCTGTCTGCAGAGAGAAGGAACTTACCAGCACAATTTTGGGAGCTCCCCAACACTCTTAACATCACAAAAGCCTTCCCATCCATGCCAGCAAAAGTAGGAGCACGGCATGAATAGGATGTTGGCATTTAAACTGTAGCATTTAGTTATCTTTTACAGTTCTGGAGGACACTGTATTAAAAATGTCAGCAGCCTGCCCATGGGAGGCTGTAACCATCACTTGGAAATATGTCAGTGCCTGGGAGTTTCCCACAAAAACTCTAATTTAGATAATGCCTCCCTTAGAGGTGTGGCCCGAGCTGGCTGCTGCCACTACAGGATATGTAGGATGCCAAATGAGCAGTAAACTGTGGCTGAATTGGGTAGGAGTGAATACCGAGTCTCAAAAAATCACAGAAGGGAAATGTTCTCCAAAGCCTCTCACTATTGCGACGCCCTTTCCGACACAACGAATCCTGTGCGAGCAGAAAGGCTGGATGCATTCAGGATTCCCAGTTACCTGCCTGAATGTGTTGCTCATTAATAAATAGCAATGGGGCTGAAAGAATCCTACTCAACTGGCTGATTTTCAAAACCAAATCAAGGTCTGCCATGAAACATCTGACCTGTCATTACCTCTCTCCACTTTGTTTGGCACGAAACTGAAGTTTATTGATTCTTTTGTTGCTCCTCCATAGGGCAGGAGCCCTGTTGTGCCTTTGATAAATTTAATTAACCTTTTGAGCAGGAAGCTGAGATTGTAATAAGCAAATATACATCTGCATAGGCTGCGCTGTACCAGCTTCCCACGTGAACACTTTTAGTACTGGTGCTTTAATTCCCTTTGAATACAGAAAAGAGCTTTCTGGATGTTGTGAGTCTCCACAGGGAGCTGGTCCTCTCAGGCAGTGCCTTTGGAGCAGCCAAAGGAGCCCCCAGTTCCCTGACTCTCTTGTACAGACTGGCCAGAATTTAGTGCCTGCACCCTTGTGACCCCTTTCTCATATCTAACAAACCAGGGCAGCCACAGCATTTGCCCATAATAACTAATATATTTAATGAGATAAGTTTTTAGAGATAGTTTTTATTACGCTCTTAAGTCACACCATTATGAATTCCCTCACGCACACAAAGAGCTATCTCTGGATTTTCCAGGCTAGGAAAGGACTCACCTTAGGATGTAGCCATGAAGAACTCCGTTATGCTCACTCTCAGGGGGAGGTTGCCACTGGACCATGATGGACTGATTGGTTCGCCCACTGGCCACTATGTTTTTTGGTGGGGCACTGGGGGGCTCCTCGGGTAACATCAGCCTGAGTACAAAGAATGTGATGGACACAGGTGTTGAAATAAATCACAAATAACACAAATTTCCTCTATCCCCTCCAAGTGAACCAGTTTCTTTTATCACAGTCTGATGACTAGAAAGAAATATAACGCTGATCAAACTGCTGGAGACATGCATGAAATAGTTACAACAAATCAACATAATAGGAAATCAGTTAAGCAAGCAACAGGACAGACAGCTGAAGTAACCCTATTCTCTCTGAATCACCCAGGCTGCTACAAGTCTTTAAAAAGATTACAAGCCTGAATGAGTAAGAGCTCAGGTCCAGTGTCTGTGACTCTTTCCAAATTGTTTCTTTCAGCTCTTTCAATATTTTTCATATCAAACTCCTACATTTTGAAAAAGCCATTTAGAGTTCAGCTGTTCTGCAATTCAAGCTCGTAGCAGGCTTTGGTTCACAGAGGGAGGGGGATGCATTTGAAACTAAGTCTGATGAAGCCATCCTTCTATGTCGCCTCTGGGTGAGTTCCAGGAGTGACATTGTGATGACAGGCTGGATGCTGTACTCCTGCCCGGGCTAACTGCTGGGGCTTAGCACAAGAGCAAAAATTATTTCCAAGATTCTGCCCAGCTGATGGAACTGATGGAACTGGAAACATGAGGACACCTCTCCCATCGTGTGCTGATCTCCTGCATCTCCTCAGTGCCATCCCCTCCAATTCACTGCTGCCTGCAGAGCGCTCTCCAGAGACCTGGGGACTTCTAAATGCCTCATTCCCCAAGTGCAGTGCAAAAGATAACTTTATTTGATTCTTCCCTTCACAACCAGCATTTTTTAGGTGCCAATAATCGTAGGTCAGTGTGTCTTTAGCACCCAGCTGTTCATTGGTACTGTACCTGCTGGTCTCAGTGCTGTACCGGCCCTTTCCCACCTGGTTGACTGCACACACCCTGAACTGGTAGGTCCGGGCTGGGGTAAGTCCACTCACAGTGACACTGGTCATCTTCGGGTCCAGGTTTGAGAGGTGAACCTTCCAGGGAGAATCTGGTGGAATAATTAGCATGTGAAAAAAAAAAACCAAAATAAAATACAGAAGTGCTTGTCAAAAGCCCTGTGGAAGTGAGAAAACGCCTCTGACTGCTCAGAGCTCTTTGTGCTTGTTTTCCTCGGAGGAACTTTGGGAAGAAGTTTCTTTTCAGCAGAAGAAACCTTCCTGTCAGCCCACACGGTTATGCAGATTGCACATTTGTCTACTGGAAAGTGATGCTGCACATGTCATGGCATAATAAATAAAAACTATATTCATTAACATTTTAATAAAAGAGGAAACAAGCATGATAAAGACAGATGGGCTGTGTATTTCACAACCCATCTGTTTGGCAGGCCATCACACCACCACACCCATGAGTGGCTCTGGTGGAAGGACTCTAATGAAATTCACAGTCGGTTTGGAATATCTTCCTCCCCAGCTTGCAAGCAGGTGTAGAAGCGTGACTCCCTCTGCCAAATCAGCCTTTTGCTGTAAGACCTGAGAAAGCTTCTGCTGAGGATTCTACATGTCTGGATTTTTATTTTTTTTTCTGGTGATGGAATTCAGCACGGAGTGTAATTGTCCTAGGAAGGTTTCCTGGTAGAAACAGCCCTGGCAGTGCTGTAAACCCATCCTTGTCAGTTCCATACCGAGCTCCTCTGATGCCCAAATCACATTTTCAAGTTTTCAAAGAGGTCAGAAATTAAACATGTTGAAAACAAAATATGCTGACTTCTTTTCTCCATAGCCTGGTGTCACGAATTCTCCCTGAAGTCATGACTGAAATAGTCAGGGAGAGGTATCATTTGGTCTGTGTTGCAACAGTACGGCAATGGAATCAGCCAATTTAAAGATTTGTTCAGTTTTTAAATAATACCAGCTGTTTTCATGCTCCCTGCTCAAAATTACTAACACTTCTGGAAATTGCCGAGGAGCTAGCTGTAGATCTTGGCACTGGTATCTGGGCATGTTGCTCATCAGAAGTGCATCGTGGCTCCTGGCAGGTCATCTCAACGCCTGAAAATGAAGATGAGCTGTCCCAAATGTGGAAGGCTGCTAAAATTCACACCAAGGCAGAAACCACTAATTTAGTGCTTTTCTGGCAGCTTCCTTAGCAAGTTTAAGTCCTCCAGGGTATGATGCCATTTGGGCTATAAACACTGCATCTTTGAGTTACTCCAAATGTATTTGTTCCAGTAACGGCTTTGCCAGAACAAAGTCTTTTTTAGCAGGAAAACTGACACAGCAGAATACTGGGAATGCTGGAGAGGGCCTTTTGCACAGCAGTCAAGTTCTGTCCTTGCCAGTTGTTGATTTACCAACAGTCTCTTTGGCCGCAAGATCCTGATGCCAATTTATCTTAGCTGAACACTGAATTTCTTTTAGAAAACGCTTAGAGGAACACACCTGTGCTACCTAGAAAAGCATTGCTTAGGAGCTCTTTGCACCCTAGTTCCTTCTGAATTTTCTCAAGCTTCCCATAAGAGTTCACAAACAACCTTGTTACAGCCAGAGTGCACAACAACAAATGAAGGTAAGCTGAAGTTAAGGTATGGCTGACCTAGTACATTGCCTGAAGCAGCTTCCTGAGGAAAATGGAAGAGCAGACACCGAGGGGAGAGTGAAACACCCTCGTATGAGCTACTTGGGCAGTGGTCCGTTTCCTAGAGCATTTCATTTGTTTACTGCTAGTGTAAACACCACCTGAGAGTGCTTAACCCAAGCAGCTCAATGTAGTGAGCAGTTTGATTCAACAACAGGCCCTATTAATCTCCTCAGCACCTTGGGGCTTTGCTCTGTTTATATGCTGCATCTGTAGAATACTTTATTAATTCTTTTCCCTCTCCTGGTGGAAGATAAAAGATCTGGCAGGAAGAGAGATTAAACTGAAAACTAATATAAACGAAGCCTATTCATCTCCTGGGCGCTCTGATTCGTAAAGGAGGGTGGTTTGGGGAGCATTTGCTCACTCACGGAGCAGTGGATACAGTGAGTGTGCAGAGTATCTTTAAAATTTAAATGTCAAGCCTTCTCTTTTTTTTTTTCCCTGACAATCAATAAACAGAGCACTTCAAAAAACTGATCTCCCTCTTTAAACACACAACAAGCCCCAGACTTGTGCAGGAGCTCATTTTGCTGGAGAGAAGAACAGTTCTGACACTGGAAACATGCCATAAAATTTTCAACACCACCCCTCCTCCAGGGATGGCTGTCACTCACCTGTCCCAGGAAGCCTGGAGAAGCTCCATGGTGACAAAAGGCTTGCCAGGTCAAACTGCTCAAGAAGCTTCTGTTAGAGTGAACAGGCTGTGCTAACCCTTCATTTAACTTCAGCTGCCCAGAACACACTCTGGGCTCTGCTTGCTCTTCCCCTGGAATTGCTACTGTCTGAACGACTTCCATGTTTAGCTGCCCATTGTCTCATGGATATTGGGTGGTTTGAATTAACTCCGATTGCCTCTGCAAGTTAATGTATTGGAAATGAAGAATCTCACTGGCTGCTCTCTGGTTTGCAATGTCATTTTGGGGTTTTAGAAATTACTTCTGTCAATAACTTTTGGATGCACTTCGTGATATGTTCAATAACTCTGGTTACTGGCCATTTCTTCTGCATTTCCCTATCTACCTTTCAGTTCATGCATTAATTGCAAATTCCTCAGAAATCATTTCTAGTTTGATATTACAGATTAGATCTATTGCAGAAAGCTGATTTTTGCAGGTTTGGAGTGCGTTTCCATCTCCTTCCTTTTCCAGGGGTTTTGCATAGATGGTAGTATTGGAATTTGTGGTACTGCTGGAGTTCACTAAACTCATCTTTCAAACCTTTGGAACAAAATGGTATTGCAAAAAATCCAAATAAAAGCTAAATGGTTCATCCTTTGTTTGGTAGGACTTAGACAAGATCTACCAATGGCCTGAGAAGTGTCTTTTAACACTATCCTATATAGATCTGAGTCACAATCATAACACACTACACAGTTTTACTGTGATTTTTAAAAAGGTTTATCAGTGATTTCAATTTTTGCCATTTGAATATTCCTACCAAATTCAGGATGCCAACTCATAGGCTTTAAGTTAAGCATGTACAGATGCTTTTCATGGAGCTTTTATTATCTCCTCAGTGGCACAACGTGATGAATCTGAGTTATATCATTACATCACACAGCACAGATATCCCAGAATACAATAAAACAAAAATGGGCTTTTATCTTAATTGTACTCAGCAGAGTTCTTTAAGTCTTAATTCATTTCTTCAGTTAAAAGCCTATTCAGAATATTTTTTTGATTAATTCCTTAAGTCTAAACCTCTTTGGAATAAAATAAGCATATCCCCTTGTAACTCCATGAAGAGACTTCATTGGAATTCCTGGGTATATCACAACGGGGGCTAAACAGGTCATGAAACATCCAAAATTATATTAGTGCAAATGACAGCAATGCATGGTACTATTTATTTGGAAATCCTATTTCAAATCAAGGTTCACATTCTTGGCTCTGTGTGGGCAGGAATACTTAATGACTGTGTTTCCCTGGAACTGTGTTTTTCAAATTAGATTATAAATTTGCCCCCAAATGTTTAAGGCCGTATGTCTCAAGTCACCCACAGACACAGTCTACTGTGAATACTTGTAATTTGAGAATTATTGCATTGTGCCAAATACATTAATTTTAAAAATTAGGTGGCTAGAGTCATTCCTATTTCCAGCAATTTATGTGCACGACCTGCCACTGTTTTTTTCCTCTAATTAAAATAAGGTTTTTATATCTCTTTACCAAATTGATATTAATGAAAAGGAGTTCTAATCCATGCCAGGTGGAGTGACACGCCTCCCTCTAATGCAGCTAGTAATTAAACCCCTGAAATTCATACTCATTATTTTGAACCCTCTTCAGCTATTCCTCTGCAACGCATCCTGTTATTGTGCATTCATTTACAGTACGTGCTTCAAAACCTACAGCAGATCCTACAGCTATCAGAAAACTATCCAAAGCAAAACAGCCAGGAAAAGGCACAGAACAAGGCCGTGTTTCGGCACCTGTGACTGCAAAGCAAATCCCACGTGTTCAAACTCCACAGAACTAAGAACAAAGTCTTCTATGCAGCTCTGCTAACTGGAAAATGATTATTAGTTCTGCTGTTTCCCCCTAACCTTTACACGGTCGAAAGCCAGTGGGGATTGGGATGCGGAGCGCGTTGGGTGTTGTGCTGCTGGGACGCCGACGGACTGAGAGTCACCCCTTCTGCAGCACAAAACCAGCAAGGAAATTGTCTCTGAAAAGCAAAGAGAGCTCCTGCACGGTCCTATCAGACCAAACTATACCCACACAGGTGGGAACAAAGGAAAAGTGGTGGTTTCCAAAGGAGTAGGAGGTCTGGAGAAAGTAAATATTAACCACACCCCACTGAGATCAAAATAACTCTGAAAAACAAACACTTCAGGAAAATAAAAACCAAAACAAGCCAGTGACAATATGTAGACATTCCAGCCAGCTTTCAAAGCCACTGTTGATGTCGCTGTACTATTCTGTTGGCACCTGCAAAGCTGAGCAAGAACACATGAAATGAGAGCACAGCACGAGCGGAATATGCAAGGGTTTAGATTCCCCCCGGCCCTACTTCTGTGGGTAATCATTTGGACATTGCACATAAAAGCAAAGTAAATAAAACCAAAAATTTAAAGGGCAGCAAGATCTAGAGTATATGTGGGAGCTGAGGAGCTCAATTCACAGCAAACCCAGTCTTGTGTTTGGCTTTTGCAGCTGCAAGCTGCTGAAGAACATATACCTGGGGTTTGGGATAATGAGACCCTCTCAGTGGCAGATTGCAATGCTATCAGCCAAAATGATTTGATCTATCACGGAGTAAGCAATGGTCCACAGCCTCCTGTGGAGTTCTGAGGGACTGTCTGCATGATTTCCAAAGAGTCATTGTTGATTTTCACTGAGCCTTTGACAAATTTCAGTGAATTCATTATAAAATGATGGCGCATTTACCCCATTCCTACACAGCTGCAAAGCGTCCTGGCTAGAAAGGGACTTGAAAGATCTTCAAACTTCACCAGGACACAAGAAAGATGATGGAATGAGATGATCTTTAAGGTCTCTTGCAACCCAAGCAGTTCCATGATTCTCCTGGCACTGAATGAACTGTTTCTCCTTTTAGCGACTCTTGGCAGTCAGTGCAGCCCAGTGCAGGACCCCAGTGCACACATTCTGCCAGCTCTGCGCCGTCTGTGCGTAAATACAGCCCTAGGACCTTTGCAAAACTGGGACTTCTATGGCTTGTCATCGCCAAAGCCACTGGGAAACAACAAAAATACAAGGGTAATGTCCTTGGGTGAACAAACGTGGAAGGAAAAGCAAAAAAGTCCTGGCCCGTAGATGACAGGAGGGAAGGAGAGAAGACTGAAAATAAAAAGGAAGGTGGTGATAAAAAGGTAGAGGGGGAGTGTGAATACAGGACACTGGATTTCCTTAGTCATTCATTATGAAAAGATCAGGAGTCTTCGCTTGAAAAGAACAATTTTAAGGACAGCAGTCCTGGGCATGACTTTGGATTTCCGCTTGGATTAGAAACCTGCACTTTGCTTAACAGTTGTCAAGATCATCAGTTGTGGGACCTCCACACCTGAAAAGTTATGCACTTCAGCCTGCAAAGCTAAAGGGTTGTATGTGATCTGCAGCTCAAGTGTCCTCTCAGGCTCTCTGTGTGGCAAAACAAACTGCTGCTCTCCAGATAATCAGAAATCAGGACTGCTTCACATTCAGTTATGCACTGACTAATTTCCACATGTCAGAAGAAGTGATGCTCTTAATTTTTTCATCAAGAATCAATTGTTCAGCTTGGATTTCCAGCTTCTAGGGTGACAGAGATTAGAAACCATTGCCAAGGTGACCGATTTCCATCTAACCTCATCTTCCCATCAGCTCCTAAGGAGGCGTTAGCACTGTCCCTGAATAACCTTGCGAACCGGGAGCCACAGAGGCCCAGGCATAGAGTTGTGGGAAGTGGCAATTCACAATGCGCAGGGAGATATTTGGATATCTCACCTTGACGCATCCTGAAACACCTACCTAAACGAATGGTGTACAATGACAATCTGGAGAAAGCAGAGAAAATACATGAGCCCATATACAGATAAGACAGTAGCCCCCACTGACACCCAAGTTTTTTCCTTTGACAGACCACCAGCTCCCTGTATTGCCACCCTGCCTGCAACTTGTAGGTGAGAATGGGGCTCTGAATGCACGAAGATATCTATGAGACTGGAGTAAAAGACAACAATGGGAAGAAAGAGATTGCTGCTGTTTTACAGCACTGAGGAGTGAGCTGTTTGTGCCTCAGTTCTGGCTGGCGACACCAGAGGTGGAACTAAGCCTTTCCTGTATAATAATGTGACCACCTCAGGCTTCTTTGTTGTCTCACTCTTTCGGTGTGCAAACAGCTGAGTTTAAAACCCTGAGCTTCCCCTTCGTGCCTGATGCCTCTCATTTAGCAAACCACACCTGTATTTTGCTGGCAGCTCTGGCAAAAGGTGAGTCTGAATAATTAAGAACAACACGAGATTGAAATATATTTGACTTCACTTACTGTTCTCAGAGAGCTCGACCACGTAGTAGAGCACAGGGCTGTTGCCATCAAAGGGGCGCACCCAGGAGAGCAACACGCTCCGGCTGTGGGAGGAATTCAGCGTGGCCAGAAGGTTCTGAGGGGAGTGGGGCAGCTCACTGTCAAGGGAGAGAGAAAAGGAGAGAAAAAACAGCACAGAAAAATTAATCTACATTTCATTCAGCTACAGTCTTACAGGCAGTTAAAGGCAGACGACACCAGCCTTGTATGATGATAGATATAAAACCACCGGCAGCTATTGTACAATTAAATAAATGAAAGACATCTTAGAATTTGTCACAATTTTATCCTATTTGAGAGAAAAAAAAATAATTTATGCTGAAAGTCCCAAGGCTGATGCTTAGAACAGCTAATGGAAATGCTGCTAAATGTGGAAAAAAGCCAATTTTCATACTGTTTTTGACTGAGCAACTTGGTCAATAAATTTCCTCTCTCCCTTTTTCTCCCTTCTCACAATGATGCCCCAGCCATGTGACAGCAGTAATACGTATAAACAGTAAAACACACGGGAGATATGATTTAACATGGAATTTTTCATACTCAAGGAAGCAGAAGACATTGACACTATCCATATAGAGCTACTAATCAAAATTACCATATGTATTCTTAGGCTACAGAACAGCTTGATTTACCCGTGGATTCAGGCTTATCCTGTCATGGGTAGAATCCTTCCTTCCTATAATAAGGATTTTTTTGGGAGCACCCAACCAGAAAATGTAGCAAAAATGCCTGCAGAAATCCCATGGAAATACAAAATGAAACATTAAAAAAACCCCAACAAAACAAAAAAAAATAAAACAGCAGCTCAATTAAAATGTGTAATTTTTCCCCATAAAGGAAATTTGTGGAAAAACATTTCATTTGTACTCATTGGCTGGAAGTGGGAGGCTGCATGGTGCAGTGAGAACACTAAATTCTGCTGCAACCCTTCAATGCTGATGTGTTTTAAGAGATAAAAGCCCTTCAGCATTACACTTGAGCATGATTTCTGCTCCTTATCATCCTGTTCCTAAGGAGGACAAGGATCTCAGAGGGAAGGAAAAGCAAGGAGGGAGAGTTTTTACCCATTCAATCCACCCTCCTCCCCAGGAAAGCTGAGGGTGACCCTTGCACAGCTCCTGGCCAGGGCAGAAAGCCACGAGGGTCCTTCACATGCTTAATTTAAAAACACAATAATTCCTGGGTGCAATGTATCATGCTACTGAAGGCTCACAGTTATTTAAAAACCACAACTCCTCAGCCACTCACAAAAGTAAACACAGGCTCTGGCTTTGGGCCAGAACAATAAATATGTCCTGGATTTCAGCTTCTCCTGGAAGACTGAAGAACATATGGAGAGCCAGACAATAGCTTTATTATTTTTCTGTTAAAACTCTGAATGCTTTTGTTTATGTGTGTCTGATGCATACACACTGTGGAGTTAGCACCAAGAAATAAAAGATCTCCGGGAAAGCCAAGGAGTGGCGAGAAAAACACAGAGCTAATGAGGCAATGTGGGTGGAAGGCACTTCCCTGCCCAGCTCTCTCCAGGCTAGAAGGGTTGATGCTTCCTAAGGCTAAACCTGAGACTTAAAGTCTTGCCTCGTCTCCTTTGGCTTTAAGTGCAGACTGAAATTAGCAGCACGATGACCCCAGGCTCCTTCTGGAGTAAACATGGAACAACACCTCAGGGTGTGATTCAGATCGTAGCTTCATTAAGTCACTTGCTTGAGATGCCTTAATCGTGAGGAGCTTGGGCTGGTTGTGCTCTCACTGAGATCTGGGCATGCGCTGACAGCTCAGACATGGTCACTTTTGGGCTGGGCCCAGTGGAAGCAGAGTTTGAACAGAGCACTGTAAAATTTTGGATAAACAAGTTCAGGGAAGAAGGGGACCTGGAAACACAGTAGGAGGACAGCTGGCCTGAGGGAGAATGGCTGTCATTGGAAGTGTGTGTGTGGGGGGGTAAGATACGGCCCTTTACCCAGGGACTACACGAGTGTTACCTAATTTTGAATGAAACATTAAATTATAACAAACATTAGACCTCCCCTACAATTTATCATTATGTCCTAAGCAAGCTGGTTGGAAAAGTTTCTGCGATTAAGCTGGCAAAGGTAATTACTGAAGGAAAGAGTGAAATGTCATGTTGCTACATGGCTCAGTGAAGTCCCAGTGCCCGTTTCATTCATCACCACTCCCCGTGGGAAGAGCTCCGAGATGGGCTGGGACTTCTGCTCCTTTGGGAAGGTGATGGTCACAGAGGCAGCAGCGTAGGAATAGCTCAGGGGGAGCTCACAGCAAGCTTACCCCCATGCAGCTGCTCTTCTGAGAAGTAAATAAGCGCTCCTGGTAAGTATTAAGGATATTTTCAGGGTGTACATTTACTAATCTTGATCTCCCATACATTAGAAGGGCTCAATTAACAGCTCACTTTGAGACAGAGGCTACATGACTAAGAAAGACCCACAGCTCAGTCTCTTCTTCTTAATGTGCAAATCTCAGAAGGCTTTTGGAGAAGAAGGGACATTCCCTTTTTCCTCAATACACAAATTGAGTTTAGACATGGGGTTTGGTTTGCTTAGGATTTGGGTTTAGTTGATTTTTCTGGTAGACTGACAGTGATAATCAGTCAGCAGCGTGAAGGAAAGAGGCACTTTTTGTTCAGACAGAGCCCGAGCAGCGTGAGCTGCAGCCCTACAGGACACCTTCCCCACTAATACCGTCGTCTTTAGCCATGTGTGTGTCCACACCAACCAGCAACTCGTGGTGCTTACACATTTAAATCCCTCAAGGCACACAGAACAAGTGCTTAAGAAACACACCTGGACAGAAATAAATATTTAAACCTACAAAGACATTTCAGCACACAAGTGTACTCCTCCCTTTGTAGTATACAAAAGCAGAGATTAATAAGTAGTAATTTCTACTTTAGCAAGCACTTACACTTTGTCTCCTTCTCATTTGCTACCACATACTGTGTGGAAGGGATGATAAATGAGGCCTGTACCACCATCATGAATATTCACGTTCCCCAAAGAGATCATTGCTTCTATTTTTCCTTTCAGAGAATTACTTTTCCTTGCTGCTAACATCCAAGGAATTATTGCAGGAAGTGGTAATTTCAACTCTTTTTCAGGATGAGAAGGACCTCAGACTACAACTGCTCACCTTCTCATGCACCAAGAAAGTGGATGAGGTTTAGGACAGGAACACCCAGGGCACTGAACAGCCCTTGAACGGACACTGGAAGTGTAAATTCAGCATTATTATCTTTCATTCACTGAAGCCCCAAACAGGAAATATATGAAAGTTTTCCAATATAGAATATCTTAAGACCTCACTCCTCTAACACTGAAGAGTTGCATGGAGGCAAGTTTTCCATAACTTAATTTGTATGATTGAAAAATAAGTCCATGGACACTTTGAGAATCTGTAATTGATAGATAAGCCCAGGGTTAATGGCATTGCCACCAAGGTGACCTGAGGGGACTCTGACAAAGCAATTAAAATAGCAGATTTGCCCGAAAATAACATGAAGTCATTGTGACAATCTAGGAGAGAAATATTAGCCAGCTGCAGATGATACATGTTCAAAACAGGAACCCTAATGTTTTGAGTCAGCTCATCATTGCCAGAGGGCAGCTGAAAAATTCACTCAACAAACACATCGAGCGTTTTAGAAAATTAGCTAAAAGCAGACTATTTGCTGAGAAAAATAAACCAGACACGGTTTGGAGAGGCTTCTGAGAAAAACGGTCCGACAGCAGGTAATTAGAGCGACTGCGACTGAAGAGGGGATTACTAAAAAGACCCAGGAGATTAAACAAGTTTTCTTGTCACTGTATGAAAAGCCCTGCTCCTGTCTCATAAAGGACTTCCTAAGCCAGGGCCACCACGCAAGTTTCGCTCAGGAGCAGGTGGCTCATGTGCTGCAGCCGATAAGGCGGGACGGGGCCGAGGCAGGAGGGCTAACGGAGCGCTCAGCCCTGCTGGCTCTGCTCACAAGACCTCATTCAAACCGTGACAGACAAACGTGGCAACTGTTGCTCGGCACTTTCCGGTTCCTCTTGCAAAAGAATCCTCTCCAATTTCTAAACACGGGAAAGGTTCTTCCAAGGCAACCCTGAGTTTTGAGGTTTTTTGTCGCTCATAGGTCTATAAAGAGGAGAGTTTTTAAAATCAAAGGGCTGTCAAGTTCCAGAGTGTGCAGGGTTATTTCCCATTTCATTTTGTTGGTCACCACAAGCTCCGATCTGCAGACGACTTGGGACAGAATTTTGAATTTTATGCTTTCTTTCTGGTGAAAATACCCACATTTCCACTATACCTTCAATGACAAACAGACACAATGGCATTTATTTCCGAGTGCATTTCTGGGTGATATTTCTCTTTTGAGTATCAAGTGCATTTAAACTCAACAGTGAACCTTGCTTCTCGAATGACATCTCAATAGAGAGCTTGGAAAAATAAATAGAAGCTTTCTTTCCAGTGAGGAAGGAATAATGTATTTTCAAGCTTGACATTCTTCCTGCTTTCACTCCCTGCAGAAAGGAGAAGAGATGGGCTGTTGGAACCGAGGGATACGGGCTCCATATGAAGATACATTTGGAATGAGATGTCATTTTGATCTCTTACTCTGCATCGGTCACACTGATTTTAATTTTAGCAATCAAGATATTTTTTATGGGATCTATTGGGAAGAAAGTGGAAGAAACAGTAATTATAAATAGTCTAGCAAAAAGAGCACCAAAATTCATGTATAGAAGGTTGACAAAGGCAATACTACGCATTCTTGGCAACCCACTGGGGTTTTTTATAAGTGGTTAGCTCCTCTCTCCTGCTTTTGAAGAAGACAGAACAATAATAGTTCTTTCTCTGAGGAAAGGGAACTGAAAGAAGATGAACTTGCTGCCAGGAATAAATTGTCTATTTTTGTATTACATTGTCCTTCCCATATTTTTGCATAGCAGAAGAGCCTAAAAGGTTTTACTATATGTTGTGACATACCAGAGGCTTGTACAGGGCTTTGATGTTCCAACAACGCAGCATTACCATACTTTTCAGTCACATTCATCCAACAAAGAGATTCTTTAGCATGGGCTGCAGACGGGCTGATACTGAGCAGTGGGTATCATCAGGCACAGATAGTGGTAATTCTGCATATTTTATACATACTGAGAATCCTCAGGATACTTTGAGCTGGAATCAGCAGAGTTTTCCATCAGGTGAGCGATACATTGTGATAACTCAGCTTATGCAGCTTTAGGAACAAGCCTTTTTTCCTCTGTATGTATTTCTGGATGGTATTTACAGGACTATAAAAGTAAGCTAAATGAAGCTGGGATGTTTTATAACATGAAATTATTTTCAGGATCAAATCCTATGACTTGAAGGGATGCAAGAGAAGCAGCTCATCACCACAAGACCTGCAAATGCTTCTGTATATGCAGTTGAGAAACTCTGATAGGAGAAAAAAAAAGTAAGTACAAAATTAAAATCTATCTCTTGCAGAAGAGAAACATCACTCGCAAACGTTTTACCTCGTGCAAATCAAATCAAGTGATGTACATGAAGAATAAACACATTTAGAGAGAAGACAAATGAATGAGTAGAGTATCTTGACTAGCAATTAGTTTCTGTGCCCAAGTACCATCAGTGCAAAATTGATGAGCAAGGTAACCTTTGGCTGCACTTTAGCAAGTTCTTCATTAGTTTTCTGGCTTTCCTTTTCAAATATTTTATTTCTTCTTTCACACTGAGGAAAACGACCCATCCTGCTTGCACTACCAGTGTGTTTGTGCTGTGCTCTCAGCACAGGTTCTTCCAGCCAGGAACACCACCTTTCTCCCCAAGCCTGTCTTCCAACGAGGGAAGACAAAGGAAGAAAGTTTTCTTCTTTTCACAGATTAGAAAACCAGACCACTCAGAGATTAAATAACCAAAGGTCACTCTGAAGGTCAGTGGTTTTGAATTGAATCAGTCTGAACAGAAATCAGTAAGAAATTTATTTGTGCTTTTGGAAATTTCTCTTGATGGGCACAGAGGTAGAGGGGAAACATGCTGGTTCCTGGGGGAAAAAAGGTGGAGAGACAATTGGAGCTGTCAGATGAGGCAAGGTAGGGTATGATATTATCCATTGGTGACTGTTCCAGTCTGTAATTGGTTGAGAGGCCTCCTTTGAACATTTGTCTGACATTAGTGCTACTCAAGGCACTGGAGTGTAAGTGCTCATCGATGGGAATGTGCATGCCCTGTTTGTTAATGTTGTGCACAAGAGAGTTATCCGGGAGAGCGGGGAATGCTATAGATCTGTCATTCGTATACAAGCTGGAATTTAATTTCAGCTTTACTTCAGCGTTTCCTTTCCACATATTTTCTTCTTCATTTCACTCCTGTTGGATCATGTGTCTCTCTCTGCCCCCGATTTGTGCTGCTGAGCCAAACGATAATGATGAAAGCTGCAAAGAAATGCAACGTTCTTTGGCAGCGTTGCACTACCTGCAGCACTGCTTTGAAATGAAATGTCACAATTCAAGGTATTATTGAGTGACTTATCAGTTACTCAAGTCCTCTAAAAGAGTGGGTCGGATAGATTTCTTTAATTCCTCCAGGAAAAACAGGCAATGTGCAGTCAGCACCAGAACATCAGAGGAAGCAGAGATATAGGATTAAGAACCAGTCCCAGTGCATGGAGAGCCACCCAGAACATCTGGAACAGCTGGGGTGCCTCAGCAATGCACAAAAGATGTGCCTCTCCTGAGTAACTTCTGGCTCAGATTTTATGGACCATAAAAACGCTCCTCACCAGTCAACAAACAGGGAACTGCAGGCAAATACATCCAGTGTGCTCTACTGGGTTGCACGGGGCATTTTTGCTATTTAGGGTTAAAACCCACCGCACTGTTGAGGCGTTTAGCACATATTTTACGGCTTCGCTTCAAAGTCCAGGTTTTCACATTCTTTTCAGCCTTTACTCCATAATTTTGTGCCCTCCATTCAAAAACCGCCTCAGAGAAAAGCGAGCCTGGTTATGGAGCAGCAATATATTCTGAATTGTCTTGTGCTCTTGGACTGAGCCCAGCAGTGAAACGCACTCCGGGAGGAGAGCTGAGGAGCGCTTAATTAGAAAAAGAATGTATGACCGCTCTCTGCAAATGGGCATCTGATGGAGCCTTGGCACTGTCAGAATAACACTGTATCAAAGAGCCCTCTGCATAGCAAATCTCAGAGGTGAACTCATTACACTGCCAACTGCACAAGTTGCCATCCTCTCCGAGACATCAGGCATGACCAGCAGAAACAGATGCAATTTTAGTTCAATTAAAGCATGCGGCACTACTCGAGTAAATAAATATATAAATAACTCTACATAAAACATTACCTCCTTTTTTCATTTGATCTGCTCCACACATGTACCAAAACCACAGCTGTTGCTTTTAGTGATAAAAATAAAATGGAAGTGTACTTCACCCCAGTGGAATGACAGAAATAGAAAATATGGAACCCTGTAATGACATTTTTATAATCCTTTTCCAGAACTGAATGGCACTTTAAACATTTTCTTGTTTTTATTTTTAAAGATCCATAGGAATAAAGAAAGTCATACATAAAAACACTTTTTTTTTTCCCTCTGAAAAATGATGTATAAAAAGAATGCAAAAGTAAGCAATGCCTGTCCGGGGACCAGCTATTCTGATAAATGTTTAACAGAGAAAAAATACTAAAAGCAAGGAAACATTTTCTTGTTTCCAAACCTTGGCATCACAGCGCAGCACCTGGGCTTTATGGGAAAGCCCTACAGCAGGGGATGATGGAAGGATCCAGGACTGAAGGGACCTCAGGAGGTCTCTGGCCCAAACTCCTGCTCAAAGCAGGGTCAGCCATGAGATCAGGCCAGTTTATTCAGTCAAAACTGGAGCTAGCATTGCAGGTGTAGGCTGATAAATGTCAGATAGGAGGGGGGAGCCCTGTCCATCAATGTGTCCATGTAAGCACAGCCCAGGGTGTTCACAGCCTGTTCCGCTGCCCAGGCCCACAGCTGGACCATGTTCAGCTGCTCTCTACCGAGATCCCCAGGTTCTTTCCAGCAGAACTGCTACCAGGCAGTGCCCAGACTGTGTTACTGCAGGTTATTCCTCCCCAGATGCAGGCACTGCATGTTGTAAAGTTCCTCCTGGACAATTTCTCACCCTAATTACTTCCTTCTGAATGGTGGCCCTGCCCTCAAGTGTGTCAACTCTCCCCCAACCAATTTGTGCCACCTACACACTCTACAGTCTCCTGTGGTTGCCCACTTGTTACTTGACTTCAGGTGGACCACCACCTCTTCATCTTTATCTCCTGAGCTCACTCACACACCAGATGGATCTATACATGCAGGGATTCAGAGAGGTGCAGCTACTTGGAGGTCACTTCCAAGGCTCCAGTTATGTGGAAGCAGAATGGCAGCATGCAGAAGGGAGGACATTTCAAGGCAATTTAATTAGCAATGAACCAGGCTTAACTTCCTTAAAAAAACCCACACCAAAAATCAACCTTACAGACTGTCCAGATCACCCAGAATTAAATGCCAGAAAAACACATCTGAGACCAAGTGTAGTGTATATTCTGAGATGGAATACTCACATCACTTCTAGTCGAGCCATTCTGGAGTCGTTTCCCCCAAAAGAAATCACCTCGCAGGTATAATCTCCAATGTCACCTGACCACGTCTGGCTGATGAGAAGGGTTCCATCTTTCTCCACTGTGATCCTGGAGCTGCTCGATGGATTTATTACAACACTGTCCTTCTTCCAAAGATACCTGAGGAACACAATGTTTCTGTTATTCATTACTCAGAAGAAAGTCAAAATAGATTTATTTGAACTCTGCTATAAAATATCAGCTTCTGTCACCATGTGTTAAAAATGACAGGCCCCTACAGTTACTTCCAGAAACAGTGCCTTTTACAAATTTAAGTTTTAGATCAAATGGTCTTTAGAAAGAGAAATGTGATTTTGTCCAAGATATTATATATTTTATAAACAATACTACATATTTTACATGGAAAAGGTGAAGTAGGCATGAAAGTGCAGGTTCTGAAGTGCCCCTCTACCAGAACGTCACACACTAACACAGCACAGAGATGTGCATAGCCCATGGTCTCACAATTACCTATCTCTACATGAAATTTTTATGCCTGTATTTCTCTTCCTCAAGTTCTTTCTGCAGTTCACCCTTCGAGCACCCTTGAACCTCTTCCTTGAAGTTTCTTTCATTTGTGTTGCTTTCAGACCACATACATTTTCATGGCAAATTTATTTTAAGTTTTTGAGCTTTCTCTAAATGCTCTAGTGCAAATTTTAATTAGTTCAGACAAATTCTGGTTGCCACAGTTAAAGCAGAATATGAGCCCAAGTTATGGAGTTGTTTCCAAAACCACGGGCATCTCCTGTGCGGCTTTTATGCACCCCAGAGTAAACACTTCTGAAATCCTATTCCTTCTCTTTGGCTTTTACTCTCATTAAGTCTCAGCTTCTGACAAGTTGGTTTTATTGATAGTGTATTAACCTTGACAGTAAAATCATGGAAGGCTATATTGAAGTCATGAAGTGGAACATAGCTCATTGTAAATAATACATAAGGCTGAAATGGAAGATGGGATTTATATGATTAATGATACAGTGTACAACCTTATAATGCAGTAATCAGGGGGCTGCTGTGAAAATCTGGGGTCCTGAAACTTTTCACTTAATGCTATTCATACAGCTTATAAAATTAAGCCCAGATAAACCACACAAACGAGGAGTGACAGCACCAACCTGATTGAAATTCTGGGATCATGTGTGGCCTCACAGCGCAGGGTGGCCGTGGTTCCTTTGATGACAGTGCTGTCCTCGGGAGGGCGGACAATGGAGGTGCGATCTGAAAGCAGCACAAGCCACAGGTCAGGTGAAATCGCAGTGGTTTGACTTGGGGACTCACTCAGAGAGCAGCCACCCAGCTTTTGTCACTCAAAGCAAGCAGGTCACTGCTCTTCAAGCCTCTGCTGTGAGGGCTCCTCTCACTCTAAAGCCATTGTGATGAGAAGAGAACAGAGTGCAGCGCAGAGGGATGGAGCAGCAGAGGGCACGAGCACAAAGCCGGGGTGATGAGGGCAGAAGAACCTAAAGCTGCACCAACTCTCACTTGGCTTGTGGCAACTCCCTAAAGCCATAAGGCAAGGAGGTGTTGGTGTGTTATGGAGGAGTCCAGGCACGCACACAGTCAGGACACAAGTCACACTGTCTGAAGGAGGGAAAACACAAACAAAACCAAAGAAAATCTGGGCAGAGAAGAATGCACCAGAAAAACACCAAGAGAGGGGAACTTCATTGGCACCCTACCATCTTGTCAAATCCAGGACAGAGGCTAAAGGAGGAGGAGCTTCTGGTAGACAAATTTCCCATATAGGAAAGATATGTTGTTTACTCAAACATTTCAGAACATCTTTATTCAAGCCCCTCCTGGAGCCCCAGAACACAATAATTGCTGTAACTACAGCAACCGGATCCAGTGTGAAAGATCTCTATTGTGTGGAACACACAGGAGCAGCAGCAGATACTATCGGCTGAGGCAGGGACACAAGCAGGAGGAGTATGGAAGATATGTGGATAATGTTAATCAGTCCCAAATCCCTACAGAGATAATCAGCATGAGATACCTCACACATGCACAAGGAGGAATCAGCAGCAAAACCAAAAGCTGACTCTAATAGCATGGAATATTTAGCATCGTTCCTGATGTACCTGTGCATGACTTCTGGCTTTATAATGGTGCTGTTGCTACACAAACATTAGGTTATATTCACTTATTTTTCCCTCCTCCAATGAGTACAATGAACAGAAACTATCTTTAGTACATACATAAGAACCACAGCATTGAGAATTAGTAGGAAGGATGTCCTTTACTTGATCCATACACCTCAATATCATTCAGTTTACAGCATCCTGTTATCTATCCCAACTCCATATTGTCAATAAGACAAAAATATGATAGCCATGTGACACAAGTACATTACAGTTACTGCCAGTAATGTTTTCAGGTATTCCCAAGTTCCAAAGGAAAAACGTAGCTGATTTATCCTGCACAGGTTTGGGATTAACAAATGCCAAATATGCACCACACATCAGCAGCACAATCAAGTGCAGGAGAGGAAAGAGGGCCACAACACTTCTGTATTTATCATCATCAACTTCATTATTTTTAGTTCCTCTTACAGCTCAGGGATCATTATTTTCTACCTGCAGTAGCAAAAAACATGTTGCACTTCAAATTAGCTCACTTAGGAGTAACAGGTGAACCTCTTATACCAGACTCTCTTCCTCAGCAAAAGAAACAAAAAAAGGAGAGATCAAGGGCAACTGAATGACAAAACCATTTCATGGGTTGCCCTGGCCCAGGCCAGTCTGTGCCATGAAAGACTAGTAAAGTCTGCTGTGCTTTGGCTTGGCTTTCAGCAGTGCCCAGGGCCACAAAAAATACACAAGTAGGAGGAAAATCATATCCACTGTAACTGTGGCCACAACCTCAGTACCAGCAAGGGCTGCTTGGTGCTGCCTGCAGACTCCTGGGGGCAGAAACAACCTGCAAACAGCCAAATCTACAAGTTAGAAGGTGTGATGTGACTTGCAGTGTGAGACACCAAAGGAAAAGCTGATCAAAACTGTAATTGTGATTGAAGCTCTATTTAAATACACTTCCTTTCACAAAATAGAGATCTTTATGCATAATTTTCCAAACAAAAAGGGTATTTGTGATAGCATTCCTAAAATAGATACATTATTCCTATTAAATCATACAAGTATCTCTATTAACGAGAAAAGCATAATTACTTATGAAAATTTCCTGAGCATACAACAAAAACTGATTAATACTTGATTAAAGTTAGACTTTAAACAAAGCATTATCCTTACTCCACACTGTCAGCATCACAAAAGCATTCAGAGCCCCTTCAGAGTTGACTGCACAGCAAGTGTAATTGCCAGCATCCTGGAGGAACACCGGTGTTATCTGGAGCCCTCCAGACTCGAGAAGAACGAAGCGCGGAATCTGCACGGAGCCGCTGGCTAAGATCTGCTCTCCTGAAACACACAAGGAGGAGCAGCAGGATGAATGTCACGTGGGATCACGGATTAAGCTCTGCAATTCCAGTTCTCCCAACGAGACCGTTCCAGCCTGCCTGGGCCACTGGCCCACGGCAGCCCCACGCTGCTCACAGGACCACAGGAAGGAAGGAACACACACCAAATGGATCTGCAGAGTCTCAGGAATGGGAATGGACAGGGAAATGTGGATTACGGCTTTCCTACAAGGTCATGACTTTACCTTTCTTCCATGAGATGGCAGGTCTGGGAGCCCCTGACACTTCACAGGTCAGCACTGCGGTCATGCCCTCCGTGACTGTGGTGTCCTCTGGGGGCTGGATAAAGGCTGGCTTGATGTCTGGAATCAAAGATACAAAGGAGTCAACGCATCAGCTCTCAGAGAGATCCTTTACCTGTTACCATGGACTGCTTCACAGCCACTTCTACAGAGCTGATCGTGGAGAAGGACACAACAATAAGACAGGAAAACCTTGCAGCAGTGACTGTAACCTTTCCTTATTCATCTCCTAGGAATTGTCTAATCCTGTTTATTACCTCCATGGAAAATAAAAATCTATCAGTGCTTGTACCTGTATATGTAAGAAAATAGAAGATGAAGCTCAAAATGAGTGTTTGGGGGGAAGTTGAGAAATCTAGATAAACAAAACTATTTTCCTTCATCTTCATAACAGAGTTCTTTAAGATGAAAAGCAACTTGAGAAAGGCATTAACTTTGAAACTTAAATGTCAGCCAAAAGAATTTAGAACCTGAGCGTTATCCAAGACATTTTCCAAGTTTCTTTCTCTCTTATTTTCCCCTAGTTGCATTTTATAGCAGGTTTTTCCCTCCAGTTTCCTAGATATATATATTGAACTGGGGCTGATCTGTTTTCTGAGGCCAGTAGGAATTTCAGTCAGTATGTGGAAACTGCTCCTGAGCTAAAGATCAGCTTCTTGAAGAGAAGTTTAGTGGTGCAAGAATGACTATTAAAAATCACTTTTAAAAGAGACTACTAGGATTTGTAATTCTTCCATAGAGAAGCAAGCACTTCATTAACTAAAGCGTTTAATCAGACTTTTTGGCAAAAAAAAAAGACATTTAACTTGAACTTTCTTTCTTTTCCCCTACTAAATGCAGTTGTAGACAAAGGCAAATAAAATGATAACATGCACAATCATGAAGCAGTAGCTCAAGTTCAGAATAGAATTACATGAGAGCAGAAATAATTATTGAAGCATAAAGGAAAGATAAAGTTATTTCAGAACTGACTTCCTTTTTTAATTTTTTTTCCTTTTCACTAAGATCTCCTGCTGTGTGAAATAGGAGAGTTCATCTCAAGCCCTTAATGTCACAGAGTTTTTCTACAGGCTTCAGCAGATTGCGTTGAGGGGCATTTTGGGGTTCCTCACGGCTGGGCCACCTACCCCTGATGACAGATCAAGGTTCTGCGAGTCCAACTAAAGAAGCCCAGAGTGGTGGAGAACCTGAGGGATGCAAGTGACAACTCACGGATCTTGTAGCCCAAGTCCTTACTCACTGGTCACATCCAGGTAGGTGTACGTCTGGATCTCCCCCGCTTTGTTGCTGGCAAAGCACTGGAAGATTCCGGCATCCTGAGGCCGCAGGGAGTGGATGCGCAGCCCCCCGCTCAGCAGAACTTTGTAGCGGGGGTTCTGCAGCTTGCTGAGGGGAACGGAGTCCTTGTACCACACCAGCGTGGGAATGGGAACGCCTACGAAGAAAAATAAAACAATAATTTCACTCCTGACCGTTGCAAAACATGTTTCAGGCGGTCAAAACACTGAGCACACTGTCACGGTCATACCCTGTTTTCCTGTCTTTCGACACCAATTATTTATGTTTATCCAAGCTGCTTCAGATAAATTGAGGCTGCATCTCACATCATCAACGGTAATAACACACTGCAGAACACGTGGGAATAAACCCAGCAAACACTGGAGGGGCAATGTTGAGAAAACATGTTATCAAATTACTTTCTTCACCCAATCATATTTCATGCTACTACAAAATAAGATTTAGAGCAATTTCATGTTGAAAGCCAGAACCACGCTACTTAAACGGCAGCAGTGTGGCAATACAGCAAGTCTGTAAGACCGTGCCATCCCAAACAGGATTCCTCTGTGCTCCTGCAGCTAAGATGTCAAAATACAAAGGAAATGGCAAATTACACATGAAAAATGAAGCGCTCACATGGCTGTATTTGAGCCCTAATTTAGCAGCTTAGTTTGAGCTGATATACATACAACATGTTGCCAACAATGGGATCGCTTTAAATTATTACTATTTTTATTCAGTCTCAAGCTTCACCCATTATTTGAGAAATGCAGACATAAAGAGAAACAAAAATGCTACCCTAGCTAGAACTTACAGTCCCATTTATTCCTGTTTGTTTTCATGTGCATGTCCCACAAACCCCGACACAGTTATTTCACGTGTATTTTTGTTGCAGTCATATCCCCATCAGCAGGGGTGAAGTGGCTGTAAATTTAGTGTACACAAATAGTGCAGGATTCTCTTTTCCTCAGGAGATGTCAGGGGCCCAGAACAGTCTTACAAAGGGTTCCCATCCCACTCCTCAGCTCAGACAATGTCTTTACATCCCAGAAATCCCTAATGGACCATGCAGGGTCCTAATGGCTCCTATGCAGGGATATGAAGTGAGGCAGGTATTTTAAAGTGAGACAGGTATTTTACAGAACCATCAAGGTTGGAAAAGACCTCCAAGATGATCAAGTCCAACCTTTGACCAAACACCACCGTATCAACCAAACCAGAGCACTGAGTGTCACGTGTTCTTTGAACACCTCCAGGGATGGGGTTTCCACCACTTCCAGTGCTTGACAACCCTTTACATGAAGAAATTATTCCTTGTGTCCAACCTGAACCTGCCCTGGTGCAGCTTGAGGCCGTTTCCTCGTGTCCTATCACAAGTTCCCTGGAAGCAGAGCCTGACCCCTACCTGGCTCCCCCTCCTGTCAGGGAGTTGTAGAGAATGAGAAGATCCCCCCTGAACCTCCTTCTTTCCAGGCTGAGTCCCCCCAGCACCCTCAGCTGCTCCTGATCACACTTGGGCTCCAGACCCTTCCCCACCTTTGCTGCTCTTCCCTGCACTCGCTCCAGCCCCTCAGTGCCCCTCCTGAATCGAGGAACCCAGAACTGGGCGCAGCACTCGAGGTGCGGCCTCACCAGTGCCCAGCACAGGGGGACGATCCCTGCCCTGATCCTGCTGGTCCCACTATTGCTGGTACAGCCCAGGATGCCACTGGCCTTCTTGGCCACCTGGGCCCACGCTGGCTCATAATCACACCATCCCGAGGGTATCCAGCTGATTTAAGAAAGCTCAGCCCCAAACAAGGCTTTTTCATAATCAGTAGCTATTTTTGAAAACACCTCACTTAAGACCTCAGAGCTACACATTCCCTTACAATGGGAATGGGCTTCAAAGGGTTGGGCTTCAATTCGTGGGCAAGTGAAATTTGCCCAAAGAGAGAAAAGCAGGGTGTCACCGAAGCGTAGAGGATGGGATGTCACTGAGGAATTGAGCATCTGCAGACAATGAATTTCACTGCAATGCTGGCAGTCACTTGATGTTCTGAGAGCTAAAGTGCTATGGGAAGATCTATATAATCATCATTATAATTTTAAAACTCCCAGAGTTAAATACTACTGTATTATACTTCCATTCATATCTTCTCTCAATGTACTTATTCTCTTTATACAGACAAAAGCTGTTGTAACTCCTGGAAAGAAGGTACAATGTATGGAACGATTGAAAAACAACATCCAATTGCTGCTGTTACTTTTACAAACGTGTACCAATCCCTTCAATCACCTCTGATGCTTTTGTTCTGCTGAGAAAGTAAAATGTACTCCTAATCTTGCAGGTAATCATCTCAGGAAGAAACCCACTATGTAAAGTGCATTGTCTGATAGAGAAGAGGCAGAGTGTAGTAGCTGGCAATAGGCATAATTTAAATTTCATACAACAGCCCATATACAGAATTAGTGTAAATTTCAATGTTCAGAAATCTCGGTGAGAGTGTTATTCATCTCTTGAAAATCCTCCTGGGCAAATACAAATTATCACTGAGTAATGAAGAAACACATGATGCAAAATGGAATAGTTCTCTTGATGCTGAGAAGCCTGGAAATGATTTCAAGTTTAAATAATAGCAACTCCATTTTCCCATGCATTAGACTCGATAGGCACTGAGGAAATAATGAAATCCTGCATTCAGTACACTCAAACCTTTAACACCGGTGTCATTCCGTAAATCCCATTCTACTAACGGTATTGGCAAACCTTCTAATCCTATAATCACTGTGAGATACACCTTCCTATCACCAACTCAGCTGACAAACGGAATATTGCCATCTCTATTTCTCTCCATTTCAGTTACGGATCTCTTCTCCTCCTCCAAGTTTTCAGTCTGAATAATAAGATCTCATCTGAGCACTCTGATGCCTGTCAGCAGCATTCATTTGGGCTTTCATGATCTTCCCAGAGAGATTTGTCTTCTAACTTGTACACATGTTCTTTTCTAATTTTGCTACCTGTTTGGCTGTAAAAATGGTTAAGCTCAGCTTCTTTTCTTCTCTTCCTCTCTTCCTCTTCTACCCTACAACCTTTCCTCTCCACAACCCCCCAAGGGAATTGTGCTTCTTTTCTCCTCTAAACAACTTGAGGTGAAAAAAAACTATGAAGAAAACACTTTAAAGATCTCCTGCACTATCCCCTTCCAAGCAGTATCAGCTTTACTCTACTGTTTTGAGACATGAGAGAGTGGCCTAAAAAACTAGCAGTAATAAATAAAATAACCTTAATTCTCAGTTGTGTGCAGCACTGTTCATTTTTCACAGACAAATTAATCTAGTGCCATGGGGGAGAAGGGAAGGCAGGAAATGGAGATGCTGGTTCTGGCTCTGCCACTTTCTGTTTAACCTTGGGCAAATAACTTATGGACCCCGAGGCTCAGTTTCCCCATCTGTGAAACAGCTGCCTGACTCTTTGCCAAGTTTAACTTAAGAACCTGGATGAAAGGCTCGAAATATTCACTGTGTCATTTTCGTTATTTATTTTTTACAGCCTTCTCTAGATCCCACTGGGCTACTGGGGAATCCCAAAAGCATCTTTCCATCTACTTTTCTAAACAGGTTGAACTAAAGTCCAATTAACTGCGCTCCCCAGACACCACCACCAGTGCCTGCAGCTCTAAACTTTCTATAAGCAAATAAGAAGGAGCATTTAAAGGAAAGCCATTGAACATGCAGGCAGCATCAGCCACTACTGGAAGATAAACAGCAGAGCCTGGTTATTGCATGGCCTGATACACTGAAACTCCATTACAGGGGAGGAGAAAGCTGGTCGCTGCAAGTTGCAATTTTATTTACAGTTAATCTCTGCTTATACTGTGAAATTAATCTGTCTCTCACACATTCATAGTGCACCAAGGCTTGGCAAATGGGCTTTGTGCACAGAACCTGATGGGGCTGGGGGAAATACAATCTGTCTTCCCATTTGCAGCAAAGGTACGGGGCAGCTTTGTAGCTCCCCAGTGCTTTATTGGAACTCCCAGCTTGGAGCAGGGAGGCACCAACCTTCACCTACCCCAGTTTTAATTGCTGCCAATTGTGTAATTACGGATCTAAACTCCTCTATGTTTAATTCCAGTACCTGCCCTTATAAATCTGTGTTACAGATACTCGGCAAAATAACCCATGAGAAGACAGGTTTCCATGCTCCTGCACCACATCCATCAGCAGAGCAGCTGTGCACTAGAAGAGTGCAGCAGAAACTAATGACTTTCTCTAATAAGAGTTCCCATATCTCCACTGGGAATGGTCAGGAGTGTCCTATTAAACCCCTGGGAACTAAACTGCCCAAAGGAAGAGTTGGGATAGAAGGAAGAGTTGAAGTCAACCTCACCTCTCCCTGATTTCTCCAGGCTTGCGGTTGTTCCTTGGTTTTGTTTTGGTTTGTTAGGTTTTTTTGGGGGGTTTAATACATGAAAAACATTTGAGACAGCAGATAGATTTTTTCACTGACAGTGAGGTAGTCCACAGATTCATCAATTAGTTGTAATATTGAAACATTCAAAAGAAAATAAATCTCGGAATGTTTTTAAACTCAATTTCTCTAATGATGCACTTAATTCCACTATTTGGAAAATCTTCTCCAACTAAAAAAAAAAAGCCATAATGTTTGACATAACACATGCTGAAAAGTAAAGCTGGTGGCACAATAAAAGTCTTTCTTGCCATAATTCCTTCCTCTGGAACTGTCTAGTTTTGGATGCTCAGGCAGCCCAGTTATGGGATGCTTCTCCCACCTTCCCAGCTCCAGCCGTCTCTGCCTTAATCACCTCCTCAGCCAGACCTGCACACACAGAGCTGTGTTTAACAGCCCTTACTGGGGTTTCCCTCCATAAATTTTGTTTTTCCTGTACTAAGCAACACAGGATCACCCTCTCCTCCTCACCTCCCCTATGGCACCCCCCCTTCAGTCACCTCTTCAACAAAGTGTCCAGTCAATTTAATTTTTCATTATTCAAAAACCACTGTAGAGCTTGAATCATTTCCACTTTAGAGCATCTTCTCCAGTTTTTCTGCCTCCTTCTCTCCACCAGAGTGACTATAATCGTGTGAAGGATTTGAGATCCACAGTGTCACTCCCTTATTTTTCTCTATTCCTTTCTTCCCAGTACCTCACATTTTGAATCACAGCCCAGCACTGAACTGATGTTTTCATAAGACAAACCTTTTCAGCACAGTAATAGGAAATTTCGTCTCTGTCAATAATTTCATCTGCCAGTTTATTGACCAGTCAGTTCAAATCATCAGGACCTTCTGCAACTCCTTCGTGGTCAGTTTTAATGCTGACTATCTCGAGTATTTTTATATAATCAGCAAACAGCATCACCCTCTTCTGCAGGGCATTTATGAGCACATTGAACAGCACAGGTTCTAGCAGAGCTTCCTGGGGATCTCCACTGACAGCAGGTCCTGCTGTGTTTCATTTAAAAAGCTATTAATTAACAACATGACATTGTCTCTTATAATCTGATAGCTTCATTTCTAAAGGGCTTTTTGTAAGAGACCTTATCAAAGGCTTCTGAAATTCCAAATCAGCCTGAGCACCCTTAACACACACATCTGCTTATCACATGGTCTGCAAAGCTTCCTTCTAGAAAAGCAGTGCTGACTCTTTCCTACATAAACCACAAAAAATGCTCAAATCATAGTGGCAATAATACAACACAGAGCGAAAGTATCTTTGTTGGCTTTGATCTGGAGAACGACACCATACAAATAAGCTGCTAGTTAGATCTGGGTGCTTTTTTAATCAGGGATCTTTTACCTTAAGAATCTGATGGCATTTTTATGTGTATTGCTTCTTAAACTCAGCACTGGGGGAAGTGAGATAACAAAATGTTCCGTCACTTGCCAAAATCATGTAGAAATTTGGTGATTGACAACCCTGCTCCAATCACCTGACTATGGTGTCTCCTACTCTACTAGAGGGCTAAAATAGGTGGGGATTGTATTGCTCTGGAACTAAATCTAAAAAACCATTTTGGTTTAGGTGGAATTCTAGACATTTGAAGCCCTTCATGTTATCAAAACACCTGCCAATTAAAAACTGCCTGTAATAGTCCTGCAGATTTCACAATTACACTCAGATGTCAGTTCCTGACATTTCCATTCAGTATAAAAGTTCCATAAGTTTTAGAAAAAAGGACATTTGGATTGCTGAAAATAATGAGCGTTTGCATTGCAAATGATGGGTTCCATAGCCATGCTTTCCCTCAGCTCATTTTCTGGCTCAGCACTCTGATGTCTCTTATCCAGTGACAACTATGAAGCAAAGACAGGTCCCAGAGCGACAGGAGCAGGACTTGAGCTGCCAACACACCAACATCAACACGTGGGCATCACTCATGTCTAAACTAAACAGAGACTGCCAGTTTTCCAAGGGCAAAGGACTTGGGATCTCCCTCGCACTTGGGATCTGTGATAACCAGCAATAACAGAGAGAACTCTAAACATTAAATATTTACATCAGATGGTTTCTGTAAGATTATTCCTTCAATACTGGACACACACAAATCACTGCTCCAGCTGGGAACGTTGTGCAGACTCACCCATGGCCTGGCACAGGATGTCCACGTCCTTCTCCACTTCAGCCAAGATCAGGCTCTCGGGCTCAGCCGTAAAATACGGTGGTTCTTTGGAAGGGGGAAAGCAAACAACAGTCAACAAGCAAAGCCACAGCAAAACAAAAACAGGTGGTGATTTAAAGGTATTCATCACATAATCCCTCCCCAGGCGGTGCATTTGCTGTAGTGTGTTACAAACAGATTGGTTTGTCCAAGTTTGTCTCTATTGGAGGTGCTTTTTTTGAGTAGTAAAAGCATCATAAAAAAACCTGACGATTTTTGCTGTGCTGAGTATGAATTGCAGGGAGTCAAGTCAATGTAAGGTGAGATTTAGGTGTTTGCACTGCAAATTAATACTCAGAGCAGGGGCTACTTTTCATTTTATAGGACTGAATCATGGAACATGTTAATTCTTTGCTCAGAAAGGTCCTCCTGAGAGGTTTATAAAGGTTTATATTTACAACATGGCATTTTATAGGATAGTTTGCTTTAGTATCCAGACTGAATTCCACCTCACAGAGGCATGAAGCACGTCAAATAAAGTGCCATGGCATGTCAGAGAGTTGACATCAGAGGACAAGCGCAGCATAATTAAAAAAATCCTTCTGAACTGTTTTATTTCTTGCAAGCAAACAGATTTAATGCTTTAATTGAAGTCATAGTAATAATCATAAAAATTCCCACTTTATCATTAGGGCTAAAGAAAAGATATTAGACATTTAATTAAACAAAGACAAGATTGCAGAAATTGTTGAGTGTGCTGGCATGCAACTCTTTCTTCTATGCAGCATAAAATTGAAGAGCATCATGTCAAAGTCCCAGAGGCACTAAGGTTGCAGTAATTATCATGGTAACTCAAAACTGTCATAGTCTGTTCAATGCAATTACCATCCGACTACTGGTTTTAGAAAGATTTTATTTGATTATAAACACAGTTCTATTGTAGCCTAAACAAACTCGCTGGTAAGTTTCAGAAAACACAGGAAAAAAAACCAATATAAGTAGGTTGTGACAACAAGTTGTGTTTTCATTTTAAGGAAATCAAAGATGCTTGCAAAAAATGCAGTAAGCTACGAGATCCAAGGTCACCTGAGCTGACCTTCTCTCAAATCTCTCCACCAAACACGACTGAAAAAAGGCCTTGTGGTTGTATTATTGATAAAACATCAGTATTTTAGCAAATAAAATCAAAATCATATCATTTTTATCCTGCAAAATCTTATTTCCCCTGCTACCACCTGCAGCATGGCTGTCACTGCACAGGGGTGACCCGATGGCAGCAGGCACATGTCAGTAGGCACTGGATTGGAATAGAAACTCCCTTTTTCCAGCTCTTTTTCCCACTGACTACAATCAAACACTTGCTCTGGTGTACAGAACCGGGGTCTCCTTCGAGCACCAATGGATATTACAATTCTGTATTCATTCCAAAGAAAGTCAATCAATATTAGTCTTCAACGTGCTGTGCAGAGGAGGAGGGGAGGTTGCAAAATAGCCTGGAATACTTGTTTACCCAGCAAAACCAATAAAAACAAGCTACCTGATTTATTATATTCTAATAATATACATGTGTTAACATTATTGATCCTCACTGCCTAAATATAAAGCTATTAATAAACACGCATAATAAGCTGTGATTTATTGCATATGATCTCATGCGTTAATCTAAACAACAAATTGAAAAGCTGAACGTTTAATTGAAATTCACTGATGGCACACAGTTTGACATGTCTGATCAGCTAAGTTGCTGAGTCCTCTGCAATTCATCTGTGTCTGTGTTTTCCCTCTGAGAACATTCTTTCCTCTCACCCCACGCTCCAGGCCTTGGCCGGGGTTTTCCTCGTGCTCTGTTTTATAGGATGTCAGCTTTTTAATTTCCAGACTTTTAGCCTAGTGCCCTTGCCTATGTTTCTGTCTGTCTCCGGCCACGCAGGGAAGTGTCCGTGTGTCCATCTCGCAAAGTAAAATCCGCGTCTTTCATTCTGTGGCAATTTAATGGGATTGCGTGGCCAAAGCAGCGCCAAACCAAGAGAGCACCGAGACACATAACCCCACACCCAGCCATTCCCTTCAGACTCTGGGCTGCTTCTGTGGATGCCTCCTCAGCCAGTGAGGTTCAAGTTTATCCTCTCCTGACTGCACACCTTCCACCCTCCCTGTTCTGACCTTAAGGGGCGAATTTCTAACCTTGGCAACTTTCACCAGCTCTCCAGCTTTCTCCTAGATCAGCAACATATCCACACCCCAGTGATAAATTTGCAGATTTACCTTTGCCATGGGCCTGCAGTCCAGCTGCAAAACACTTAATGTGACCTCAAAGATGCTCGTGGTTCCATGACCTCTGCTTGTGAGCTGCTGTTTCTGCAGTTATACCTGGCATATTTATACAGTTGTCTTTCCCTGAGTCCCTCCCAAAATCCTAACCTGCAACCTGTGCTCCTTCCTTTGAATCCCACACAGGCTGTTCTGTCGCCCTCAAAGAAACTCCTTCCATTAAGGGATGCTTAGGTGAGCAGGTATCACACAGTGAATGACACGACAAGGAACTTGAAGTCAGCGACAACTGTCACTTAGCAAACGGGATGTGATGTTATAAAAGGAAGATTCACATCAGCTGGTTTTGAAAGAAGCAGGGAGAAGCAGAAGCAGACAAGACAGAAAAAGAGCAGGGGCAGCAGAAAGATGCAATCTAAAGGCCACAGACAGCTCCCAGAGGACTTTTGGTGCCAACAGATTTGATTTCCAGTCTTCAAGCTCAGGCTCACCTTTTCCCCTAGACGAAGGCCTGCTGAACTCTGTTCTCACAGCCATTCCAGCAGCTGGAAGCACTGCCAAGGGGCAGCAGCCACCCATAGGGGAGTCAGATGTTATTCTTGCAAGATAAGCAGTGATACAGCAAACCTTCCAGAAGCAGCTCCACAATTTACTGCTTTTTCTGCTTAGAGACAGAGACAAGCCTGGGTGGGAAGATGAGGCTAATTCATCAGGAATTCTGGAAGATCTAGAATACCATGTGGACAAAAGGGCTGTGGCATCCCAAGTTTAATATACATGGGAAATTAGCCGTGGTGAGGTAAAGAATGAGAGAATCCCAGCAGTGTTGGGGCAGAGATACTCTTGGGGCTTTGGGAGGAAGGAAACAGCCACTTCACACAGAACCACAGAATGGCTGGGCTGCAAGTGACCACTGGAGACCATCGAGACCAATCCCCCTGCTAAAGCTGCCCCACCAAGAGCAGGCTGCACAGCATCATGTCTAAAGGTGTTTTTAATATCTCCAGTCAATGACACTTCACAGCCTCTCTGGGCAGCCCCTTCGAGTGATCTGTCACCCTCAAAGTAAAGAAGTTTGAGTTTTCCATGCAACTGTGCTGCTTTTCCACATCCATTTGCCTTTCACCAGCAGCAGTGAGGGTCTATGTCTTCAACAGAACTTGGGCTGTGGAAGAAACAGCTCTATTTACAGGTGCTGGACAACTAAAAGCTCAGCTCCTCACTTCTCAGAGGTGTCAGATGTATCATCTGCACATCAGGTGTGTGCCTGAGGGCCTGAACGCCCAGCACGAACTGCAAGGGAAAAATTCAGGGGATCTGAATTGGGGTTATGCAGCACCTGGTGAATAACTGTCAGAAAGCAGCCATAAAAATGCAGCAATATTTATAGGGGTCAGATGGCACTCTGAAGGGGCATTCTGGCTGTCTGTATATATGGCTCTATTGCATATTTATAAGGCTTGCTTTGACTCACACAGTATGAATTCGAACATTTATTGTTGTAGGCAATAATCATGTGTTGAAATTTAATATGTGTGGCGAAATTACAAAGTCATCCAAACTATATAACATGCCAGCCACAAGTCCCCAGACATGGCAATTTCTAGGAGTGACAGTAATTTTTTGGAAATTAGAGGATCACAGTAGTTAGAATAGGAAAGGACCCATCACTCCGAGTTCACCCCGCTGGCATCGCCTTGTGCGGGCAAGGAGAGGGGTCAGAGCTCAGATGAGACTCAAAGAAACAGATACTGTATTGTTCAGATATTGTATTGGTGTTTGACTCGTCTTCACTAAAAGGTCAAGTACAACCAAATGGAAAAAGAGTATTTGAATATAAATGTGTGGGTTTAGTAATTGTTGAGGATTTCAGGGGTTTTTTGCACTCAGACATCACTGGAAAGATGTCTCTCGGCAAAGCCCTTGGGAGCCTGCAAAATATGATGCTGTTCTCACTTGCCCTGCACAGAGTTACATGGTCACTGGTTTTAACATTCAAAAGATAGCAGTCAGCATCCATTACATACCCTTCAAGCTGCATTGGAGATGTGTGACCTAATCCTAGATACACACATGAAAGTCAGAAAGAACAGAGAAAGCCCCAGGGGCTCCTCCAAAGCTGAAATTCCTGCATCACTCAGAAATTCAGGGCTGCATATTTAAGAGTAAAACTGAGCCTTCAACATGGAAGCCCTTCTCCAGCATTACCATAAACCAATTTATTTGGTGAATATGTTCTAAAGAAAGAGGAACTGGAAACTTGGCAGCCCCTTGGAGGTACAAAGTCCACAACTCCAGAGAGTAGATCAGACTGGCCGTGCTGGGAGAGAAGCCACATTGTAGATGCAGGTATAGCAGGTTGCTTGAAGCAGGATTTTTCTTTGCATGAATATCAGGTTAGAACAGAGAGAGATGAAAAGACCTGTCTAGTTTCTTGCTACTACCCCTACTGTGAGCTGCAATGTGTGTGTTCTGAAACCTTCTAACAGCACGGGGAACACATGTCCTGTTGGCAGGAAGGAAAGAAGCAGGAACGTCTAAGGAATGTCAGAGACAGAAATGGGCTTCCCAGAAGTCCCAGCACTTCCCTGTGGGAGAGGTCCTGTGTGCATTTGGGCCCAAGGCAGCACATCCGTGTCCATCTCAGAACTTCTGAGGCTTGACAAATCAAAACCTGTCAATGTTTCTTTCCTTTGAGCCCAAACAGTGATTAGGCAAATCCAAAGACATTTTATATTATAGTTTCCCTGAAAACTCATTCTTTCATTATACAGCAAGTGAACAGAGTCACCAGGATCTTCCCTTAAGCACAATCCATGAACACAATCATCACGGAAAAATTCTTTCCACTGCTTTCAAGAGAGCATCTGTAGCATTTCAAAGTGTCTAAGCCAGAGCCCCGGGAGCTGTGGATGCCAGAGATCTGAGCACAAGGCACTGAGAAGGCTCACAGCTACGCAGGGAAATACCTTCTGTTCAGGCAGTTCTACTCAATGCACTCCGTGCAAATTCATAAGCCATGGCAAAGCACAAAGAAGACCCTTCTGCATCTGGACACTCCTGGAGAACAGGGAAGGAGAAGGAGCCCCAGACTCCCTCTCAGAGCCCAGCTAGGTGGGCCTTTCATACCAACACCATAACTGTTCTGCGGTGCCCCTGAATCCCCTGCTCCCACAGAGCTGAATCCTTCACAGCTGATGAGAACATCACTCAGAGGTCACACGGGAGCCTTTAAGAGACACACAGACCTACGGTGCTCCCTTATCATCCTGTTTGCAGAAAGAAATCTATCCAGCTGGGATGTAAAAATTCTCCCAAGATGAGAATAACATCTCTATGCATGTAGTTCTCTGGGCACAAAACTGCTCCAAAGAGAAGGGAAGTCCTCTGCTCTGACTCCACTTTACTCCATCCTATTCCTTTGGACAGGCCAACAAGGCCTCAATCCTCAGTTCTGTACAACCCCTCATCGTGCCAGGACATCCTTTCTAATTGTTTTTCTCTTCATTTGGTTCAGATTTTACTTTCTGACTGTATCTAATTTAAAGAGCACTTTGGATTTCATGTAGTGGAAGAGTTTCATTTCTCATTTTCTTAAGCTCCTAAAATTCGTAATTTCCTATAGAATAGTCACTTAAGAAATGACTATTGCAATTTGTCACTAACAAAACTTGCAGAAGTGAAGCAAAAGAATTTAAGATTAGCTCAGTTTTCAAATTGGTTTGTTCATGAGAAGACTCCTTAAATTACTTAATCTTCAAACTGTTAGTGATAAAACAAATGTGCTCTTATCTAATCTGCAACAAATCTTTCCCAAACTGTTACTCTGCCAACCGAGGAACATGATACCCTTTAAAAATTTATAACAACTGCAGCTAATAAAACTAAGGTTTGGAACCACCTCAGTTTATCTTTTCTGGAACAACATGAAGATCTCAGAAAGCTCTTTGCCATATTCAGAAGAAAATTGCAGCAACACAAGACTCAAGGATTTTCTTCTTTCTTCTACAGTACTACTCTAAAATATTAGAAATTCAGATTTTTGAACACCATTGTGACTCTAATTTACAAACCAAGATTAACTCTGAGAAGTACCCAGAAAAACTTCACAGATAATACTGTAGGTCACAAATAATAATTTAAACTGAGTAGATGCCTTTCTACTAAGTTCCACTGCCTTCTAATAAAGCTCTTGTCACCATCTCAGCCGCACTCAAATTCTGTGACTTCCCTCAGCTGGGAAAGTCAAGGACTGATTTATTTGTAAAAAAAAGCTTTGACTGACTCAGTTTGTGAAATCTTTGATGCATCTTTTCATCATTACCCCTGTTCTACCTGTTAATAGCAAAGTATTTTTCTCTGTTGATTCACAAAAGCTCTCCTTACCTTACTATTGAGGGTCTGCCTTTGATTTCTCCCATTTTGAAAACATACCTTTTTTTTAACACAATTTCCTTTTTCTGTTAGTCAAGACCCCTCATTAAGACCACAGTATGTGTTTCTCCCAAGCACAGCTCATTATCAGCTCTCCATCTCCACATACACACAACCAATATTTTATGCATGCAAATGGACAAGCATACTTGATTCTCTCTAAGTACTACCCCAATGGACTAGGAGAGACACACTGCAGAAATCCTCAGGTTTGAATCTTGTCTGCACTTTCCTCTAGAACCCATCCCTTGACTAATTAAATGACAGCCAGATCCATCCAAGAATTCTAAAGCTGAATATAAGTTATGCATTAACTACTAATCCTTTGATTTGGCCCCCTGTTTGGAAATAGAGATCCATCCTGCAGCTCAGGAAACTCATAAATAAAGAAATCTATCAGGCTTTGCTGACACATTGAGTAAACACCTGCATCTGAAGTGTCGTGTTCCATCAGAAGGAAATAAAAGTAATTGGTAACCAATTTGTTTCTGCTTTCTTTCATCTGCTTGTTCTTATCTACAGACCTTTTCATAACTTCATTCCCTGACAGCCTCCTAAAACTGGATAAGAAATAAATAAAACATTTAAAAATAAGAGAGCAGGTAAGCTACTAAAGCACTGCTAGTTTAATATGATTCCCCAATGATTATTTTCCAGTTTTACTGTAATTGTATTTAAGAATCTTTTACATTAACCAAGAGGCTGCTGTAAGTATTGCATTAGGCTGGACCTACAGCAGAGCAGCAAAGGGAAACCAGGTACAATACAATCTTATGAATAAGGAAGAGTTTAAACAAAAGCCATAAATAAGTGAAATCCATCTCTGCTCCTTAAAGGGAAGGTAATAATTCTGAGAAATAGAGGACAAAGAAAAAGACTGGAACCAAACTTTGTCCAGAAGGTAATAAATATAACAGACACACAGCGCTACAAATGCATCTGGAATGGAGCTTTGCAGAGAGAAGAGCTGCTTTCTCACTTAGCAGGAACTACTATAAATTGCTTTAGCAGAATAGAGACCCTACAGCAGGCTTTAAAACTGTATTTTTCAGAAGGCTCAAAGATTGCAGGGAACCACGGGCTGAATTCCCTCTGCAATGCTACAGAACTGCATGTGCATGAATCCTGAGCAGCGCTGAGACTTGTGGCACTGTCACAGCAAGGATGTCCCCAGGACACTCCCACAGTTATGACGGTGCTATTACACAAAAGCTTGACTTTACACAACCAGCTCTGGCCTAAAACACCTCTTTCAGTCTCAAAGTCCTAAGAAAGTCCACCCTGCATGCAGTGTGCCAATCTGCAGTATGACAGCAAGCTATGACATAAGCCCCATTTCCAAATGCCAACCTCTCTCCTGCAGCAGCACTTCCACACAGAGCTGGTGGTGGAAACAGGCAGGGAAAGGACAGCAACGTCACTTTAAAAGTATTAAGTCCAAAGTTTCCCTCGGAGTCAAAGGTCCAACAAATCAAGCTGCTTTAACGGTATTTCCTTCCTTCTCTCTGCCTGTGTGTGCAGAACATCCTTGGCCCCCGACTGGCACTTGCAACACACAAGGCACAGAAGTGCTCCTGAAGCACAGAAATACAGGCACTTGACACAGGAAAACACGACGTGAGCAAGCCAGCAGTTAATCACGACTTAATGCATCTAAAAGCCATGATATAGAAGCTGCCCATTAAGGATTTTACTACTGTATTTCTCAAAATTCTCATTAAATGTATAGTTTCACAGGGGATTCAAAATCACATCAGTGTTTAAAAAAAATCTATTTGATGAATTTATATTAGTGGGGAAGCATAGCTGAATTAATTTGGAAGATAACCCTCCTTCACCTCCTTTGTTCTGTTCTCTGAAAAAAGGTTCAAATGTAAGGTCAATGAAATATTAAGATATCAATTTTATTTCCCATTATACCTCATCCCGAGCCTGTTTTACTAAAAAAAAACACTGCCTTGAGAATTACCCAGTATAGACAGGAAGGCTCTTGCTCTTGCTGGTTCCTCTGTGCTCTCCCTCAGTTTGGCTTCACAGAAGTACATCCCCACGTCAGCAGAGGTTGGGTTGCTGATGGTGAGTCGTCTCCCAAAGCTGCTAATGCCACTGGTGATCTTTATTCCATTTCTCTTCCACGTTACACTTAGTCTCTCCAGAGGTCTGCCAAGAAACACAATAGAAAAATACAATGATAAAATATATATATTACAGAAAAATCTCCTGTGTGTGCATGTGTGTATATATATACACACACGTACAGAATATAATGTTACAGATTATAAAACTTCTTTAAATATATTCCCAACATTCACTATTAAGAAATAAATGCATATATAACTTCTAAACATCAAGACTACAGACTACTCAAGTGGCATGATGCAAGTACAGCTAATTGATACAGCAATAGAACTTAAGTGCTAATAATTTGATTTCTCTAAGCAAAAGGAGTAAATACTGCTATGGGAATCAGCTGCATGGGAAGTGCTTTCATTATAACTCAATTATCAAAACAATATTAATCATATCAAGAACATCTCTGCCCTCAGAGGGGAAAGTGAATCAGTTGGTTTTATCATCCAAGGACTTCAACTATTTACTTGCACTGAAATTCAAATCTATTCAAGGCCAACTGGATGGAAACATAGGAGGAATGCTGTGAATTCCATATTACAGTGCATTATCAACAGTTGAGCAATAATCACTGTAAAATGAGAGTGCCTGAAATAAATTACTTCATAGGAGATCCTCACTAATTTATTTACTAGGCACCATCAACTGTTCAACAATATCACCTTTCCTGTCAACAGGCAACACAGCTGAAATATTATTAACCCTTACCATAATCTTTTCCTTAAGTCTGGTGCTTAAACACCACTGTACTTCTTTTCCTTTCCATGTGAGGAACGTGGGAAAGTGCCCCCGCCCATGCCCTCCTTTGGCCAGAAAAATCAATGGGTTTAATTCAGTAATGTTGGACAAACAAGATTATTCATCAGGTCGCACTGAAGAGCAAGCACTGTGCTTCAGTCTCTAAATTAATGAACAATGGCAATAACTTCCTCTGTCCTTCCCAGCAAAGGACAGGGTGTTACAGAGAGTTCCCTGCAGCCCCGGGGCTGGTTCCATACCTGGCGTTGGCCACGCACTCCAGAGTGGCCTCGCTGCTCCCGGCGACCACGCTGCTGTTGCGGGGACGGACCACGATGGTGGGAGCCAGGGGGGCAGAGGGGTCTGCGGCACCTGCACGGGCACAAAGACACCTCGTGAAGGCTCCGGACTCCTGTGACAGCAAGGACAGCCACTGGCCTGTTCCGGGCACCGCTGCAAAGTCCACTCTTCAGCCTCACCACGGGTTTTTGTCCCCTCGCTAAAGGGGGATCTCCAGCACGGCCATTCCACAGATGCCCTCTGAGCTCTGGCAGCCTTGGGGCTGTGCCCACTGCCCTGGGGAGCCTGGGCAGTGCCCACCACCCTCTGGGGGAAGAACCTTTTCCTGAGATCCAGCCTAACCCTGCCCTGACACAGCTCCAGCCATTCCCTGGGTGCTGTCCCTGGTCCCCACAGAGCGGAGATCGGTGCCTGCCCCTCCCGAGGATGTTGAAGACCTCAATGAGGTCTCCCCTCAGTCTCCTCTTGTCCAGCTGAGCACACCAAGTGCCCTCAGTGCCTGCACACGTTTCCCCTCCGGCTCCTTCCCCATCCTCCTTGGACACTCTCCAAAGGCTGAACGTCTGCCCTGTGCTGCAGGGACCGACCCTGCCCCAACACACTGTTCCAATGCCCCCTGCCTGGGACCCAGCACACCTCGGAACTCCCCTCAGCTGCTCCCAGACGGAGAGCAGGGCCCATTCTCAAAGACACAGCAACTAAATTAAGCATCCTAAAGGTTTTCTATTGTTGAGCACTTTTATTTTTATCAAACACTTGCTGACTTATATTTTTAAGACCTTTTCATGTTTTGTTTAATCTTACCCCTTCCACACCATTTCAAAAGAGTCTGCCAATACTCATGTTAGTTCTTTAAAAAGATTTTACACACTGGGGAACAAATATAAAATTAACAAAGCAGCATATCACAGCAACTTCAATCCCTTTTTCTTATCAGGAAAGTAAATAACCCAAATCTGTTACTCTTTTGTGAGACTTCATACTGTAAATAATTTAGCTTATGCAACAGTCAGCAGACACTTAAAAAATGGCAAACAGGCAGCTTGTAAATTTTCTCTGTATACATTTAGTAAGTGAATTAAAATAGCCATGTATTCATAGGTACTTTGCTTCAAGCAACTCATTTGGGAAAGAAAAATTAGCTAGTTTTTAGCTTGAATAACAGAGTAATAAAATTTTCTAAAGATACAGAAACCAATAAACAAATTACAGAGAAAAGTAATGAAAATAAAACGAAACTGATGGAAAAGCAAGCCAGTTCATCAAATGTTTTCTGCAAAGGAAGCTGGTCCCTGCCCATTAAGGAGAATGGGAAACTAGGAAATGCACGGTATGAATCCTGATGTTTAAGGTAATTCCCAAAGGAACTGAAAATGGACAGAGGATTCTTTGCTTGGATCACACCCAGCGTGCCAAAAGCCATCTCACATTGGATTTCACCTGCTGGAGAGACAAAGGCTTTGGTAATGGGGCTCACAACTTGACAAGGTTAGCAGATTTCTGAATGGCAAATCTCTCACCTTTTGATGTTTTTCTAATTGACAGCACATAGTGTAGTATGGGAGATGAAAGTGTGGAGTGTAATTCTAAAATGTAAAGAATACCACCCACACTTCTGAATAAATTCAAGTATTCAAGAATAGTACTTCAGAAGTATAAGCACATATTTATTTCTTCCCATAAATATGCTCTGTCAACCTGACACAGCATCTATATGCAACTCATAAGGGATTTCAAAAACCAAGCTGTTGGTGGATTTTATACCTACTCCTCAACATCCCTACAAATATGATACCATCAGGTAGCAAATCTATTTTCTAAGATTTCCATGTTGGTCTTACAGGTAATTCATGGCAGAAATTTTCCAGATGGTAATTGAAAAAAAAACCCAAAAAACAAGAATCGATCAGATTAGTGGCTTGTTACCGATGAGAAGAAATGACCTCAGCATCACTGTTCACTGCTACTTCTGTCCAAGACGGAGGTTTACAACAGCAAATGCTAAAAGGTAAACAAACAAGTTACTAATTTGGCACTAATCATTTCTCATCTCTGCTTGGAAGAGAGGAAAACCATTGGTTTGACTCAGCTCCAGCCCAGTAACACCAGCCCAAGAGGAGAATCCAGCTTTGCTGTAACCTCCATCACCACAGCAGCCAGCAGAGATGCCAGGAAATAAAAGTGCAGATTCCTCTCCCTGAAACCAGGAAAATGCAACATTTCTTTGACTTTCTTACTGACTGTTATAAGAATCTAAAGGAAGCACGTGTTTATTTTCATTTTGCCCCCTCCCTGAAACAAATCTTGGAATTGCAGGAATACACCTACAATACCCCAGGAATACACCTATGGATGTAACGAGCACACAGAGAAAACACCAACATTTCAAAGTACTACCTCAACAGTATGTAGGCAGCTATTGCACAGTCAAAGATGGTTTAAACTCCCTTTGGCTGCACTAAGAAACCCCTTCCCATAACACACTCTGGCCCCAATCCTGCCAAATCAAGCTCAGTGGGGACGTTCCCAGGGCTCCTTTTGCAGGGGGAAGGTGGCAGCTTTGTTTTGTGCATGACTGAAATATCAAAGGAGGAACTTGGGTTTACTTTAGAGTAAAAATCTCAACAGGCTGTAACTTGGCATCTGTCTGTCCACCCCACCCTTTCCGAACTTCATCCTTTTGTAAGAAATCCCCCGTTTCAGAGCAGCCAGGATCCTGACTGAGAAAAGGAGCAGCACTGGGATTTTGTTTCAATGAAGCACCAGGGCAGATGGGGCTGGGGTAGGCAGAGAGCTACTGCAAACAATCAGATAATGAACAACTACCCAGACTTTGCAGGTTTCTCATCCTACCTGTCAATAAAGCCACTCCATCCTTCTCCTGCCTCCTAATGCACTGCACAGAAGTGATTTTACTTGAGTGATGCTACACTAAAATCCAATGCAGAATGTCACTGTTAGTAAACAGGCATTTTCTGTGAAAATCCTTCCTAGAAAACAATTGAAATTTTTTTTTCCTTCTCTTCCCTGTTCCTTTTCACTTCATCAGAGTTTTTGTTGGCTGAGTTTTCTAGGTCTGTTTCCTTCTGGCTTTTCATCACTTCTCGTCCTCCGCCCCTTCCTCAGGCAGCTTCTCTGCCCTCATCACTGGCCATTTCCCCTTCCTGCCATCCCATGGTCCCCTATAGATGTTTCCCACTACTTAAGAACTTCTCCATTTCCAGTGTATTCTTTATTTTAATGTCTGAGCTTCAGCTTCTCTGAAGAAAACATTTATTAAAGACACTGAAATGGGGGAGCAACACAAATGCACATAGAAACACAGGTACAGTGAGATGAATTCACTAATTGGGCACCACCGTTCACAGCCATATTCTATGTTTTTGGAAAGAAAAGGTCTTTCCTTTCTACCTGCCTTCTGAACCCCTCCTCAGCTAAAAAAGCAAAGCACCATTAGGGAAAAACACAGACCCCAGAACTGCTTCATTATTAGATGTAACAAGTCTGGGGGGATCCTGTAGGAAGCTGCATAGCCCAGGCTGAGTGGCACTGAAGAAAACTTCAGGAATGTGCTCTTAGCCTGATTCTGGCCCTCAACAGCCAACTGGACAGAAGGACACCACAGGCAAGAGTCCCAATCCAACAGGGACTGTTCTCCAGAAACAAGCTCACGCTGCTCTGTTTCACATCCTATCCACTTTGGCCGCAGCATTCCCAGTTTCCAATCTTCCCTTTGCTGCCAAACTTTCTCATTACTCACTGTCTTAACCATGACCAGCATCTACAAGGGCTCAACACCTGCAGTGCCTTCAGGCCCAACCCCAACAGCCTTTGAGGCAGGACTGGGGTAACACCAAAGCCTTGAATGCAGCAGTGGAGGGACTTTGGCTTCCAGTTCTTCACTGGTCCCCATCTCCAGCTGCTCCTGAAGAAGCTGGTGAACTGCTGCCATTTACAGCCCCAGAAATTAAGGCAAATTCTCATTGATATTGCTTTCCATATTAGATTATTTCGCCAAAAAAAAAGAGAAAAAATGAGACAAGACCCCCCAGAAAATGGAAAGAAGATCTGGGGCTTTTCTGTCCCTCTAAACAATCTCCTCTCCAGACTGTGGAATTCACAAATCTGGCATTTCCACACAAGGCAGAGATAAACTGAGGGAAGAGAGGAGAAGAAAGAGTGACCAACTTGTGCACGGTCTGTTTGTTCCCATCACCTGTGGCTGTGTGTGGCTGCACATGGCTGAGCTGGAGCTCGCTGAGCTCCCCCCTCCTGCCCAAGTGCTCTCTAACACTGACATTTTTAATACTGATGAGCTGTACAATCCTAATCTGCTATTTAAATACCATAATTATATACACTGCCCTATCATCTCTGCAAAGACTGTTTTTATCTCTGTACATATATTGCCATGTAAGGTACAGGGAATTTTAAATATTATAATTTACAGTTTATAAAGATCACAGAATTTATCAAAGCCACTTGTATGCTTAATTTTCCTCAAGAGAACAGAAATTTCACTCAGGCCATACGACTGAAGATGCAATAGGTTCTTTCCCCCTCAGAAATGTATAAACATTAGGTTCTTTCCCAGATTTTATACTATGGCACGCAAAGTTTATCTGTATTTGCAGTGCAGAATATTAAGTGTATTACTTCAATGGATGCTCAAATTCATCTGACAGAGAGATGGGGTAAACCAGCCTTAATAGAAAATGAGAGAATGTTTATCACTTGAAAAGAAGTAATAGTTTGAGTTCAGACTTGAGCAAAACGATAAGTTTTATTTTTGAAGTCTATAAATCCAAACCCTCTGAAGATGCTTAATCCAAACAAGGTGACCATGAGCAGGAGGAGGGAGGATCCCTAAATAATCCTCCAGGTCACCCTTGTTTCCTCAGCGTAGGGTAGAGCCTGTGAGGGGAGGCTGAGGGCTCGTCATCCCTACCCCCAGTGTAAGTTACTATTGGAATTGCTTCTCACTGTCCAGTTTTCAGTGAAGAAAGGATCCCACAGGAATCACTATGCAAAAATGAATTTATCTCTTTGTACTATGAAATTTGTCTATGGGAGAAAAACACTTCACAGAAGAAATCACCTGCCCTCAAGCTAATGGGGAAATTAGAATGCTTTAAGAGAACTTGGAAACCATTTGTAAGTTATCCTGGGAGAAAAAGATTAGAAAACCTTCACCAGGAACTTCCTACAGGCTTTGAGTCTTACAGAGTATGTAGAAATGTCTTTGCAATTATTATGCAGGATACATGCAAAGCTTCATGTTACCAAATTATGGATACCTGTATTAGAAAAAAAGCAGGATAGGAGAGAAGAGTTCAGTACAAATAGCAAAAATATTACACGTAGTGCAACATTATGGCATCAAGAATATGCAATCTCTGCCTGCGTAGCACAGAATATGAGAAAAGAGGAGAAATGACAATCACAGAGTATCTCAAGATTGCTTGAGGGAGGAGAAAAAAAGACCTCACAAACTACCTAGTGGAATAAATTCCCTGTTTCCAGGTCCTACCTGCAGATGGTTTGAATTATCAATCCATAATGGATTAATGTCCCTTCCCCTTTCCAGTGCAAGATACACAACGGGAATTGGATCCTGATCAATAACAGATTAATTTCCCTTCCCCTTTGGAGTAAAAGATGCACAACAGGAATTGGAGCCTGATCAACAGAAAAGCAAATGCTGGCAACCACCCGCAGGCACCGGAGAGAAGCATTATGCAAATAAGGGAAGAAAGGGTGTTCTCAATCATAAACCTGTCTCCCAAAACATGCCTGTTTGTTCCCTGCTTATTGCAGTGATTATTAACAGGTGATACAATAAAAGAGCATTCAGATAACCAAAGTTGCAATCTCAGTCTTCCCCTTTGATTCCAGCAATGACTATTTATTTTCAAGAGAAGAGAAATATGCTGCTGCTGTGCACTGTAGAGGGCTCTGCTCAGATTTCTGGATGTAAAGGAAAATCACAGAGACTTCCCTGTGAGGATTCTTGGTCACATTTGTTTAGTTTGATGAAAAACATAAAGACTTCAAATGGAGGGTTTTTTTGAGTCAAAGTTACATGTTTATAAAATAATTAGCTAATTAATAGTAAAGAGCTGATGCATGAAGAATTATGACTTTTCAGTACATAGGGATGTCATAAGATCCCTTAAACATATAAGTATCAACAAAATTTATTTAACTTTTGAGAAACTAGAGTGCAGACTTTAAAAAGTAAGCAAGCAACAACCCAAAAACTTCAATCTGCAAATCAAAGTCATGGGGAAAACAGCCCAGCTGCTTGAATTGATCACAGCAAGTGAATTGTTATATATACAGCCCTCGTTGGGAACCAGACATCAGACATCACGACATATGAATAAAACACCAGCCACAGAAAAGGTTTACAAAACCCAATACAAGTAAAACAAGTGAATGATTTAGGTCAGTTATATTTATTGACTCAATATACTCTTGTCACTGTGACTAAGCTTTGTCCACGTCAGAAACAAACACATGATGCATTTCGACTGCAAGTAAAATGAAAAAAAAAAAACCAACAACAAAAAAAGAAAACAAACAAAAAACAGGGAACGAAAGGGGAAAAAAGGGTGAGTAAAATAATCAACCCCAGAACAATGTCCAGAAAGCAGATCACAGATTAACTACCCGGTGTATGAGGAGGGATGTGGTGAAGAAGCAACTCCCAAAGATTTCATCGCCAGCTGTTTATGCTTTGCACAAATTCCCCTCGCCTGAACTGCCCATGGTCAAGCAGTGCCTGAAACTCTGCCCTCCCCTCCCGGGCCTGTGGACGGTCTGTGTGTGTTATAACAGCACAGGAAGGACGTGGAGCTGCTGGAATGAGTCCAGAGGAGGCCATGGAGATGCTCCAAGGGCTGGAGCCAGGCTGGGAGAGCTGGGGGGGATTCACCTGGAGAAGGGAAGGCTCCAGGGAGACCTGAGAGCCCCTTCCAGAGCCTAAAGGGGCTCCAGGAGAGCTGGAGAGGGACTGGGGATAAGGCACAGAGGGACAGGACAAGGGGGAATGGCTTTAAACCGAGAGAGGGCAAGGTTGGATGGGATATTGGGAACAAATTGTTCCCTGTGAGGACAATGGCAAAGGGTGCCCAGAGGAGCTGTGGCTGCCCCATCCCTGGAAGAGTCCAAGGCCAGGTTGGATGGGGCTTGGAGCAGCCTGGGATAGTGGAAGGTGTCCCTGCCCATGGCAGGGGGGTTGGAACTGGGTGATCTTTAAGGTTGCTTCCAACCCAAATCACTGTTAGTCTATGAGTCTATGCAAATGGAAAAAACGTATTAACTGGTCAAAACATTGTCAAGAAGATATTTGATGTGTGTGGAGCTCCCTGCAAACTGAGTTTGGAGCACAGGGCTAGAAAGCACCTCCTGGGCCAGCACAGTTCCTCATCTCTGTGACATCTCATCATGCAATCCCTTTTCTGAGTCTACTGGGAACAGTGGTAAAAATAGTAAGTTTTTTTAATGCCACTTTTTGGTTGGAAAGTTTCCTAAAGCTTTTCTTTTCAACCTGTTAAAAACACTCCTAATTTCCAGCTTAAATGTATTCACGGCCAACGTGCTCCATTTGTTCTTCTGCCAAAGCTGTCCTTTAACTTAAAGAGCTGCTTTCTCCCTCTGTGATGTTTACGTCCTAAAGTATTTATAGAAAACAATCATACTCCTTCACAGTCTTAATTTTACTCTGCAAAACAAGGAAAACTTTTCTTGCTTGACAACTTTGAAAGGATTCACTGAAATACACACAAACAAAAGACTGGGAGCAAGAGCAAAAAACCCAAGGCTGCATTAGAGTATAAATGTCTGCAAATGTTTAAACAAATAACAGCCACGTCGGTAACAGCTTTTCCCCCTTTGTAAGGACTTGCACACAGACTGTAAGTGCTGTTAGTTTGAGCCCTAAAGAAAGATTAATGGAGAACTCAGCTCTAGCCACAAGGCGATTTATACCCTTTTGTGTGTAGATACTCCAGTAAAGAGGAGATTTATACATTTTATTAGATAAAACTGAGCCTAAAATACAGGTTGGAAAGCTCTAAAACCTTATGGAGAGTTTTTAGGGGCTACTCCTGGGCATAATGAGAGGCGGGGGCCTAAAAACAGTAGATTTAAAAATGGAAAATGTACGTCTGTAGGCAACAAACGCTGCAGTGCCCCAGGAGGAGCAGCAAGGCTGGATGGTTCATGGTGGCACAGTCACTCCAACCTTGTCCCTCACCAGCTCTGCTCTGATGGCTGGGACACGGATGGGACTCTTGGCTTTGTTCCTGATTTTTCCTCTTTTCCTACAGGCCTTTAAATGCAGCTGACCCAGCAACTGCTATGTGGGGGGTGAATTCATCTCTTTTCTGTTTCCTGAGGTCTACAGGCCCACTTTGTATTTTAGGACTTCAGGAATAAATTTCTAGTGTTGCCCCATGCAGTTTTAAGGAAATTAAACCACTGCTTAGTTACACAGCTCCCTGTGATTCAGCAGCTAAATTCAAAAGCAGACCAAATTTTGGCTCCAACACTCTGAAATTCCCTTCTCACAGCTCCTCGTGCAAAAAGAGCAATTTGGAAGTTCAGTCTCTGTCACTGACCTGACCTTCCCCCTTCCACAGTGAGGGGTTTTCTTTCTGCCTGGAAACTTATCATCCAGCACATCATTAGAGCTTTTAACATGAAAAAATATATAGCCTCAAGCTATTCTAGCTAAAGAACACTCAGGTGGCTTTTCAATTCACCAGATAGCTTTAATATCGGCCCTGTGAGTGGATAGAGTGTGTAATCTTATTCAACAGCAGTTAAAAGGAGGAAAAATATCCGTGGTCTAGCAGTGGAATTTATTGGCCTCAGAGTTATCTTCAAAGTGCTGCGAGAGGCAACAGGTGGAGCAGGTCCCTGCGGCCAGGACCAGAGCCTGGGGGCTCCTCATGGGATCACAGGATGGTTTGGGTGGGGAGACACCATAAAGACCATCTCGTTCCACCCCCTGCCATGGGTGGGGACATCTTCCACTAAGGCCAGGTTGCTCCAAGCCCTATCTAAGCTGGTCTTGGACACTTCCAGGGATGGGGCAACCACAGCTTCTCTGGGCAGCCTGTGCCAGGGCCTGCCCACCCTCCCAGGGATGAATTTCTTCCTATTCTCATGTCTAACCCTCCCCTGTCAGTGGGAAGCCATTCCCTGTGTCCTGTCTCTTCATGCCCTTGTTCAAAGTCTCTCTCCAGCTCTCTTGGATACCCTTTAGGCACTGGAAGGAGCTCCAAGGTCTTTCCAGAACCTTCCCTTCTCCAGGCTGAACAACCTCAAACCTCTCCCAAAACACGCCTATGCCTAAAAAGATTTAAAAATAACTCATCAGTAGAAATCACTTTTAAGAGGCTGTGTATTTTCACAATGTGCTTTAGTGCATCGTAAGAGAGGCATTCTTTTCACTCTAAACAGGGATGCCTTGGGGAGGAAGAAACAGGTCTGAGGGCCCTGGCAGGGGTCTCTGTAGGAGACAGCAAGACACACTTTCCCTTGAGGACAAAACACAACTTTTAAGGTCTTACATGCTTGGTGCTTCTTGTACCTGGGTAATTACCTCTTGCTTTCTTAATAAAGGCAAATTCAGTTAGTAAACCACACATCAGTACATGGATGTGAAATAAACCAGAACTGTCACTTAATAATAATGCACAGAATCCCAAAATTCACTGGTGAGACAGGCTGAGAGAAGAAATGAAAGAGGAAAGCTGAGCTGGGGTCTGGCTGTGTCACTGGGCCCAGAGCGCTGCTGCAGTTTCAGATGCTCCAGTTCCCACCAGCAGATCCTGGTTTATTGTCAAGCAACAGGACAGGGAGAGAAATGGGAGACAATAAGATGTTGCCTTCTATTTACAAATATATCTTAGTATATGGTTTCGTGTTGTTGGTTTTTGTTGTGTTTTTTTTGTTTGTTTTGTTGTTGTTGTTGTTTTTGGGTTTTTTGTTGTTTTTTTTTTAAATAAACACATTTCTTAACTCCTCACTTTGGCGCAAATAAGATCACAAAATTGACAATCCAGTTGCTGCTGCTTCTACTTGTAACAAGTTTAAACACCCTTCTACACAGAAATAAAAGGCTTGTAACAAATTAAAAAAAAAAAAGAAGAGAGACAAAAGAAGAAAATAAAAAAGACAATCCCATCTATCCTTCACTGGACTTAAATAAAGAAAAGCATTTGCAACGGCTTTGGGGGAAATTCTTTAAGAAATGCCTTCAACAATTTATTTTATGACAACAATAATGGAGGCACTATTTTCACAGGGAAGATTTAAGATTGAATATGCTCTATAGAGCATAAAACAAATATGCACAATTGATCATATGTGAGTTCCTAAGATCTGTTTCTCTGTAGCAGCTCTTTAAATGAACCTGATATTGTGGTGCAGTACATTGGGAGGAGAGACTTGCACATACAGACTGATCATAGAATCATGGAATGGTTTGGGTTGGAAGCAATGTGGAAGACCACAGTTGATGTGCCCTTCACGTCAAAAGGAAGGGCCTTTGTGTCACAGACATTTGGTGCCAGTAAATGTGGACAGGACACCACCCGGGCCACCCAGGGCACGTGAGGGACACTCAGCTAAGGCCATGCAAGTCCCCTTTTGCCGTCAGTGGATACGCAAGGTGCTGATCAAAGCTTTCTCCGTAAAATCCACTTTAAGAGCAGAGATTAAAATTTGCTACATATGAGCACAATTGGAACTTGAAAAGAAAAAGCAAACCTTCCCAAATTTAACAACCTGTCCTCAGCTCCCAGATTCTCCAAGCTCGGAACAGTTTAGGCAGGCTTAAAGGAGAGCATTTCTACAGAGAGTTCTAACACTGAATGAAATAAGCATTCTGGTTCTTTATTGTTCAACTTACTATTCAAACCAAGATGCACTCACTGAGCAGCAATTTAAGCTCCAAGTCAACTCTTGCTGCATTCTATTTATATATATATATCTATATCTGAGAAACACGTCTTGGGATCCAGATTGCTACCTTGCTCCCAAAGGTCTGTGATTTCCAAGTCTTTACATAAAGAGAACAGACCTGAACAACAAGAAGATACCCCACAGCCTTCTTGCAGCAGCTAACTCAACCAAACATATGGAATGACTTGTCAAAACAATATTTTGAGAAATAGGTTAGCAGGGGCCTCAGGTCCACTCCATATGGTCTAAAGTTCTCCATCCCCCTGACCATAACATGCTACTTTTCCACTGTCTCCTATAAAGGGAGACAATCCTTAATAAAACTAAAGTTGTTCAGGTCACAGACATTCAGAAGTACATCAAATTTCATTTATGCATTTAGAGTACTGTAAAATAAAAACGTGAGGCAAAGCCACGCACACAGCAGAGCTGAGAAGCCAAAGAAACATTTTTCTAACAAAAGAAAGAATTTTGTTTCCTCCTTATGGCACACATGTTTTCTTCTAAATAAAGTGCAGCTTCCCCTTTGCAGCCTTTGTGATTATCAATCTGTGGTTATTTTATAATACAAGGTTGCCTCAGACCTCAGCAGGGAGAAAAATACACATTGCTGAATTTCCTCTGTTGCAAGAACAAAACAACTGTGAAAGCAAAGAGTGTTCCAAAAGAGCAAACAATAACCCAGCTAAAGTAAGTCTACAAACTTATTCATTCCAAAATAATTCCACAGATGGATAAGCATTTAATTTTCTGAAGTGAGAATAAACCGGCGTCTCTCTTCTCCGGGAGCTGGAATGGGTTTGTGCCTGCCTATTTATACCCAGGCCATAAATGCTGCTCAGAGAATGCTGCAAGTACTGTGAAAAGAAATCTAAGGGGAAGTTATTACTCCAGGCTCTTTGTTAGTATTTCTGCAGTTTGGGTAGCGTCAGCATTGTTAAAAATAAATTGTTGGTTGCACCTCGCCTGGCCTGTACAGACGCTGTTTGCATTAATGTACTTAGGATTCCCCATCTGCTGTGCCCTGGTAGAAGAGGGGTTCAAGAGTGTGATGTCTCCTCAGTCTTGCATTGACTCCTTGCCCTCTCAGAAGAGGGTTGGTCACAGTTTGTGCTGCATGGCTGGTAAACAGCCTCCCCTGAATAATACAAGAACTCATTGCTGTGGTAACAAACCCCACAAGGCTCATTTCCACAGGGCGCTCTTGTCTCCCTGCTCCTCCAAAACTTTGCATTTCGTACTGCTTCTTATTTGAAATTTTTATCATTATAAGATGACACTCAGATGTCACAACAGAATTACAGTTAATAAAGAAAATTAGGGGGAATAAATGAAAGATAAAAAGGTACATTAGGAAAAGTGCCGTTGTCTAAACCATGAATTTATATATTGTTGAGACACAAGTGACATCTATTTCATTTTGCTTTAAAAAGAAATCATTTCACCCCTAGGTTTAGAAACATGCTGTCACTTTCCAAAATGTCCTTGGGCTGTCAGTTAGAAATGAATTGGCAATGTGTCATTAGGCAGAACACAACAGCATTGTTTCAATTTAATTAACCCATTTTATTCAGATTTGCCCCCAAAATAACCCTTAACGATATGCCTCTGCTATCCAGATGGTAATGGGCTGTGATAAAGCAGAACTATCAGATGTCAGAGCAGCTAAACCAGGAAGAAAACCTTGCAGGGTCCACTTGGCAACAAAACACTGTTGCTCCATTTCTCTCCTACACACACAATCACCTAGAACTACTTACACAGAACAAAGGAGGATGAATCACTTCTACACACACACATAAAATGCATTTAGACGGGATTAAAGTTATACTAAGCAGCTAAACCAAACCTGCCAGGAAGGCAGCTGGAGGAGCTGGATGCTGGTGGGGATGCCCCTACGCCTACAAAGCCAGTCTGGTTTGGCCTTCTTCTGCCTGGGGACTTCTCTCCAGGTTTTGGATCGTGGGATTGGCTCTGCAAACTCACCGCACCCATGCTGGTCTTCACTCAGAGAAAATACTGCACGAATAAATCACATGTAGTATCAGAAACTGATTCTGGCCCCCCTGCAGTGACGCCCTACAGTGTCACCTACAGCTCCACCTCCCTCCCCTCCCTTCTTTCTAAAGTCATTATACAGAAGAGATTAAGGGGTGCCAGAACCATTTGGATATCCAGGAGCCAAAGAATTTTATAGCATAGACCAAATTGAAGACAATAGAATATGTTACCTACTGAACCACAGACTCTCTGAGAAAACTCAGAAACAGAAGCAGCTTTACAGAATAAACCATAATCTCTCTGTCCTTCTGCTCCCAAAGCCTGTAACCCCAAACCAAAAAAATAAAAAACAATCTGAAAAAAACCAAAGCCTGGTGATATATAAAAATAAAAGTACAGATGAAGCATTTTTGACATTTCTCTATCACTCTTAAAAATAGTAATAATCTTCAGCTATTGAAGTTGCTGAAAGAAACTAAAAATCAATGTGCTTTCACTTAGCACTTCTGAAAAAGAAAAGGATTACTTGGTATTTCAGCCAAATGCTTTAATGCCACTCTGTAACAGGGCCCACCACAAGGTACAAAGAAAGGTCTTCACACTCAAACATCCCCTGCAACCCAGAACTTGGGGCTGGGAAGGGAACTGGGGCAAGACTGCCCTTCCCAATGAGAAGAGGGCAGGGCAGTTGCTGGTACCAGCACTGGGGCCCGGCTACAGGACCTGGGGTGCTCTGGCCCTGTGAACAGCTGTGCTGTGGGACACACCTAAGGCAGGGCCTTCGACATATCTACGGAGGATTTTATACATTTAATGAAGTAATTTATATTTTGGTTGATTTTAAGTAACATACAGGAAAAAAATTACAAGGTTAAACTCTCTGCACCCAAAGCTCCGGAAATGTGGGCTTTTAAGTGTTTCTCTGCATTTGCCATTTTTTGGCTGGTCACAAATTTTAGGTTTGTAGCCATGGGCAGGATAAAAATGAGCAGATTTTTGATAAACATTAGGAAACTTCTGCAAATCGCTGTAAACAACTCAAAGCTGTCTTTGAAAGTGCTGAAGGGTTGAACCTTCCCTTAATACAGGCAGGGTGGACATAAAACTGTATATTTTATAGTGAATCACATTTATCACTCATAATAAGTAATAGCAATAGCCACTGCAAAAGACAAGAAAAAACAGCATCTTGTAAACAAATCTGTTTCTTTTCTCATATAAGAGAACTAGAGTAACGAAAAATGCTTTAAAACAAATGTTTTTAACTGCTAACAATTTTTCTGTTGTTTCTCTCTAGGCATATAAATGCATAAAATGCAAAACCCAAAGAGGGAAAGTGGAACAGTTAAAAAAGCTGACTTATTTCTGCACAAATCCTTTACTCCTACCATTAAAAACTACAATTTATTACCACTGGAAAGTGTAAGGAGTAGAAAGTGCTCTTGAAAAATAATAACTGCTTCTCCCAGCACACCAGAGACCTCTACAGAAGCTGGAGGAACCATTATCTCCATTTTCCATGTGGTGAAAACGAAGGGAGGACAAACATTACTGAAATGAGGCTCCAGCAGGTGTGTCTGACCTGTTTGCTGCAACCTGTTAACACTTCAGGTTACACTCAAATAAAGGGTGGAATGATTTTTTCCCTTTCCAGACTCCAGCTGGAAGAAGATGCAATGCACCATCCACGGGGATCTCACAGGCTCTGAAGCTCTGCCCCCTCTTCAGGCCAGTTCTCAGTTGGGAAATCTGTTAATGGGATATGGCAATTAAATGAAATTCTGCTGGTGGACAGTTATTCACCACATCCCAGGTCAACAGCTGACAGGACAAGAGAAAGAGCAGCGTGTTCTCCCAGGTTTATCACAGGCAGTGCCAATGTGAGAATAAATCAGGCAATTTGTGTTTCTCAGAGTTATTGTTTCAAGCTGCCCGCAGACTCTGGCATGTGTCATCACACCAACTGAACTGAGCTTTAGTTATTACAAGCATTATAAATGAATGTCTAAACCCCACATCAAAACGTACGCTGAGGCCATTCAAGCAGCACGTTCCACTCCACGCCTAAAAATCTGTTTTCCTGCTCCTCCGTCTCTCCACTAATTTTTTGCCAGATCTTTCTTTCATCCTTTCCCAAAGAGGTCAAATGCATACATTCAACAAGTTTAAAAAATAAAAAAGCCAGGATAAAACCCAGCCTCAAGCGTGGTGGGACAGGGGTTCAGTGGGGGTGTCACTGCTGTCAGTGAGGGTGGGATTCACTGCCTGCCCTGAGAACCAGCCAGCAAAGAGCCCGGGCAGGGCACTGCTCCTCTCGAGCCCCTCAGCTGAGCCATTCCAAGATGCAAACCAACAACAGCTCTTGACCTCCCCAATTTTTCAGTGCTGCCAAAAGGGCTCAGGGTGCCCCAGCAGGCTCTGCAGGCTTTTCCTCCCACCCTGGGTCTCACTGCCCGTGGTCAAGGTCAGCTCTGACATGCTGGAGCTGTGTGACTAGGGCCTGGAGAGACAGGACAGGGGAGAACGGCTATAGACTGACAGAGGGCAGGGTTACATGGGATATTGGGAAGAAATTCCTCCCCGTGAGGCTCCTCAGGCCCTGACACAGGGTGCCCAGAGAAGCTGTGGCTGCCCCTGGATCCCTGGAAGTGTCCAAGGCCAGGTTGGATGGGGCTTGGAGCAACCTGGGCTGGTGGAAGGTGTCCCTGCCCATGGCAGGGGGGGGAACTAGACGATTTTGGGGTCCCTTCCACCCAAAACTCTTTCATGTGAAAGAGCTTCACCCACTGGCAGAGGAGCTGCCCCTGAACTCCAGATGTTCCCGGCCCCAGCTGTGCTGTAGGTGTGCTTGCACCCAGCCTTGCCCTGTGCTGACCTGAGCTCCCAGCTTTAGGATGGCCTTGCCCTGCCACTGTGGACTTGCCTGGTCCTGACTGGCCCACTGGGCACATTCCTTCTTCACACTATGTGTGGGGCTGTATGTGCCTTGTCAGCGGGACTCAATATTGTTCATTTTGTTTCCAGTCTGTGCCTATCATTGTGAGCAAGGAGAACCTACAAACCAGCAGAGTGTGATGAGGGGCTGGTGAAGTGCTGCTGTTCTGCTCATCCTTTGAGTGCATGGCTGTCAGTGCTGGGGGAGCACAGGGGGCACAGCAGGGCAGGGCTGTCCCTGTCCCTGGGGAGCTGCATGGCCTGGGGACACTGGAGGCTTGGAAGAGAATTTGTATGAGGGAAGTCCCCTGGGTGGGAATTCAATTTTTGTATTTGCACATAAAAAGGGTTTCCCAAGATATAACTTGGGATGAGTTTGTTTCACCCTAATCACTTGATTACCACAACCAAAAGTTAGAACTGGGACAAGAGTACTTAGAGAGCTTAAGCGACAGATGTCATCTGATTTCTGTGAGGATGCTAAGGGAAATTCGAGAGGGATATGACTTTTTCTGTAGGAAGAATGAAAAAGAAAATGAAAATAGGATGAAAAATTGAATTTTCTCCCTCTAACCTTTATGAATCACAGCTTCCCATTTGTCTGTGGTGACAGATTCCTGTATTTCCCAGAGGAAGAAACAATTTTCCTTGAGGAAGGGGTAGCAAAAGGGAATGTGAGTCAAAATATTTTGGTTATTCCAGTTCTTTCAAAGACCATTTTCTAAGGAGGGAACTTGATGAATTCAGCCACATAGCTGCCCTTTGCCAGTACTCCTGTACCTCCAGAAGTACCTGCAGGGTGGGATTAATTCCCTGGGCCACTGGGAGGAAAAGGGACACATTAAATACATTTCTAGTTAGTACATCCCTCTTCAATGTAACTTTAAAGATGTGACTTGACAATGCAAAAAAGCTTTTCCTTCTAATGGAGGAACATTGGACAGCTCATGGGGGAGGCTTTTTTAGGAGCCCAAGGACATCAAAAACGAGAGGGGAAGCAACACCCTGAATGCTGGGGATGCACAGAATGAGCTGCTAAGTTTTGTAAAAACACCTCCCCTTCACAAAAAGCCCCAGTTTGGGGGGAAAGCCGACGTGTCCTTTAAAAGACGCATTATTAACTTACTGACTTTAATAATGATAGCTGGAATCCTCAGCCCTTCCCATTTCGTTACAGAAAAGGCATCCAAAGATGAAAGGGCACATTCAACAAAGCACAAATATATGTTACCATTATTTGATGATCAGCTTCAGGTTAAACCTGCCTGCCTTGAGACTGGAGATTAATAGTGATAGCTTCTTTTAATGACTGTAGAAATGCCACGGTGCCTGCCAATAACAACTTGAGCAATGAACAGGTTGCTATAGAATGTATTGTTTATGCACCACTGACTGCAATCTCTATACAGAAAATTTAATAGACCCTTTTTTCCCTCTCAGCAAGCTTATGTGGTTGGGGATTTAGAACTGCATTATTCCTTATGACCTGACTTATTTATCATGTCAATCACAGTAATGATGTGTCAAAATTATCACAATTCTGAAGCTTTCCCTTTATCATCATTTTGAGAGTGTTCTTTCTCAGCATTATAAGTACATATGGCAGAAGAGACATCAGAGGCATAGATTTCATGCATGGCTCTAACAAAATCACAGGGTTAAATAGCTACTCGGAGAGTCAAAGCACCATGGAATAACTTCTTCCCTTTTTCTAATTCAGTTCTTGTAACAGCAGCCAGACACAGCTGCAACTGCAATTAAGGAGAAAAGATGGGGAATAAAACAGCACAGAGTCAATTGCCAAAGGTCAAATTAAGATGCTGGAATTTGCAGGTCCTGACCCTCCTAACACCATGTAGTTGGCCTTCTGATACCACTAGTCAGATTTAGAATTACAACTTTAGCAATTAGTAAGAGTGAAGAATTAGACAAGCAGGTTACGTACTGGCGAGAACGTCCTTCCCTGTCTAAAGGAAAAGCTTCCTCAAGGACTCCTGCCAGGAAAGGGAGGATAATGCAGATGGAGGGATTCAGCCCTTGCAGAGGCAGAGGCTTCAGCCCGTGTGTGCAAGGTCAGGGCCAGGCTGATGAAGGTGACTGTCTCGCAGCACAGGTGCCACATTGCTCAGAGCAGGTTTCTCCCCAAAACACTGGACTGCATCCACAGCACGCTATTGACTCGGGGAAATTAAAGGATGAGAAATAGTTAACAACAGGAGTTCTGTCAGAGGTACAACATATATTCCTTTGGTTCAATTTTCTAGAGCCCGAGGTCTGAAAGAGATGGAAGCTTCTTTGAAAGGGTCTGGACAGCATTCTAAATTTCATGTACCATAAGTTTCTCTCAGTCACAGAAGATTAATTCACCATTTATTCTGTAGGCTAGCAAGAACTCGGGGAGCAGGTAGTGTGTGCTGCCCTGGAGGAGCGAGATGGCAAAGCCCTGCTCCCTCTGGGGCTTGTAACCGGGGCTGAAACCATTTTTAAACGTAGTTACAGTCAAAGAGAGTTTTAACAAGTTTGAATGCACACCTAACATTGTTACATCCTGAAATATGGATTCTCGAACCAGTAGCCTGTGTTGCAGCATAATTTTTGCTACAACAGCTGTCTGAAATGGTACCAAAAACAAAGCTAACACTAGACAGGTTGAAAAATACCTGTCAAGTGCAGTTCCGGCAGCATCACCATGAAGCCTGTTTGAAGCGTCCAGCCCATGGATCAGCAAAAACATGCAGCTGAATAAAGGCTAATAAAGCAAAAACCAGCTTGTTCTGTGGAGCCTCTGTTGGAGGTGCAGAGTGTTTGCTGCTGCATTACGAGGGTGAGCACGTCTCAGGGGATCCCAGAATCCATAAAAGAGACGTGACGTGGCCCTCCACCAGGTAGAGTGAAGACAGACAGGTCCACAAAATGAACTGACAGCAGCCAGCAAGAACTGCTTAGTTAGGAGAAGTAAAGTTGTAGAGAGGGAAAGTGGAGGAGTTGGAAGGAGATTTAAGTTAAGCACAGAATGTAATGCTATTTCAAAAAGAATTAAAACTCAGCAACCTTAATAGCTGATCTAAACATGCACTCTGGCAGTGGGAAGCCATTCCCTCTTGTCCTGTCACTCCAGGCCCTTGTCCCAAGTCCCTCTCCAGCTCTCCTGGAGCCCCTTTAGGCACTGGAAGGGGCTCTCAGGTCTCCCCAGAGCCTTCTCTTCTCCAGGTGAACAGCCCCACTCTCCCAGGCTGGCTCCAGCCCTGGGAGCATCAGCTCATTCTTCCCATTTACAGCTGGACTGAGCACAACAGCCAGCAGCACTGAGGGTGTCGCATCCAGCTCTCCCACGCTCTGCCCTGCCCAAGCCAGACTCTGGAGCAACATCAGGAATGTTCCTGGACACCTCTGCTCTGCCCACAGATACATCCCACCAAAGGGAAGTCTGTTACTGCTGCTGTGCCCCTGTAGTGCTCACAATGGGAAATCACTTATGTCATATTTCTTAGAAATTTCCAGATAAAATAGCCTGTCCATTATGAGCTCAGTGGACAACAAAAGTGTCAAAGCATTCCATGAGATGAAAATAATATCTGTAAAACGCACTAAACCAAGAGAGCTTGACATCTTCCTTAACATCACATTGAGGCTGAACTGGGTTTCATGGTGGTTTAAACAATATAAACCCACTTTAAAAAAATGGTAACATCATCTTGAGTGACTTAAACCTACAAAAGGGAAGAAATTAGCCAATCCCATTGTACGGATCATTTCTCAACGTTCCATTTAGCTTTTAATTACCCAACAGACTGTAATAGCTGCTCTGGAGCTATTACACTCCATCGTGTCAATTTGGCTGCTACAAATGCACAGCACAAAGTCCTCAAGCTAAAAATCATTATGAAATTATTGTGGAAGAAGATTGTTGGGCATGTGCAATAGCTCGCTTTTGAACTTCTGTGTTTTACAATTTCTCTTTTTTATAAATAGCTGGAGCAATTAGATGCTGTTATGGAGCTATTAAAACCTTTCAGTTTTGAGATCCAAAGCATTCCTTGAATTATAGAACTGTAAAATTTCAGTTAAATTGGTAAAGTTCTGTTTGCAGTCTGTCATAGCCTCATATTTTCTCTTTACTTCTGTATACAATCTATTCGAGTCATATTTTTTACACAGTGTTCCATCACATAAAACACCAGAAAATATTTTAGAAAGTAAACTAAATAAATCTTTGAGTAGAAGCTACACAATAATAAGGAACAGATGCACGTATAGATGAACAGGATTCAAAGCACTGAGCAGCACACCTAGCCTTGCCTGGACACTGGATTACAAATGCAAAGAAAAGATTTAGGAATGTGGGAAGGCAAAGGAAAGTGACGCTTCATGTAAATCACAAGCCCAAAATAACAAGGAAATTGTGTTGGTGGGATTTGCAGAGAATGAGCAATTAAACGGTTCATGGTTTTGAGAAAGAAGCTGTACCTAGGTGAGATAGCTCTCCAAATCATGGCAATTCCAGCTCAGAGCACGGGACAGACTCAGCCTGGGATGAAGCCTTGCCAAGGACATGGAGCAGGACTTCACACAGGAACAGCTCATCCCACAGAACTCAACAGTCACTGCCTCAAAGACCTTGCAGTGCAAGTAAAAGGCAGGAGTCCCCCTCCCAAGGATGACACAGCCAAACGAGAAGGCAGAAGGACATTATTCAGCTCTATTTGACTGCAGTTTAACTTGCTGGATCACACTCAAACTTTCCGGTAGGCATTCCAGCACAGAGCCACCTCCAGAAGGTGTTTTGTAGCACTACTGAGGCAGAGTCACAGGATTAGTGTGGTTTTTCTCTTGAGTGTAAGTCAGGGGCAGCATAGGAATTAGCACAGGTGGGACTCTGGAAACAGAACATGAGGGCTGGGAAACGGCTGAGGGGAGCCAGGAGCTGATCAATCCTTGCTGCCTCCAGGATGGGAGAGGCCATAAAGCATCCCAGAAGTGGGGAAGGGGGAGATAAAGTGCAGGATATAAAATGTGAGAGTAAACATCAAAGAAAGATGGAAGGGAAGGCCAGGCGAGGTGAGGGAATGCATTGTAGCAATTGGAATACGAGTTAAGAGCTTTGACAAGGGTTTTAGATTTCCTGGAAAGGCTGTATCATCACAGAACTATTAAAAGTAAGAGGAATTTGTAAATAAAAGATACAACATAAATATGGGGGATGCCAGAAGAGGACAGTAAGTAATTTCTAGGCAGTGACATCCTGTGGGACAAGCAGCATGTGGGGTTTCTCTGGGGAATCAGAAGAGAATGAGAGGAAGAGGTGTGGTGGGATCTGCAAGAACTGGGGGGGAAGATTTTTCAAAAGTGGTTGACAAATAGCTGATGGATATCAAAGAGATTTAGAGGAAGGGCAACAAAGATACTGCAAGAAAGCTGAAATAGGGATAAGATGGGAGTTCCCTGAAAGAGTGATTACTTTGATAAGAACTCGAGCAGGGATGATGTCAAAGAAGCAGAAGCGGTCAAGATTTCAAGGAAGATAAGTGATAAAGCATCCAAAGGGATTACCACTCCTTTTACTATTTGAAGTGGCACTAAAGACCAATGGCAAAAAAGCAAAATATCAGATAAAAGAAGCCTCTGTGGTATCAACTTTTACATAAAAATAATAAAATATCTTTGATAAGTCATGTACTTCAAATACCAAGAAGTTCTCAAAATTCCTCTTTATTTTTTCCATAGTTGAGTATTACGAAAACCAAGAGAAGCAGAAAAGGTTTGGAGGAGAAACACAGAATCATCATAGAATCAAATAATGCTTTGGGTTGAAAAGGACCTCAAAGATCACCTCATTCCAACCCCTGCCTTGGGCAGGCACACCTTCCACTAGCCCAGGTTGCTCCAAGCCCCGTCCAAGCTGGCCTTGGACACTTCCAGAAGAAAGGCACAGAAAGCAAGTCCTTAGAAAGGGCTGAAACACAGGACCTTAGGTGTGAAATGGATACAAAACCAATGAGCAAACAAAGCATCAAGGGTGAAATGTGACTGGGGTGACAGAGAAACTTCCTGAAATTCTGTCATTACACACCAGAGTAATTAATGCTACCAAAAACTAAGGCATCGAAAGCTTTCATTCCCATAGCCTTGTATTTTAACCATGCTGACTGGCTTCCTAACACACACACGTTATTAGCAAAGTCAGTTCACCAGAAAACAGATGCCTTTGTAGGCAGAGAACAATTTGGGTGTCTGCAAATCTGCCTGAGAAACAATTTGTGTATAAGAGGTGGCTCTGAAACGCTATTGTTGGAGTCCCAACACAGTATGATAGTCTGTTCTTGTTTTGTCTTAAAAATGGAAGAAAAATTAATTCTGCCATTCTGCACATTGTTTGCTGCACACAGACACAAAGCCCTGGGCTCTCCCCACAGAGCTGCTGATGCAGCACAGTGCAGGGCCAGGCACGCAGCGCGTGGTGTCTCCTGCAACACACAGGGAAACAGTTCTGCCATTGCTACTTTCAGGAAAATTTAACAATATTCTTGGACGGCTTTCCAGCTCTCCAAGTTATTTATTTTCACCAGTCTCCTCTCTTACTTGGCTTTCACAGAAATTTTACCTCCCAGCTCACACAGCTGCAACACACAATTTGGGATGTACATCGGAAAGGTATCTTGAACTGAAAGAACAGGCTTGGTTTCTACCTGTTACTAACAAGTAAATATGGGGGAATAAAAAGTAAAATTACATCTCAGAATAAAAGAAGAATCAGCATTTTGTTTATCAAGTGTGAAAAGGTGCTCAGCTCAATACAGTGGGCAAACACAGAGTGTTGCAGGCTAGCTTGGTACATACCTTATATATCAGACACAAATAGAAAAAAGACCTGATTCAACTCTTTAACATATTGTGAAGTTACTTCACAGGATCTGGCTGACAGCATAAAACATCTTTCAGAAGCTCTTGATTTAAATAAAACCTTTTCACACGAACGGCAAAGGCTTAACAAGCTTCACCAGTGCCCATCTAAGCGAGCTGTAGAACACACAGCAGAACTATAGCATAGCTACACTGACGCAGCCACGTTTCTTCCACGGAGAGGACTGGATCCAGACTCTGGGTGGTACTGGGGATCCAGGAAGCACAACCCAAGATCAAAGGGAAGGTGGCACGGCATGATAGAATTTTAATTGTTTTTCACACAACATTCCTTGCTCTAATGTTGTTAATCAGCACACATTATGCAGCCAGTTAAAAGTCTACATGAAAGTTCAGCAGGATGCACAATCCTTTCTCATTTCAGCCCTTAAACTATTGTGCAATTTGTTACAAAACAGGTAACTAAAAATATCATTACAACAGTAGCTGTACTGAACAGAAGGTAAAACATTTCCTACATATAATCTTGTAGCCTGATTAGGGCAATTCTGGATTGCAAGTGATACACAAACCCCACAATAAATAATGCACATAATTTTTAGATTAGCACTGCTGACAGCATTTAACTTCAGCAGTGCTGCGAGACTTTGATCTAACATCAATATAACTGACTGCAACCCTTTTGCTTAATTGCCATCCACAGAAGAATCTAATTAGACCGAGAAATATTAAAATAGTTTTAATGGTTAACATAAAGCTTCATAAAAACAATCACTGCTGGTTCAAGGACACAATCAATAGCCTCTAGTTTGAAAAATATTGTGGCTGCAATTATAACTAGACTGGCATTCAATCCATCCTCTCTCCTTTTTCATAAAAATCAGTATCTTGAAGAATGTTCCTATGGCACTACATGCACTGTAATTTTTCACTCTTTCTCTAAATCTCAGAAAATGTGCTGTAGATGGCCCCAGGAGCAAACACAGCAAAGATGAAGTAAAACTGGAAAAGGAGCTGTCTGGTTTAATCTATGAATGTTCACAGCAAGGGCTTCGTGTAGAAATTTGTAATCAGGATTTCCACAAATGATGGTGGCAAGGTTTCATTGGAACTGGTGTTCTTGTCATCTGCAGAGCCTGTCACAGCAACCTGCAAGCATTTGCTGTTCCTCTGCTTTGAGCATCCCCCAGCATTATGTTTCTCCCCAGTGCCCAAACACACATACTAGATCTTTCTGCTTAGAAACCACCCCAGCTTAATAGCCACGCATTTGTTATGCTCTGCAGGGAGAAGCGCAACATCTACTGAAACAAGCTGCTGGAGTCTCAAAATGCTAACCAAGCCCAGGCCAAATTAAATCTGTCCAGGATACAAGTTAGTGTGTCAATTAGGAGCAAACTCCTTGCATCGGTGATGGGTAGGTGAGGGAGCAGGGGAACACCTGGGAAGGAACACCAGTTGTCAGAGTTTCTAACAGGGATGACTTCACTGGGTAAACAAATAGCACAGAGACTCTGGGTCTTGTTTGTTAAGCACATTTGTGGAATAAAAATACCTTGGAAGCAGGAAAACAAAAGCTCTCCTCCAGCCACCCCTTTTCACTAAGCTTTAATTTAATTTGGGTACAATTACTCCAAAGTAATTAGCTTTACAAGGAACGGGGGGCAATTCTGATAGACATTTCAGGCAGTCCAGGGTGCTTCAGCATCTCTGCTGGATGGCACTGACTCAGGATAAAAAACAAATGGTGACCTGCACTTAGCCAGGGTCCCTGACAGAATCACATCCTGATGCTGATTCTTCTCCACAGAAGAAATGCACACACAGCTTCACCTCTCCTTGCCATTGCCAGACCCCAAACAACACTCAGTTAGAAAAATATTATTAAATGAAGAAGTAAGTCAAACAAGGATAATAAAGTTAAACTGGTACAAGAAAGAGGAGAACCAGTCCCTTGATGTCCTCCTTATATCAGCCAAAGCCTTCAGGCAGTTTTCAGCCTAATTTTCAGTGATGTTTTCTCACCTTTTATTCTTTCCATTCTCAGGTTTGCCTGGTGTGCAGCCTGTGTATGAAGATGTTCAGAGGCATCATTTCCTAAAGCACACTCACCACAGGGGAGGATCACACCTTCTCATCCAGAACATCACCTACTACCCGAGGTAACTCTTCTCACCATTACACTTCTGAGAGACTTCAAAGCTGGAACTAATGATAATTAGCACCATGGGATTATCATCTTCCTAAATGTGAGGGATTCTCAGCTATGATGGGGAACCAGCATGACCAAGGCACCCTCAACCCTCCCGTACCTGTACCAGACTGCTTGGCCCTGGTAGGAACAACACAGTGCCAGCAGCACATCTTTCCCATTTCTCTATCCAAGAGCTACAGCAGAAAACCATCCATTTGTGTGGATCAGTTGATCCTACAGAAGAACCAGAAGAGAAAAGGAACTATGCTGGAATATGAGGCTTGACTGAGATTTGGGCCGAAACCTCCATGGGTCAATCCCTGCTCATGCAACACAGAAAATACAGTGACCTCTTACCCAAAATGTTTAATATGAACACTGCTATCATGTGATACATTATAATTTCATTATCATGGCATATTAAAATAGGCTGCTTATCTGCATAATTTGGGGCTTGCACAGTAATCATTGCCTTCTCAACATTTAGTAAAAACAATTTCAAAAATGGCTTGCAAATCAATATGTGAACACTTCAGTAGCACACAGAAAATGTTCTTCCCCAAAAATTTCTTCCTATTTTTCAATTTCAACTCTGGGTGATGTTTGGAGGGAGAACGGGAGGGTGGAAGGCAGAGATGGGTTTTATATCAACAATGCTCATTAACACTGATGGGAATTGCACTCATAAAAACTCGGGTCACTGATGCTTTTCTTTACTCATTAGGTAATTTCCAGCATTTTATTCTTCTGGTTCCTGCTCTCTGCCCTATAATTTCCAATGTAGTGTTTAGATTCTGCCAAAAAGCTTCATTGTGTGCTAGCTGCCTCTTGCAAGCGTATAGCACTGTGATGAACTTAGAAATATCTATTTCTCCTGTAATTGGTTGGTACCAGTCAGTGCAGCCCAGCAAGGGGAAAAAAATGAGGAAAATACATTGCAAAAAAATTAGCTGATTTAAATACTTCCTGAAAACATAGATATTCTTCTATGCATTCTCATTACTGGCAAAATACTAAGGAAAAACTATGATTCTGTGTCATCAAAAACAGCTGTGCCCAGCTTGAAAACTAAGGAGCTAAGGCCTGTATTCATGTTACTGCTTTCTGGGAAGGGGAAATAGAGGAGATCTCTCTTTTCTTCTCTCTGGCACCAAGGTAAGTTGTTCAGGATCTTGTGGACAGCACTCTAGATATGGCATTCATGTCCATAAGAAAATATTCTGTCTGCAAAGGAATCTGTGAACAACATTCATTTTTCTCTTTAGTCATGTGTTTGTTTTTAAAGAATTTGACCCTCCCATTAACTCTTTCTGTAAGAATGCCTAGTGCTTTGTGTCACGTGCCAGGGATTACTGGAACAGAGAGAAAGGGACTATTCCTTCAAAAATTCAAAAAATGTTTTTCAAGCTAGGAACGGCAAAAATTCAAGATACTGTATTAAATGTGCCATTTTCACCGATCTTCCAGCAGCAGCACCCCTGGCCTTCAAGGCTATTACCCAGATCAAGTCACAATCACTGCTGATAATCATCCTTCAGCAGGCCAATGTGGATCAATTGTCATCTGTCAAATGCTTCTGCCCTACTTTATTACACCACTGTCCCCTAAAGAAGACAAATACTGAGGTATTGTAATAGAAATTATTTGACACAGCTCTTAGAAATTCTATAAAATAATTATCCTTGTGGTGTATATAGGAGCCAATTTTGTTAAGTGAGAAGAGCATGGGACTGGGAATTACAAAATGTGGTTTCTAACCTTGTGTCTGCCCCTGATTCTAACAAAGTGATTTTAGGCTAATCACTTTTATCTTACCGTGCATCGGTTTTCTCATTTTGATATTGGAATTAATAACCTGCATCTTGGTAACGGCTTTTGAGGAATACTGATGAAAAGCATTAGATATGAATCAGGCCTTATTGTTAATAATAGTAAATTGCTTTGGGATCCTTGGATGATAAGTGCCATTTAAATTCAAAGAAAATATTAGTACTTTAATTGCTTCATCTTTCAGATCTACCCCAGTTTTACTTACACAATGACAGGTAAATTGAACTCGGATTATTTCTGAGGGGATACACAAAGTTGTAAGTGTAAAAAAGACACTAAGCCCTGTGCATTATTGCTGTTGCTGCTTCCAAGGCTTTACAACACCTACTTCGTGCTGCCGAAGATCCCCCATGGCAAACATCCAAATTTTATGCTGCCGTTGGGATATTCAGCATTAATGGAAACGCCGAAATCCCCCAATTCTATCAACAGTCAAACTTCAAACCTTCCATTTATGCAAGGGTTTATCAAAGTCATTACAATTGTGACAGAGCCGCTGTTGTTTTGAAATGATATACTGAACAAAATGCCATTATCAAGTAGTTTCACTGAGTGAAGATCAGAGCCACAGTCTATTAAAGTATTGCCATTGATTTATTCACTAATGTGCCCTATATTTTCATCTGCAAAAGCCTTTGTAAAATCTAGTGTCTATTAGTGCAATTATCCCACACAACTACTCTGCAGGGCACAGCTCATTATGTTCCCTTTTTTTTATTTTTTCCCTTTCAGTGCTGAATGCTGCCAAGAACACCCGGGCTGCAGGAGAGGAGCCTTCAGCGTGTGATGACAGTGGGAAAACAAGCCCAGCACCGGCTCTGGTGGGAGCTTCACCCACTGTCTCCATAACAAACGGCGGGGAAAACAACTGTAAACTGATATTATCATCTCAGCAGTCCCCAGCCACACGGAGAGAGGCAACAGGCATGAGATGAAGCACAACAAGTTCTGTTTAAGCATAAAAAACCCTAAATTTTGATTTACTTTTTTACGGAAAGGATAAACACTGGCAAAGGTTGCCTGGGGACACTGAGGGCTCTCCATCCTCAGAGATGCTCCAAGCCCGGCTGAGGACAGTCCTCAGCGCCTGCTGTAGGTGACCTGCTGTAGCAGGGGGTGGGCTCCACAGGAGCCTTCCAGCCTCATCCATCCTGCGAGTCCATGATTATTAATTCCTCTCAGATCACCAGGTTGCTGATGTGTGACCTATATTCACCACTGGAAGTTAAAGAGAGCAGCTGCAAACACTTAAAACCTGGACTGGGTATAAGAATGTGTCCCCTAATAAAGCACTGCAGAGAAAACTTGGTTTTTCCTGTTTACATATCTCCCACCTGAGGGAAGTAAACCATAAACATGGCTCTTTTTAGCCATCCTAATTCTGGCAAGACGGTAATGAATGACTTAATTACTAATCAGTTTGCATCAGAAATTATCAGGCCAAAAGCAGAGTCTGCATCAGTCACGCAGCTTAATACTCAGTAATTTCTCTATTTCAGAAACATCTCTTTTCCTTAAAATTATCAAGCCAGAGACCACGACTCCACTACAGCGTTCCCTTCCAGAACATAATTTGTTCCTTATAATGCAGATTCCAGGTTGGAAATGGGAGGAGGAAACTTCCCTGAGTCTCAATTAATGACTGCAGGCTCCCTACGTGCCCCAGTGCCACGCTCAGGCAGCACCTTCACACCTCTCCGAAGCAACGAGAGCTCCAGGGGAAAACAAGAATACTCCTTATTTTGTTGAATAGCAAACCAAATCAATGTGACGAGCAGCGGTGGCCCCGGCCCACGGCACTTGGGAGGGAGGGACCAGCGTCCCATATTGATGGCCCAAAGCAACGCTCCTCCAGCAGGGTGGGATCCAAAGGAGCAGCCTCATTCCCACCAGTATTTGCTTCTCAAGGGGGAAGAAAGTGAAAATCACCAAGCAGAGAAACGTAGGTAGAAAGCTCCTTCTTTTCCCCCCCCACGGAACAGTAATTATGGCCCTTTTTGTCATTTATTAAAGCTGTGACACCCGGCTAAGCAGCTGTCATTTCTGTTCAGTGTAACTTCTAAATTTCAATGGAAATCATTTTAGAGCTCAGGACTTGGACCTTTTGTGTATTTCTTTATAGTTTAAGGTGCTTCTACAACAAAACCTGCAAATCAAATACACTGATTTTGTTTGAGGCTTGGACTATATACCTTACACAAGACCTGAAGCACTGCTAATACCCATTTTAGCTTCCCAAACAAGGAAAAAAGAATTATAATTCCCGGTGCCTAGTTTCCACATAGGAGGATATGGACACTGAAAGTGTATTATTTAAAAACACAAAAGGGCTGTGTTCCAGCCAGAGTCAGGCACTATAAATATTTCAGCTGTTTTTATAATTGGGTTCATTTCAAATACAATCTACTCCCAAAACATTGCATTCAAAATGTATGGTGCAGAATAACTACCATTTGTTTTGGTCACATCAAAATATCACTCAAAAAACCATTAGGGATTTTTTTTTTTTTTTTGATGTGATGCTGTAAAACATCTCCCAGAGATCCAAAAAACAAAAAAAAAGAAAAGATGTTGTAAAACATATAATTCATCTTGCCTCTGGATAAAATGACTGCTGTGAAACAATCCAAAAACTTTCACCACGGAAATAAAACAATGTATGTTATTGCAAAAAAATTGAAGTTGCCTGACAGAGCCTCATCTTAACGGCTGAGTCTCCAAGAGTTTCTTGGAGTATGTTTTTGTCTTCATCTTCCTAAGAAAGGGCTAACTATGCAATATTTGCAACATTAATGCCAATAATATTGATAATATTGGCAATATCAGTGCCATGACAGATACAACTCCTGTGCAATAGCACTACACTGAATAGAACTGTGTAATAAGGCCTTTTCCTTTGAATTGTTTGTTTTTGCTGGATTAAGTGAAAATCCAAAGATGGATGTTCTGCTTTAGTGTATGTTTGCGTTTAATATTTTCCTGGAAGAAGTCACCAGCGAGGGAGACTGGCTGAACCTGTTTGAAACCGAACATCCAACAGCGTTTCCTTTCTGTTTGTTATTTTTAAACTCCCAATGACTGTATATAAATAGGAGGCTTCATGGTTTGGATGCTGCCGATTGCAATACAACAAAAAACACAAAGCCAGAAGTCAGCAAGTCTTCACAGAAGCTTCTAGAAGGGAGGGTTTGTTCTGCGGAAGGCAGGAGTGTGAATAACCTCTGCACACTCCAAAACTCTTTGATGGTATCAGCCACGAACGTGAGAGGCAAGAACCCAGAATAATCTCCTGGGATTAACTGGTTCCAGGCACGAGCCTGAACATTCCCTCACACTTTTATTCTCCCAACACAAATACAGCTGGTACGTTTCCTCAGGAGATGAGGCCGCTATTAACATCAGCTTTTGTACTTGTGTCAGCTCTGCCTTTTTAGCACCTTTAGCCTTCAGTCTCAGTGACAGACACATCCTTCACCATCTCTGATCTCAAAAGCTTTGCAGAATTAAGGTAAATGTGAGGGTAAGCAGCGTTATTTACAGCGTCTTCTTTTTAAAGTGTTCAGAATGTCAGCCTTCAGGGAACAGCTAAAAAGCTTTTCCACCTCACTTCAGAAACAGAAAAAGAGAACTTTACAAGTTTGGCGTGGTGGGAAGGGGTGTGGTGCTGTTTTTGTTTGGTTCTGGGGGTTTTTTTTTGAGAACTAAAATAGTATTAGACTGAAGCCACACCAGAAAAGAGATTCCAGGAGCAGTGGCCTCTTTCCATTCTGTGGGTCTGCCTGGCATGGCCAGACCTAATGAGGACGGGCATATGTTTTCACCAGGACTTGTGGGAACCCTCCTGCCCTCCCGTTCACCTGCTGATGCCCAGGACCTGCCCCTCTGCTGCTGGCGGACCAGCCCTGGCTGATTGCTGACGCTATTTCACCCCCAGCATCCTCCAGAACAACCTTGGTCTGCTGTGGCCATCCTGCTGCCCTAGCCAGCTCTTAAACAATGATCAAAATGGGCCAATTATTACTCCAACCAAGAAATATTCTTCCACCAGGGGTAAGAAATCACGTACATATTGCCAGTCCCAAAGTACACCAGGAAAATTACGTTCATTACAAACCTTCTCATAATGACATCCCTCCTATCAAAAGGCTCAGGGATGACTGACCTTGGCGTCCAGGATTAAGCCAGCATTATTTTTCTTGATTACCAGCAGCAGAATAGTGGGGAAATTATAAAGCCATTGAGAGGATTAATACAGCCCTGATCTCTCTCTCCTGGCTCTTTATCTCAAGCGATTAAAGTTCTATTGGAAAAAAAAAATAAAAAAAAATAAAATAGCCATGTAGCATATGCCTGGTGCCAGGGAGAGAGACAGTATCAGCTCCAGCATCAGCTCCCCGTGACAGCCAGGGCAGAGGTTAATTATGCATTCTGTATATAGTTTTAATCACTTTAATCAGATCACTGCTCTGCTCTAACTTTGTAAAAGCCAGAGAAGCACTTCAGGCCTGGCAATGTTTGTTTTAACCCCGGGGAGGGGGAGCAAGGGGAGGAAACACGCCACATTAAGCACAAATGAAAAAACAAAGCCAGTGCAAACCCTGTTGAGTGAAGAGGGAGGCTGAGCCTGCCCACTGGTGCGGGCAGAGGCAGAAGAGCCCAGAGCGGTCACACGCAGGGCACGGGGTCCCTTCCCCACGCACGGATGGACCCGGAGAGCTCTCAAAGGCTCTGGAACACAGCACGCTCCCAGCACACGCTCTTCATGCTCTGCCCCACCTTTGGCTCTGCCTTCAGAGCCCTGTACCCCAGCAAAGGCGCAGAAAAACAAGTGCGAGGATTGCAGAGTAACAGGAAAAGCCACATGAAAAGGGATGGGAATAAATGGTTGGAAATCACAGGAGTCGGAGCTCCCGGCTCCGACATGGGAACAAAGGATTGCTCCTTCCAAAACTTCGGCCGGGGTTACCATCAGCTCTGTTCTGTGTTTTGTGCTTACATCTTACACAGACAAATCTCTCATTTATGGACATTTGATTTGAAAAGAGAGTTGAATAGGCCCTTTTTTAAATTTTTTAATTAAGGAATATTGGCCCTCAGGAGGAAGGGAGGAAGTGCCATTCATGGAATGAAGTGGGAGAGAGAAATCTGCCTTTGTTCCCTTCGGAGCATACAGAGACATTGTTATGTTCTATTTAAATTATTTTCAAACTGGGTGGCATGAGGAGGAGAGTGCTCAGGCTTCTCATCAGCAGCCAATATTTATTACAACATAAAAAAACGTCCAACATGGATGGGTTCTAACTCTGAGCGATATGATCCCCGAGCCAAACCTATCCTCATTACGAGGCTCTCTCACCCCGCCAGACATCACTTTAATACAAGGCCACGTTTCCCCTGCCAGATACAGTCCTCAGGTTACTTTATTTTCATCTCAGAAAGCAGAAACCCAGGAAGATCATTCAGCCCCAAAGAAGCTCCTTTTTTGCAAAAACATCCAAAATATTTGACAATTCTTGTGGACTCCTCTGCAGTGTTTTATCGAGCAAGGAGAACACTTAAAATAAATTTATTTCCCTTCACAGCAGCCCATCAATAATTCTCTGTATAATGACTTGGATATACCTGGCTATACACAGGGGACTTTAAAAGTGTGTGAAGATAATTTATTAATTTTATTTTTAAATCCAGCCATCTGGAGCTATAAACACATTTAGTGAATTACATAATAAGCCCAATATCTAACCAAATCCTCCCATGCCTGCCCAGAGAACTCCATCACCCAATAAACCACCTCAGCCTTAATCCTAAAGCTGTCATATTCTGTTGGTCCCACTTTTTCCCAGGTGCAGGAAAAAGCCCACATTTGAATTGCTTTTATTTCTGCTTTTTCTTCATAACCAAGGACCTACACATTTTACCCTAAAAACACCTGGTACAGGAAACAAGCAGGAGGAAGGAGAAGCACCAGAGACCCTTTGCGAGGGCTGTTTCTAAAGACAGTTTGACTCTGACCTCACACCTCACACCCTCCCAGAGATCCCTCCCACCTTCCCAAGGGTGGGTGCAGAGTGAGGTTTCCCTGACAATTACAGAGCATCCAGATACCCAAGGTCTTCTCACTGACTCACCACGTATAAAAATGAACGTCAAGAAGAGGAGACAGCATTTTAGCAACACCTAATGTTCTATGAAATAATGTGTCACAGTTTTAAGGCAAGAACCACTGGTCCATTTTAGAACAGAGCTCTTCACCTGCATACTTTTGAAGGCAAAAATCTCGACCAAATGGAAGTGAAAGATTTGAAAATTATGTTTGGACATTAGTTGATTGAAGAATAAATTTTACTTTACAAAGAAAGGTGTACAATAAGAGTATTGGTCTCCAGCTTATCTCCAGAATCTGGGGGAACTGACAGAAAGATAACAGGATAATTTCAAGGTTCTCTCAAAACAGGGTCACTTCCAAATGTCACCATCTCTTTATGCAAGAAGCACTACTGCAGTTTTAAGATAAAAACACTCCCAGCTCAAAGGTTTTGCAAGTTGGTATTATCACTATCAGAAAAATCACTTTAGAGCTTAGCAAGTAATGAAACACCTTTCAAAAGCAACTTAAGAAGAGGAGAGGCAATAGCAAGGAAAACAACCGTGTTCTCAGAAAAGAGGCTGTTTTCAATAAATAAAACAAACAGCAGAACAAACCCTATTGCACAGAGAATGACCTTTAAGTGAGTCTAACCTTAGTTCAGTGTAAAGGAAATTAAAGTCTCTGGGACTCATGCAGCCATAGTCATGAGCATCTTGTGCTGGCAGCAAGAATTCCCGTTGCTGTGACCTTTTCCATCTAGTAGGAGAAGAAAGGAAAGAGAAGGGAGACCATCTGGATTTCCTGTAGGTAAGATGTCTGTTAACATACATCATGACCCAGCTGGTAAATAAAGAAACCTTGTGACAGCCCTGGGAAGCAAAAACGTGCCCTGCTGACAGGATTTCACCAGGTGAGGGAGCGGCTCTGCATATAAACCCCGTCTCCAGAGGAATCAGGCTTCCCAGGTATTTGCCCCTGGAGGAGCAGACTGACTGCACACTGTCCTCTTCCCCAAGCCATTAGAAAAGTGGCCTTTCTAAGCTTGTTTCTCTGGGAGACTTTCATCTCTCCAGATGACATTTGTCCCGAATGCTGCCTGTCCCTCAGCATGGGAGAGCAAGTGCCTCTGGTGAAGACCCACCAGTTCACTGCCTGTTGCCATTTACTCTCTTCCTTGCACTGAGTGCTCCAGACACATCATGAGCTCACACAAATGCCTTCTCCTTCCACACTTCAGTCTGTGTGAAACACCACCAACCTCCTCAGCTAGATCCTTTCCAGTAATAATTCAGAATCCTATGAGAAGTGAGGGTTTTGAAGAGGCATTTCTAGCATGTTTTCAAGGCAGTTGTGACCAGCAAAAATTCCAGGGTAACAATCTGAAGAAATGCACAAAAGATACGTCTCTGGAGAAATGGATTTTTTAAAAACAAGATTCCTCAGTCCCTCTATTTCCTATATTAAGAACCTGTGTGGAATAACCTGCTAGAATAACATGAGCTCCCTTCTTCACAGAGCAATTCCACTACAACATACTTATCCAGATGGTGCAACAGCAAACAGGGATTTCAGCTGACCCTAAAAGAAGAATCTTTGCACAGCCACAGCACCACTGACTCTCTCCTCATGATAGACCCACAATACCTTCATAATTGTTCCCGACACTGTTGACAAACTCATGGCATCACCAGTGCTGCTCAGGTGGTCTGAGAACCAAGCACATCCATACTGGGTATGCCAAGCTGGGCTACAGCTGAGAACTCGCTCAGTCCTTCAAATCAAGAAGTCTCTGCCCAGTGAGACCTCAGGGAGCACAGAAAGTGGACACACAACTTGTCAAGAGCACTTAAAGCCTCAGATGAGTTTCGAATAACTTGAACTATTTTGTACATTCTTGCAGATAAGAGTACACCTTGGCTTTGGAACTCTTACTTCATTCTCTGATTTATTGTCCTCTCCAATCTCCTAATCACAAGACTCCTCTTTGTGGGTGTGTTGATGAAACCTGGAGACACCTCCATGGCTTTTTCAGGACTCTGTGCAGCATTCCACAAATGCAACAAATTCCCAGTGTTAAACAAATGCTCTGTTAGAGTTCACCAAGCTGTGCAAGGAAACCCAGCACAGATGATTATCTGTCCTGCCACACTCTGTGAGCTTAAGTGGCAAGAGCAGAGCAAGTGGCTGTTTCTTCACCCTACAGAAATACCTGACTCTTCCAAAGTCAGTCATTTTTCCCCTTCCTGCCTTGCACTGGGCTGGCTTTGGCAACCTGAATATCTCCCAAGACTCGTCCTTGCAAAAATCCACTTGTTCCTCCAGGCAGACTAAGTGACAAGGACAAATAATGTCAGTAACAGTTATTTCTTGTTTCTGAAGAGGGTGGTGCTCATGAAGGTCCCTCCCAGAAGCAACATGACCCAGCAATCCCAGCGATTGGAGACAGGATTAGCACCAAGGGGCCTTGGGCTTCATCACATATTTCTCTCCAACATACCTTTTGTTATGGATTTTCTTAATTTAAAAATGAAACCCATTAGACAACACCAGTTACAATTACATTTATGATAATGCTCTAACCCATTTTATTGCTCTGAAAGTTGAATATATTTTTTAAACCTGCTTAAATTACAATACTATTAAACCCTAATTTATTGTGATACTGTGTAAATGAGAGACTGGTTGTGCCTTTATACATGTGTTCTAACAGCTAGGATGTAACTTATATTCGTACAGTGAATGTACCTTCAGTTTATTTCATAACTACGTAAGGTTCCAAATACATTAAAACATTATTTGAATATCACCAACACTTTAAAATCAGTGTTCAGTAAGGTGGATGAAGCTCAACATGACCCAGCAATGGGCACTTGCAGCTGAGAAAGACAACTTTATCCTGGGCTGCATCACTGGCCCTGTGGGCAAAAGGTGAGGGAGGGGATTCTCCCACCCTGCTCCACCTGTGTCCAGCTCTGGGGGCCCCAACACAAGGACATGGAGCTGCTGAAATGAGTCCAGAGGAGGCCACAGAGATGTTCTGAGGGCTGGAACCAGGCTGGGAGAGCTGGGGGGATTCATCTGGAGAAGGGAAGGCTCCAGGGAGACCTGAGAGCCCCTTCCAGAGCCTAACAGGGCTCCAGGAGAGCTGGAGAGGGACTGGGGAGAGGGTGTGGAGTGACAGGACAAGGGGGAACGGCTTTAAGCTGATGCAGGGTAGATTTCCAGTTATATATTAGGAAGAAATCCTTCCCTGGGAGGGTGGGCAGGTCCTGGCACAGGTTGGGCAGAGAAGCTGTGGCTGCCCCATCCCTGGAATTGTCCAAGGCCAGTTTGGACAGGGCTTGGAGCACCCTGGGCTGGTGGAAGGTGTCCCTGACTGTAGCAGGGCATTGGAATGATATGAACTTTTATGGTATTTTCCAACCCAAAGCATTCTGTGATTTTGTGATGAGGCAGCTTTATCTCTTGCTGCTTAAATAAAGTTCATTTTTCTTAAGACGACAGTTTTAATCTCACTCAACTGAAAATTCTGTTCAACAGTATTTAATAAACCCAGTACTACCAAGAGACACATATACTATATAGAATGATACCATTTATAGGAGTAACTTATATGGTCCATTTTTCAAAGTCAGTGATTGATGACAGGCTTGTTTACTGCTCATTAATAAAAAATAAAGGCATCACTCCTGCTGGATACTACTAAGGTTTCTTGTTTACTTTTCTTTCCAATTACTATAATTGACCTATAACTCACTGGAGTTCTGGACATTTATTCTGAACTTTGCACAGAATGTAGCAAAAATCCTTCAGTGTGGCAACTAAATATGTCAGGATTAACATTCTGCTAAATATTCAAAGAGAAATTACACTAGTGTTGTAAGCTGGGGGTTTATGAGGGGTTTTATGCAATTTGTGGATTCTGATCAGATCTGGGACGATATAAAGGGCAAGCAAAGGTCTACCACAAAGCTGTATTTATCTCTCTGCTAAGCTGAAAATAAAAATCCTACCAAATCTAAAAGCCTGGTCAGAGGAAGAATTATGTAACTGTTTGTTTTATTTCTATAGGCTCTTCTCATTTGATGCCAAGCAAAAATCCCAATAACTTAAAGGAACTCCACTTGGTAGCAGGGAGACGCAAGCACAGAGTAACGAGACATCAGTGTGATCACACAGGGATGCTCTTCCACCCCTCCTCTGGAAAGCTTCTCTTCACATGGGAACTGAAACATCAATCCCTGCCTCCTAGAAATCACCAGGGGTTTTTATCATCGCTAGATACAATCACCAGAGATACACCTGGACAAGTGACTGCAGATGAGACTCTGCCTTGGAAATCCAAACTGATTTTAAGCACAGGGAGGAGAAAGAGTCTGAGTCCTACAACTTGCACGGGGCTCTACAGAGCTCTCAGGCACCAGGCTCCAAAGCTTGACAGGCAGGACTTGGATGGCAGCTGGGGATTACAAACCTCCTCCGAAACTGGCCTAGCAGACATCTCCATTGCACCCTGCCAACCCCTGGCAATTGAGTAGCTGCCTCAAATTGTTTTTCAAAGCAGATTTCTCTTTTTGCATAGTGATGGAATAAACACAAACTCTTCTAATTCAGTAATCAGGACAGATAATTACATCCTCTTAATTGTTTTCTTTTTCCAGCTTAGGTTCGTGTTGATGGGAGATGGTAAAATTAGTCCACGAGCCATCTGAAGTTTGCTGCTTGCTGATTAAAGCCTTAATTGATTCAGAATGTTTTACAAATCAATCTCTGAATTACTTCAGGATCATGGTGGCATATTGTAAAAAGGAATTCACACCCCCTCCCCTCCTCTTGTGAATGAGAATCACATTCCCATAAATCCTTAACTGCATAAATAACTTGCTTATGTTGTTTCAAAATTCACTGTTTGAGAAAATCAGAGGAAAATGGCAAAATGAGAATTACTTGCAATATAACCTGCTGTGACTTAGAGAGGGTTCTTATTCCTTCTTAAGCTTACTGTGCAATTTTTGGACGGATTGCATCTGATACATTCTTTAAAAAAATAAAAAAACCCACAGAACTGTTAGTACTGTCCCCATCTTCTGCAAAGCTCATAAAACTGTGATGTACAGCCCCGTGGAAGCAATGCATTCCAAGCCAGATATGTTTTTTCTCATTCAATGCACTCCTTCTCTCAATCAGGATCCACACTTCTCATTGAGATTTTATATCACCTATCAGACAGTTGTGTCGAGCTTTGCACGCTTCCAGAGCCTGCTACCCAGGATTTCCTTCTGAAACACAGCTTTTAAAGTTCCCTTGGTGATCAAGGATGAAAAGCAGAGCCATCCTACACTGTTCTTAAGGGCTCATCAAAAGGAACAGCTCTGGCTGTAAAGACAAGCCCCCTCCCTTGCCAGTGCTGAACCCACAGAGGTCAGGGGGAATATTAGACAATTTTGATGGCTCTGCAACTGGAATTGATTGTTCAATTCAGCTCACCTTTGCCTCATTCTAACCACAGGCCCACTACACTTAAGGACATGGGGACCACTTAAAACACACCACTGGACCCCTCAGAGAGAAAAAGGGGGGTTCTGTCATATTTCCAGAGCTGACAGGTTTCACGAGGCACCCCATTCTTCACCACACACACGGAGTCTGCAGCAACTGTGTTCCTCTGCTCGTTTTTGTAGCAAACAGGAGGATGCCCAAGGGAGCTGGAGTGCAGAGGGATTTGACACAGGCCAGTGTTTTTTCAGTGCCCATTTCTTCTGCCGTGAGAAGGGCACAGACAGGATTGGTGTTTGCTGTTTGCACTCATTGACAAAACTTTCTGCAAATCCCACAGCTTATGCTGCACTGGGAAGGCTAAAATTACTTTAGAAAATCCTTATTAAAAGATACAACTGACAAACTTTTACACCACAAATATTGCTTTGGTAAATCCTATTGACTTCTGACTGCTATTTCAAAAATACCACTCCGTTAAGGATAAGGATTTATGACAAATGTATCATCCCCAGCATTAACACGCAAATGAGGTTTGGTGTGCTGGGCTATGAAGTCTGTGTAAATAGGGCATTAAAATACTAAGAAGTCATCAAGGTTGTTTGTGACATTGGAAAGGGAAACCCAAATGAAGCACCCGAGTCACACAAACCTAAAATGAGATAATCGACTTGTTAAAATCCAGTCTTTTAAAAATTGCAATAAAGTTTTGTCAGCATAACCCTCTACTTTAAACACACAGAAAATACCTTTATCGCTTTAAAAGCAGCAAAATATAGTTCTGAAAGGAAGTTTCCTTAAAGAACCAGTGCATGCAAAGGCTGCAGGAAAACAGCTTGGTTATTATTCACAGTAAACTCATAACTTGTATGTTTTAAGTTTCACAACTCGGAAATATTGTGACAAAATTCAAAACGCCTCCTCTTGTATGTGCAGTGGAAGAATGAACCAAGAAAAACATCTACCTGCATCTGCTAGCCATAAACTCGAGATAAACAGTGTTATTTCATCCCTCTCGCAGACGCTACAGAGTCTCAGCCCGCCACACTAATTAGAGGTCTGTCACTTCTTCCATTACAAACACCCTTTGAAAGCATTTGTAACAACCTTGTAAAAAGAGATTTATCTGTGAATTTTAAAAATTACACTGCCTTCTCCATCTCTAAATCATCACTGTGCTACTTTTAAAAGCATCCCAGGCCCTCCAAGTTACAACACACCCCATCAATCGCACACAAAAAAGCGATCAAAGTCCTTCCCAAAAAGCAAGTGGCAACTGTCAATCCAAACTCTCCAAATATTAAGCAGCCTGACCCATTGACTGTGCTTGGATTTCTTACAAGGCACTTCCTGAAGAGGTAAAATTTAGAGAATTAAAATTTACGTGTCATCTTGAGGGTGGAAAAACATAATATTGTCTTAGTCTTATTCATTGCTTCTTTCAGTATTAAAAAAATCCTCCTTTTTTATAATTCCCCGTAACTTCTTGGGTATTGGCTGTTTGCATTACTAGTCTTTCCACAGTTAAAATAAAGTTTTGAGCACCTGGCTAAACCACCTCTCCCTTAAAATACACCTCTTGCATCGACCAGCAATGAACCAACAAGATGAATTTTTTTTTTTAGAAAATTTTTAAAGATACTTTTATAGTACAAGTGTTTTTGTCATGGAGGCCACAGACGTGTTCCTAAGCCAATATGGTTAGAAATAAGTATTATTGTAGTGGAATGAGCAGAATTCGCTATCAAATTTACCAAGGGAATATCTCTAAGTGAAAGAATACTAATTCAGATGAAGAATCAATAAGCAACAAACCCACTGACATTACAACGACCACAAAATTCAGGTAAGCAGAAACACTGTGTGAAGGGGAAAGAGCTGCTCAAATGATTAAACAAATGATTCCTGTTGCACCGAAGATAATAAACAATCATTGCAAAGCACATTGGTATAAATCTTCACAATAAAGCCCGTGGTGTTTTATAGTTAAGAGGAGATCTGACAGGTCAGCATGGTGTTTGAGATCAATACAGTAATAATACGTAAGCAGCATATAAAATTCTGTTTGGAAGCTTGAAAGTGGCCTGAAAGTGATGAGTCTGTAATCACAACATGCACAAGAAAACAAACCCTCGGGCTTCAGGTCCACAAGCTATTCAGATATATATATGCAAACACTCTGCATTTGTCTTAAAATACACATGTAAGCAAGCAAGGCTCAAAAGCAAGACATTTATTTTTCACTTTTCTCTACCTTTATCTCTGTTTGCATCTGAATTTTCCATATTAAATCATTGAAACAAAACGAACCTCAGATTTTTCAGCTAAAAAAAAGCCCAGCAAACCTTCTCCTGTAACCTTTGCTTTGTGAGATAAAGATCACCAAATGAAATTAAGTCACTTTCCAGTATTTCTTGGCCTTGTTCCAGGGTGACGGGGAAAGAAACATTTGTCATAATCACTTATAACTGGAAAAGAACAGGAAAAGATCACTGTTAATGACTCGGCATCGCCTGGCACGGGGGACTTTGCAGAGCTGTCACTGCTCAGTGACAACAGCCATGGCTCTGGGATAATGTTCCGTACAAAAGAGGAGTGAGATGCACCGGGTTCTCTGCACAGAGGAATTCACAGCCTAAACAGGCAGATATTTAGTTCCACCTCCTTTGATACAATAAGCCCACTTGAACTATCTTGCTTCTTGGGGTTTTTTTGGTTGGCTGGCTGCCTGATGGGCTGGGGGGTCGGATGAGCATGGCATGCCTGCAAGAGCCTCTTCTCACCCAATTATCCTCAGCATATTCTCTTTTTGGTTTCATGGGCCTTTTTAGCTCGCTTTTACTGACCTGATTTAATATTCATAATCACCTTGAAAAGGCCATCTGCAATTTTAATCACTCGCTACCAATTACTTTCTTTAATAGCTCTGACAGTATCACTCACAGATATCTGATAAATCCGCAAGGATGGCTGAAGGCTGCACAGGCTTTGCGGTTTCTTTCCCAGCATTTACAGAAGGTACAACATAGATGGCTTTTTAAGTCTTTACTAAGTCAGGTTTATGAGCAGATCAAAATGCAGCCACCATGGAGTGAAAAAGCAAACTTTTCTTTTTATCCCTCCTTAGTGCAAAAGGAACAAGCAGGGAATAAGAAGAACCACCAAACACAGCCTCTCTCTTTCCTTCTTTATCCAACACACTGTCCACAGCAGTATTTTCCCTATGGGCAACAGCAGAGGCTGCTTGTCCTCAGCTTGTAAAGATATTTAACAGCAAGCAGAGCTGGAGAAAATTTAGCAACGATTTTGCACAAATAGGGCCTTAGAGACCGGGACATGTGCATTTTCCTGGCTGCTGTGCTCTGTTTTATCACAGCAAGCTTCCAGTCCTTTAAAGACACACCGTTTAACAGTGATGGTCTCCCAGATTACAGGAGCTGTAACTTTGGTGCCACATTCCACGGCTAGAATGAATTGTCCCCCATAAAAAGGCAGAGGTCTGGATTATGGATTATTTTTAAAGGGTTTAAAAGTGGAGACAATAGTCTGCACATGAAAAGGAATCAGCCTTTCCATCACCTTCCAGCACAGTCTGTAGGGGATAAAAAACAACCCCAGCCCTTGGATTGCTGTGATGTCTCACCACTCCCCAGCTGCAAAGTACAAAACCCAGGGATAAGGAACATGCAGGGCTGGCAGTTTGCAGCTCCCACGGCACAGCAAATCCATGCAGCTCTTACATACACCAGGCGGAGAAACCCAGCTTAGAGCCAGCTCCGAGCTCCTCCGCCCATCACAAGTGGGCCAGGAAAGACCAATTATTCCCTATTACTTTAAAATTCATAGCAAATCCTTACTAACATTGAAAAGGAGAGTATTTCTAGCTTTTCAGATGACCTTGAATGTTGCCTCACTCTCCAGTGCTTGGATTGCAGCTGTAAGCACTGTTTCCCCATTTTTATCTGCTCTTCCACAATTCCTTGGACAAATCATGTCTGTCTGGCAGAAGGATGAGACAGACATTTGAGGAGTTTCCATTCTTATTCAATTTTGCTGGTTTATGATGTATTTTGAGAAGAAATTAAAAACATCTTTTACATGAAGAGCTTTAAAAATGATAACCCTCAAGCAACCATATGTTTGTGAAAGCTGAAGATGAACATGAGCTTTTGTGAACATGCTGGGAGGGCAGTGCTGCCATGCAGACCTTTCACATGTGTTAGACAAGCTTTGGGATATATTTAGGCTTCTGCAGTAACTAAGTGCAACACATACTCTACTAAATATCTGTTTTAACCATATTTATTATTCCTTATCTATACTGTCTATAAGACATTTCAAACTTGCCTAACATGATGGTTTAAAGAATACTATCAAATAATTCCTAAATTACTTGTTTTCCAAATTGAAGAGTGAGTCCTACTCCTATGAATCAAAAAATCCACTCAACGTGCTGCAAATTTATCTAATTCATAAGAAATAAGATGCTCCTCATTATCTTCCCTCTCACTCACAGACCAGCCAGGACAACCCATGTCATTCCAGACCAGCACTTGCACCCCAGAATCAGAGAATATCCTGAGCTGGAGGGGACTCAGAAGCATCATCAAGGTCCAGCTCCTGGGTGGTTTTCTCTAAATATGGTTTTCTTCCCTCAAACTAAGCTCAACTTCACTTCAGCAAGTTACAGATTCTTACTCTTTTTTAATAAAAAGCACCTTCAGAAGCATTTAGCAACTTGAAATAAATGTAAATTATACCTCAAATACATCCCACTGGGTAAAGATGGGAAACAAAGCAAAATACTTCAAGTCAGCTACTTGGAATACTCCAGGAGTTTGGCACAGCACAAGGGGACTCGTACGAAACCATTGCTCAGAAGGAATAAATTAATACCCCAGTCTCCAGTAGCTGTTCCTCCTAAAGCTTCAGGATTAGGATTTGACATAAACCGAAATACGAAGCCCTTTACAAATGCCCACAAATCACTGTTCTTCTCTGTGGTCTGGAAGTTTTTACAAAGTGCAGCTGCATCTGGGGTGATAAAGAAATAAATAGTGCCAGGAAAAGTGTTTGCCAGACTGACAACCCCTGGCAGCTGCCAGCATTGAACATTGCTTGACTTAAATCTTTTAAGTTTTAGGCCTTCTATTACTGTTATCATATTATTCATCTACACACTCCACGCTAATTTTTGTAACATTATCAGCACATACTAAAAATCTTTTCAAAGATCCCCCAGTACTACTTAGATTCTCAGGTATGGACAGGAGCTACTGCTCTCATGCCAACTATTACAACTAATCGTGAGCACAAAGCACTTACACAAGAGTGAGAAAATTCTCTTCTCACTGGACTGAAATGGAAAAGAGAAACTAGACAGAAATGTGTTCAAGGGAGAATGTGCTTAAATTGGAATTGGACTATACTATCAATTTTACCATTTTTGCCCATGAAAGATGATTCAGTCTTGAGTAACCAACACCATCTTTTTATGTCTGATCAAAACAATGTTTATCTCAACAGCTCCCTTTCATCTCATTCCACCCTGGAGTATTAGTACAAGATTGACTGAAGAAAAACACTGATCAAAAACTATACTTTCTTTATAAACTCTGCAATATTATTTAAAAACATTGTAGGTGGAGCAGTGAGATTGAGAAGTCTGTCTGTTGAACTGGCAATACTTCTCTGTCCAGAAAAGTTTCCTGGCATTTCTCTTATGCTGGGCCTCCAACAAATCATCACAGTTTGTTCAAGATGGCATTTTCCTGGCTGGCATGTATAATTGATGGGTGTCACATTTTATAAAATGATTGCAAGGTAAATTCAATTTTCTCTTTTCCTTGTTTGTGTCCTCTAAGAATCCCTTATCTCCACATATCAATTACAGAGCAGTGACAGAGATAGGATACAAATCACTCCGATGAACGTACTAGCAAAAGTGATTAGAGATAGGGAGAGATTAATTGCATGTGTCACATATAAAAAAAGGGTTTAGGAGACAACCCAGGATTGGAGGGTGTGTGTTTGTGTGTGTGTGCATTCCAGATCTCACAGACAAAACCCCAAACCTTATAAACACACAAGTGTAACAAGAAGCCACGCTAAAATAACACAGTTGATTATAGAAACTTCAGCATTTGCCACTTTTTCAGAGCAAAATGCATAATGTATGTGCATATGCTGAAGGAACAGACACTCACTTCGGGTGCAGTTCCACAGCTCCACCAGCCAGAGAGGAGTCCCCATAACAACAGGGTTGTATTGTTGCGTTTGGGAGAAAAGGAAATAACTATTCTTCACATAAACCATGTATTTAAAGCTTCATTAGATTTGTTGATGCAATATGATGAAAATTAAGTGCCAGATACTTAAATGTGTTTTATGCTGATTTTGGCTGTTTAAGTTCTTTAACAGTAAGACTGAAATAATCTTACAGACAGTTCACTTTATCATCTTTTCATTGCAACAACCACCAGCAGAGGAGACACTGGTTGCCCAGGACAGGGGCTGCAGCAGATCCACTAAGTGTGGCAAGAAGTATTATCCAAAATAGTGCAGAGGAATCGGAAATTGGAGACCAACCAATATTTTACTATTTATCAGGAAGAGCACCGATACAATATTTGGAGACACCCAAAGAAAAGCTTGAGCTGCCACAGAGGTTTCTGGGCTCACCTTTATTATTCCTGCAGTTTAGCAATCTATAATTTTAATCACGAGTTTCCCTCTACGTCACTCCAGTTAAAAGTGAGGAAAGTTTTCCTTTAAGAAGAAGAAAAGTAGAGAATTATGGAAGAGATCTGGCTGATGCTTTAAAAGCCCAACAATGGAATGTGGAGTCCAAGAAGGCTGATAAATCCTGAACATCACCTGTTATTTCTTTGTAGTGCATATAAAATCAGTCTACACTGCAGTACAGTGTCACTTCTGCAGTAGATAATAGAGTAAGCCATTGAGAATATCAGCCTCCACTGAAATTCCCAGCTCTGGATAAAGCTTAAACTAACATTTCTGCCAATATATCAACCCCAAATCTTCAACACTAACTCAATTTAGTCCTTTTTCTTATAGCTATTATTGTTACTAAAATGCATTTGACTTAAATACATCGCAAAAAGCATGGTTCAGTTCCACTCTAGTCTCAAAATAATCAGAAAAAACCATCCCCATTTGAAAATGTATGTCCTTTAGAATTAAAGCAGACTGGAACTCCAACTAAAGAAGCCTTTAGACACTGTTTTACCAGGGTGTTCAAGGCGGCATTTATACACAACGTGACTTAAGGTTCGCTTTTAAAGCCCCAACGCTTCTACAGTCTCCTTCCAATTAACACTCTGCACAACAGAGGAATGGTAAGTGTCAATCAAAGCAAAAGGCACACATTTCCTCATGTAACCACACTGTGATACCCTTCCTGGGAATGCTGTCTAACAAAGAGAAAGCAAAACCTTTGAGGAAATGGGAAACAAACGGGATCATTTCAAAGAGTGACTTAAAACCAGCGCCCCGAGGGCTGAGCTGTGCTGTGTTGGACCTCCCCAGTGTTTGGTCACAACCTCAGGCAATCCAATACAATCATGGCACAGAAATATGATTTCATCTCAACCCCTATTCCCTCTCCTTCCCTCACTAAAATAAAATTAAGAAAAGCCTCATTGAAGCACTAATTTCACCTCAACAGCATTGACCCAGAGAGGCTGAGAGAAGCAAATTCTCCTGGCGTGAACCAAAACCAGTCTGACAAGTCTGTAGAGCTTGTGTGAATTTGACGTCAGCATAGAAATATCTGTTCCCTGGGGGTGCCAGCCCATTCCTTTTTTCCTTTTTCCTGCCTACACCTGAAAGCTGGAACTAGCTATGAAAAATTCATGCAGCAGAATGCTTCAAATGTATCCATGAAGGATCCTCAACATCTGCTGACTTGAACAAACCCTGATGGTTAATATGAAAAGTTATGCTAGTGAAATGCTCTCTTCCAGAGAGGAAAAATGTCTGCCCAAAATCTGAGAACTTGTCTTCTTACCAAACCTGACAGAAGGATGTCAAGAGGAACATCCTACCAAATACACCCACAGGTAACGTGGCATTTCCCCCCACCTCTTTCTTTCCTGACTACATAAAGAAGATTTCCTTCTTACAGACACTAAAAGTGACCTAAACATAGTGTGTAATCACGAGGACCTTTCTTTAGAACAGAAAACAAGCCAAACAAGAACTTTGGGGTAAATTCAGTCCCTGTGAGTCTGACAGGGGACTTTTTCCTTCTGTAAAATTTATGTTTCGATGCATTACATTGAAGAACAAAATGCGCACCAACCAGAGACAAATGGGGTCTATTTAGCCTCGTGTCCACGTCTGCCATAACCAAATTCTTCTGGTTGCAAGTGGAAGTCAGGCAGAACAACATGACACCCTCATGCTTTAAATTAATTGCAATACAACCAAGCCAGGAGTTTAATTTTCAGTCCCCAACTTTATTATTTTTTTTTTAAGCATCGCCAGTGCCCAAGGGAAAAATTTATCTTCGTTAAACGATAATTGGCTTTATTATCTTTGACTCTTCAGAAATGCTGGCTGGCAAGGTTTTTAAAATTTCCATCAATCTTGTTTTCTGTTTTCACAAAGGCCGCGTTAGAAAATGACATCAGGCTGCAGAACACTCTGTATGTCCCAGCGTTACCGAGGTCTGGAGACTCTCTAATTCCCCAACAGATCTGCTGAGGCCACACGCATCTCAGTATTTGAGAGCTCACCGAGGAGGTCCGGGAGCACGGCCCTGCAGAGCAGTTCCACACGCTCAGCGCCACAAACCCAAGTGCAGCGGGAGCAGGGGAGCTGTCACCACAGCTCACACACCCCCCCTCCTGCAAACCAGCCACCAGCTGAAATCAGCCACCCAGGCCCAAAGCCTCCAGAAAACGTCTCAGAAAGACACACACGCGCTCTTCCAAGTGTCAGCACTGGAACAGTGGTGCTCTGAAGTTCCTAACAGAACCAGCTCAGCAGGGCTTTGCAAACTTCTCAAGTGGCACCAGAGCCTGGCCGTGGTGTCACGTCACAAAGGGACAAGGACACGCATTGCGCACGCTGCAGTAAATACTTCAGCCAGCTCCTTGCAGCAATAAAAAGCTCCCTATGAATCTTTCATTATTTTCCTCTCCTAATAAACCCACTTAAACTCCTGACTCCTACACCAGAAATCCTTGTGGTTTCATTAGGAAGCTCTTAACGCCCCTGCTCCCCCTTTCTTTCCCTGAAATCCTTCAGCCTACAGCAACATGCCAGCTATCTTCTTTTCTCTGATTTGGGTTTTTTTTACAATTATTTTTGGAAGATTTAGGGTTTTGAGATTTTTTTTTGCTTGGTTGTTTTTTGGGTTTTTTTTGTTTTGTTTTTTTTTTTTTAAATTCCATATTACAACCATAAGAGTTCTGATGCAGAGCTTCAGAGAAATTTAGCTGCTACACCAGTATGGCCTTCAAGGAAACAAGAGTTTCTTGATGGCCTTACTTGAATGAACATTTCCATCTTTAGGTGCCCTGCCAACACTGGTAAGATCAAAAGAATGTCACCTTATTCCCTGACAAGGCAGAATCTTTAGGAGGAGACCTGATCATATGTGCTGCAGCGCAGTCTGTCTGGGAGAACAGGCACATGAAAGAATGAGCCTGAAAAATTAAGGATCTGTTTAAAATACCATCCTCAAATCTGTTGCTTGGTAAGTGGAAACAACAAAAAACCATTTAGGATTTCCCAATTGTTATTGGAAAGCAGTATGGACATCCCAGAAGTTTGTGCCAGCCCCGTGACAGGTGAATTCTCACACCACTCTGGTCAAGTCAGGAAGTTCCAGCAATGGAGTTCATATTGAAATCCTCCAAAATAGAAAGAGTGAATTTTCAACAAGGAGTAAGTGATGTATTTGAGTTAGTAACAACACTCATTTTGGTTTTTATTTCTGTTGCCAAACTCTTGACTTTCAGACTTTTCGATTTTCCCAGCCAAAATTTTGTGTTATTTACATGAAAGCTTTAACATATGGTTAAAAATAAAAAATAATAAAAAAAGGCAAGATTTTCAGTTCAACTCATTTTAAGACACTTTAAATTTAGGACTAAATTTATGACATCTCGCACTAATTTCTGATGTGACGTTATTCCCAATATGCTTCCTGTTGGACATCATTTTTATTTCACCAAAGCCTGTCACCTCAGAGAGGATTTAATACTCTCGAAGTCAGGGGAAGTGTGTCCACTGGAAAGAAGCAACCGTGCTTTTCAAGCATAGTTGGATGCACCTCATGGCATGACCTGGAATTTGAAACCACAACAGGTGATTCTAGGGCAGTTTAACCAAGCTGGGATTTGGCTGTTAAGGGAAAACACTGCTCAATATTTGCATTTCTCCCAGAGTGACCAATCTACTGGCTAATAGATCCTCAGTGCCTTTGCACTAAGGGTGTGTATGGACTGAACTGTCACAGCAATGATGGATACACCAACATGGCCTAAAGAGCTGATGGTTTTCACTAACCCAGGCACTCTGTTGCCTTCATTGTCCCTGTCTGACCAACCCCAGAAGCAACAATGACAAGCCTGAAGGCTTGCTTTGGAAGCTGTGTCCCAACTTTCCAGGATTAAGTTTGTAATCAGGGGCGATGGGTGGGTGTAAGACCTCACGGTGTTGGCACTGAAGGAATTTTAGGTGTCACAGAATACTCTGAGTTGAAGGGACCCACAAGGATCCTGAAGTCCAACCCCTAAGTGAACAGCCCATACAGGGATCAAAACTCTTAGCACTAACCAACTGAGCTCATCTCAGGTTACACTGACAAGAAACAGAATGCCTTTACCATGAATACTTGGAGCCCTGCTAGAGAATTCATTGTGACTGGGGCTCTTAGATTGTTTTTGAAACAAACATGTTCAGCATTCTCTAATCTTTTTATTCCACATGTATCAAATATAGCTATTAATTGAAGGATAGTTCAGTGTATTGCTCAAGCTCCATTTACCTTCAGCCACAATTCCCCATTGACTTTAACCTGCAAAATAAGGCCCTGGAACTCATCTCCTGCTTAGCTCAGAGCCAGAGCTCTCTCCTGCTGTCACTCTTGTATTTTGGAGCAGAACAGGATGGCTTACAGCTTTCTCAGCTGGTAGAATGATTCTGCAAATGTGCTTTTCTTCCAGGCTGAAGCAAATCTGACACCAGTCTCCTTCAAGGAATAACGAGCTCTGCATACCTAACGCTGCTCTCAGGGAATGGCTGCCCTGGGAATTATCTGGAGGCTGTTTCCTTGTGCCCTCAATAACAGTGGCAATGTGCACGCTGAGTCACAGAGCAAGGTTGAGCTCAATAATTAATATACAATTTACTTGCCCAGAGATTGGATATTTCACTTTACTTGCAGTTCATTTCCTTGTGGTTCAACTGGGTTTAAATTTCATACATGTCCTAATAGAAAATTACAAGTGTTATCACTCCTAACATCTGAGAAGATTCAGACAGTGACAATTCAATGTGGTATCCTCCTCACCTGGATGTCCCTTTAACAATCTGTTTCCAACATCTTGCTGGAATTCTTTATTACTCTTCCAAAAGACATCATTTTTCTGCAGCCACCCTCTGCATGTTGCTTCAGGACTATATTTTTGCCTGATTATTTTCTGTTACTGGACCAAAAATGTTTATTCACTTCTATGTAATGTATCACACTCGTTTTTTTCCCCAGATCAAAGTTCAGAATGCCCATGTTAATCTCATTTTCTTTAGACTCTAATGCCTTACAGGCAATGCCCTCCTTCAACACAGAGAATGTTAATAATCCCAGGTATCAAGGTGTCAATTTAAAAACCTCATTGGCTGATATTAATGTTAAAAGCAAGTCCATTTTTGGCTTTCCATCTTGTCTCATCTCTCTTTTTTTTAATCCATTTTATCTTTCCTATTTTCCACGTTCCAGACAGACTTTGCATTCATAGTATCAAGTCCGTAAGCATTTTGGAGTGTTTTCTTTTCCATATGCCTGTATTATGCTTTGCATAGCACTTGTTATGCATGCATGATCACAGACTGTTTCTAGCATTAATTAAGATATGAAATTATAGTGGGAAGTATGTTATTGGTCACATAATACAAACAATACAAATTTGCTTTAAAAATGAAATTACTAAAGTGTTAGCAAACCTCTTCATATTGTCAGAAATAATAATGTTTACAATCTACATGCCACAGTACAGCCAGAATTCACAAGTGGATTTGGAATATTATTTCCACTTCAGAAATACACACATAAAACCCCTGAGCAGTTCATTTAGTGGAGATACTTATCTGGAAGAAAAGAGAGGTTTGTCTCTCCTGCCTGTCAAACCATCCAGCTGCTGCCCCCACTTCCCCAGCCCCACTAGCAGGCATTCCACTGCCTGGGTAAGGACAGGTTTCCCTGAAATCCCATTAGGAATTTCAGCAGAAAAGTCGCATTTTCTTAGAAATTAAATGTCTCGCAGGACCATAACGTTTTCAATGAACTTCTGACAAACACAAACATAATTGCAAAACCAACTTGCCACATTTCCTGCCCAGAAACCCAAACTCCCACGTTTTGCTATTGTAAGGAAAGGAGCCAACAGGGATTGTCCCAAACCTAATGGTATCCAAGATCAAGACACGTCTGGCATCTCATCACGCCAAGTGATCTAGAGCCGAGTCTTGCACCTCCTCAAAGCCCAAACCACAAGAGCAGCCTGTCAGTGATGTACCCCATCATCTCTTGTCTCTACAATCAAAACCAGAAACCTTCGTGTCCCTACAGCAGAATAACACCCTCCCTGTCTTCCTGCTACATTAAAAATACCTTTATCAAATGCCTCAGAAAAGGAGTCACACCATTCCACACGTTTAGAATATTAATTTTTCATACAGACACATTTACTAAATGTTTTACAGTGGTTTACACGTGTACACTTTTGCTGAATGTGCACAGCAGGGTATTTAGTGTGCAGTCATCTCTCTGACCCCACTGCTCTGCTGCTTTCTCCCTCCACTTTGCTGCAAAAGCCACTCATGAAATGCCTCTGGAATGGTGGTGCTAATACAATTTGTGTAATGTAAAATAATAAGTAATAACAACGAAATGCATGTTCCCTGGGACTCTGTGATAACTCCAGGTAAAAACAATGCCATAGCCTGGGAATAGATTCATAAATAAATTTGCACTCAGAAGAGTGACTTGTTTACTTATGCACAATGGAAAACAACACATTATAAACCTCTGCATTAAAAAGAAATTATAATCACAACTTCACAGTAAACAGTGAGGAATATCATCGTGTACCTGCCCGGCACAAAATAAATAGCCAGACAAAAGGCTCTGAGGGTGATTTGTCGAGGGCAAACCCTCTCTTAGGTCCCTCTAACTGCTCAAGGAGTTCAGTGTGCTCCACAGCAAGCAGGAAAAGCTGACCTCCTTTGAAGGTCCAAGCCTTTGTTGGCAAGGCTCTTTTTATTAGAGCAGCCTTTGTGAATCCTGTGTGCAACCCCAGTGTGATGGCACATTATCCACAATTTGGATACTCACTTGCTACGTTGAGATGAATAAAGGGACTTGTCTTGTTCTCCCCGTTCTTTTCATTGACTGCCTGGACATAGTAACCTCCTGCGTCGGTCACCGATGTCCCAAGGATCACCAGCTGATTCTCCAGCGTGATGGCTCTGTTTGGGACAGAGAAAGATGGCATGAATACCAGAAGGGTGTTATGTACCAGGCAAAAAACCATCCAACACTTCAGCCTTGACAGCCGATGTGATCTTAACCGGTCATCCAAATAAAGACATTGCAGAATCAAAACCAGCCTGATTTCAAATACATTTACAGGAAATAAAGATCTTGGATGCCTCGAGGCCTTTTCTCTGTTTAGATCGTGTAATGTGTTTGTGGTGACATGCAGAAAGCTACAACATATGAAACTAGGACAGTTTAAATGGCAATAAGAAGTTACACAAGAAACAACAAATGACACCAGAGACCAAGAGCCTGCAAACTGTCCCGGAGTGGGCTGATGACAGTCCTGGAAACCATCAGGGTGCTGCAAAGGCAGTTTTGTTGAAACCCTTCTAAACAAATGAAAGGCAGCCTATTAAAGAGTGACACCCAGGGAGAAAATAGAGTTTATTGAAAAAAGAAAGTAAAAATCCAAGGCAGCAGAACCTCCAAAGGGAAGCTTTCTGTATGTATGGCATCTCTGATTATCACACCACCACAGGCAGGAATATTGGTGAGTTAGAGCCTAATGGCTAAACAGAGATGAACTGTGTGTGGACAGGGAGAGAGGAGTTTCCATTCAGCCCAAGCAGGTAGGAAAGCACAAGACTGTAATTCACTGCAGGAGTCAGTAAAGGACATTTTAGAACACAAGTCTATTCTTAGGGCTGCTCCATAACAAATGTCTCTAAACTCCCTCACAGGCAACATCACCCACCTCGTTACTTTGCATTTCACAGGTGTTAGATGCTCTTTTCTTGCCTATAAAACATAAAGGACTAATCTAGAGACGATATGTAAAAATTCAAGGGCTTGATAGCACAGGACACAGGAAGCTCAAAAACCAGGTAAGAGAAAAGAACGTGTAACATTCCAGGGAAAGGCTTTGGAGCAAAGATGTGACAATACTGGAGCCTGGGACAGGCACAGCTGGGAAATCTGAGCGCAGGGCTTGGAGGAAGAAACTCCCACCTCCACTTTTAATACTTGATGAGAAGCCACAATGAGTTCAGCTGTGCCATTACTCATAACACTGAGTACAGGGTTGAAACATAAAATTATCATACTGGAAGAAACAAATTCACACATCAATAGATCTCAGAAAGAGTCAGTGCTAAATCAAAGTATTTGTACACTATTAGTCAATAATAAACACCCCTGCTTTTCATCCTCCTGTTTTGGCATGGGGTGGTTACCATTAATAATAAACAACTATTTTGCTTTGAAACAGTATCCAAAGTAACATGGCAATTGCACATTCCTAGTGCAGCACAGTAGCTTTTATACGTGGGAGAGGCATAAAAAATTACAGTGACAACTGTGTTCAAAGCCCTGTATTTTATTCATAACACTTCGATTTTCTGTTGTGGATACAGAGAACCCTGAACTTCTGGAAAGCTATCATGGAATCACAGAACCACTTAGGGTGGAAAAGATCTCCAATACCAACAAGCTCAACCATCTCATGTCCCCAGGTGCCACATCTGCACGGCTGTTGAGTCCCTCCGGGGATGGTGACCCCATCACTGCCCTGGGCAGCTGTGCCAGGGCTGGACAAGCCTTTCAGTGAACAAGTTTTCCCCAATATCCAAACCAAACCTCCACTGGCACAACTGGAGGCTGTTCCCTCTCCTCCTGTCCCTGTTCCCTGGAGCAGAGCTGGATCTCCCCCAGCTCCCCCCTCCTGGCAGGGAGTCACAGAGAGCCAGAAGGTCCCCCTTGAACCTCCTTCTCTCCAGGTGGAGCCCCCCCAGCTGCTCCTCATCACTCTGTGCTCCAGACCCCAACCCACAAAAAAATAAAGCTGTTTTCAGCTCCAAAATCAGCCATCACACACCACCTAAAGACCCTGTTTACAGTATCTTCATTGACAGTTTGTATTACAACTAAAAAAACCCCACAGTATGTTTTTTTGTTTAATTCAATGAGTCTGTGCTAGTTTAATTGATTTAGAAAATTAATCAAAGAAACTGGGATAGATTTACAGAGTGGGGATATAAAATACAATTAATATGACACTTGATAGAACAAATAAAGATGAAATTCCAATGCAGTGCTAATAATTGAATATTAAAAGACAATTACATTTACATTCATTTCTCCTGTAGTTCTAATGAAAACAGCATTAGAAGAATTCTTTACAAATACTGAAATATTTCAGACTGCTCTGACACCAGGAGTTTTAAAGGTGATCCTTGAATGCTGCTGACATGGATGTTGTTAATATCTACACTAAATTGGTTAGAAATTTTGACGTTTAAACCATTAAACTCTTGTAAAACAATCGAGAGCAAAGGAAATGAAAACGTATTTATTAAGACAATTGTTGAAAATTAAGTGGGCCTTTTTCATTAAAACTTACTTACATTTCACTCAGAAGTGTTAGAACTTGCTTGCATCCAACAAAAATCTGTGTATTATAAAGATTAATGAACACAAGTACACTTGAACCAAAAAAATCAGTGCAGAAGGGCTAAACATTATAAATTACTTGTTCAAAGCACTGCAGAAAGTTTGATACTAATTTGTATAGAAAAAAGAGTTAGAAGATAACGCAACTACTGAAGACAACTCTTAGGGTTCATCAATTACATGGTCAAAAGTTAAATTAAAACCCCCAAAATGAGTTATTGATATCTTAATAGTTCTGTGAAAAATGGAATGTTTCCATTTCATTAACTAAAGGCAGGTATGGAGCCAGCCAGGCTGTGGAGTCCAGGACTTTTATTTAGATCAGGCATGAGCCTTGTGCATCAGGAAAATCAATTAGTCCCATTTTAAGGACTCATTAATTCCAATGTTTCTAAACCATCTGAAACTTCCTGCCCCAGCCCTTCCCGGGGCTGCAGCCACTTTGTGCACAGAGCACCCAAAAATTGGCTTCACGTGTCCTCCTGGGTTTATTGGTTGTTTTCATTGTCTGATATAAATACTACATTCTGACCGCACCATTCTAATGTTCCAAGGAATATCTGATTCCTGGCTGCTCAGTTTCCCAGCGTATTTGAGGAAGATGACTGCAGCAGATAGAATGAACCTGTCAGTAATTCATACCCAGCACAGAATTCATGAAAAATATAAATATTGCTTTTTTAAAGCAGTATCCAACTTAACTCAATCTAACACTTTCAAGTGGGAGCAACCAGCAAGCAAACCGAGCAGACCGATCCTTTGGGACTTCTTAAGTGGGGGAAAGGAGCATTTTAAATCACACATTTTAAGAGAAGAATTTTGGAGATTTCTCTGGAGCTCAGCAGGAGCCTGTGGGGAACAGCAGCCAGCTGTGACAGCGTGCTCAGTGTCACCATGTCCAAGAGCAGTGCAGTGACACCTTCCCCACAACAGCAGCCAGAGACTGAACCAGAGTGACCCCAAAGTGAAGGAGATCGGGGCCTCTGGAACAGGCTGGCGGGATGGGAAAAGGCAGCAGTGATGGAGACAAGTCATTACACAAGCCATTCTTTTAAGTAGCTGAACATGGAAGCAACAAGCCCTGAGGTTTCCATCACCTCCATTCACTGCAGCCAGAATTTGTTGGACACCTGGTCTAGCGCAACCCTGCCCATGGCACAGGGGATGGAACTGGATCATCTCTAAGGTCCCTCCTAAACCAAACCATTCTCTGAATCTATGCACTCAGGGATTTTTAATTGCTTCTTTCAAAGCTGTCCAAATACTATAAAACTGATGCAAATAATCTTTAAGTTTGATCTAAAGCTTATGGGAATTCTTTTGTTAAAAATCAATGGAATGTGAATCAGGTCTTTGGAAGTAAAGAGAATTTTCCAAAGGGGATACCATTATTACGGTCTTTAAGACAAAAACTTTGGAGCTAAAATAATTTTTTTCCCTACAGTGAAAACTGCATCATTTATTAAATGCTGCAAATGAACCCTCCAGCATCTTAAAAATAGGTGGATTTCCATTTATAATGTTTTTCATGTGAAACCACCAAAATCCACTCTACAAGTGGATAATTCCCAAAAGTTAAATATTTATGTTATTAGTCTACCAGATTACACAAAAACCAGATAATACTGGGTTATAAAAACAGAAAATGAAAATCAGAGTAACCTGATTAGGCTTTCTCTCAGAAGGCTGCCATCTGCTCCTGAGCCGCCGTGCAATATTTTAGTACAAAGACCTTCATAAAGCCTCTTTTCCAATATTACCTCCAGCTAATACGATTATCAATCCCCCTGTACGAGATATTTTCTCCTGGAGAGCCCCGTTCCCCTCCTAAAAACTTTTGTCCACACCACACAGCGAGTGCTGATCTCTCCCCATGACCCAGACAACACACAGCACCACGTTAATAGAAAAGGGAGAGCTTTACGCAGCACTAACAGAATAATTACTGAAAGACTTCCCCCCGGATCTCCCCTTTTGGAAAAGCACGGTTGCACACACATCTGTTGCAGGGAAGCCCTGACTCGGAGCAGAGCACGCACAGCTCACACAAGCGAGCCTCTCGCCCCCCTCGTATCTGCCAGGGCCGAGGGGGAATTATTAATCCAAATGATTTGGATCCATGTCTCCCACACGCCATCCAGGGCCGTGTCTCAGGACTCAGTCACAGAGATGAATATTGTATATGTGCTCCAGAGCAGCATGTCCACAGCAACAAAGCACCAAGAGCACTGGATGAGTTTCACAGCATTTTATTCAGGTTCCAGGTGTATTGTTACTGCAAAACAACCAGCTAGGAATAAAAACTTTATACTTACACAGGCACTGAGTGTTAAGTACCCAAACTAATGCACTGAGCTTACAATCAGGGTAGTTCATACTTCTCTAGTTCCTTCAGCCTCTCTAGCTACGCCAGTGCACAACACGTGCTTCTGGAAAGGCATTGGGATTTCTAGGCATGGAAGCATCCCAAGGTTATGCAGGAATAACCAAGGCAGTCCTAATGGCCAGGCAGAGGAGGAACAGTACCGTGAAATGAAGGACAAGCAGCTATTGGCAGGTTAAGCAGATATTTCCAGGAGGGAACAAGAGAAGCAGCAGAATTTCCACATTTTATGCTTGGCTTCCCTATTCTCCAGCACTAGTTTGGGGGCTTGCAAGGGCTTGGCTCAGTAAAGCTGTAGACATTATTCCCCACGCTTGTTCATGAACACATTACATCAAATCTGTTCCGTGTCAAGCTGGGATGGAAGCCGATGGAAAACTGCACTTGACAAATGATCAGTGATCCACTACCTGACTGGAAAGCTGTATCAGGTGGAAACCCACAGGGCCTGTCTTTGGCCTGGCACAGCTTAATATTTTTGTTGGTGTTTCTTGACTGAATATAGATTTCACTCACTAAATCTGCTGATAAAGTCCCAAAGACTCTGGATGACAGAATCAGAATTCTGAATGCAGGAGACCTGTTCAAGCCTCTCCAGGAGAATGAGCTTTGCAGTTCAGTGAGCAAGCTGAAAACATTGTATTTGAGAAGGAATAAGAGACTGCCCAACAGGCAAACCTCACAAGGGGAAGAGCAAACAGCACTGTCATTGGAAAATCTAAGAAATAACCCTGTTTCTCACCCAGTGTGGCCTCCATTTAGTTTTGGTTATCAGATTTCAAAGTGTGGGTTAGTCAAGAAGAATCAGAAAACCATGACAACTGTATCACAACTGTCCATTCCCTTCCCCCCCAACTATCCAACTGAAAGATCATCTAGAAAATGTGACGTGCAGGAGAACACTCAAAACAAGAAAGTGATTACAAGTGTCTTCACATATGTACAGGACTGTTACAGAAAAGTATCTCAGATTTAAGCAGAACCACCAAATATTGAGTCTTGCTATAAACATCTTAGCAGTTTACTCTCAGCTTATTTTTAGTCTTTGGAGACAGAGGCTCCCAGAAAAGATGCTCAGATGAATTATCCCAAATGTATATTTTTAAATCATGCCCTTACCAAGCAATTACTTGTCTAGAGATTTAAAAACCCACAGAACAACACCCAAGATAATCACTAGATAATTGATCATGAGAGAGCTGTTTGCAGGGAGAGACAATGCTGCCAATCCAGAGGCAAGGAATCACATCAACAAACTAAGGAATAATATTCCTAAGTGCACTACTCATGGTAAAACGTTGTTTTTCTCTCCCCAGGTTTTCAGCAGGTTGAATTCTTATTTAATGAAGCTTAATTATTGTCACTTGGGTTTGCTCCTTTGCTTTTGTGGTTTGAGGGGGTTTTTGTTACTATTACATTGCAAGCCTCAAGAGTTAGCGCAGCTGACATAACAACTTGTGTCCTTAAATCCCATCTTCTGGGTGTTATCTTGCTGGAGCACACCAAGGTGTGCCTGGACGTGCTATGCCAGCAACTGCACTTCTCAAACTAGGAGAAAAATCCAGATGTCCAAGACAAAATACACGTCTCAGGCAGCAACAGAAACTAAAGACTGGGGATAAAGTAAGTCCCTTGCCTGCAGTCTCCTCTCCTTATACAACTCTTACAGCATTCGAGATATTTGTTAGCAGAGCATCTATTTTTCTTTCCTCTCCAGTTTATTGTGTAATGAACACGCTGAATTCCACCTGTGCCATCACTAGCTGTTGCTATGGACATTGCTAGCAACCACAGGGAAGAAGAACAGTGGAAATTTTTTAATATAAATGGGTTATTTAAACAAAACATTGCAGTTAAAAAGTACCATAGGTTGTTGATCTACACAGCTGGCTGACTGCACTGACAGCAAGCACAAAGACTATTTGTAATCATTTGGGATTTTATAGTTCAATTTTCAGAGACAGACATGAATATTGCTTCACTTTATGATAGTTCTCCTGAATTGATTATTCAAGGTGCTGTGGTTTTTTTTAAACACTGATTTGTTCCCCTTTCCTTCACTGTGAAAGGAAAACTTGTGTTATTAAATTATATCTTCATTTCTGATAAAACATGTCAGCATAATGGTATGTGGTATAGTGCTTTGCAGTCAAGTATTGAAGAGTTTCCTGTTGAATATTGTATATTCGTACCGTTCCTTCCCCGAGATACATTTGTTTTCATTCTGCAGTGCATAAGCCAGGACTGAACTGCACTAACTATAAAACAAATTAGCAGCAGCACAGCCCTGTCACAGGGCAATGCCCTGAAGGGATAATTGATCATACAACAATGACAAAGAAAACTTCAACCTCTTAACAGTGTATTTAACAGATATATTTAGACATGCCACAACTGTGCCCACTTAAATGCTCCCTATCCCTGCTTCTCCATGTCCCTGGATCTGCCCCAGCACCTTCTCTGCCATTTTATTCCCCATTTCACACATCTCTCATTCGAAACCATCTCCATTCTCACAAAGGTGTAGCTGAGAACAAGATTGGCACAGCCAGGTATGAACACACCTCATCTCGGGGACTCAAAACTCTCTATCACAGCAAGTGAAATACCCACACAGTTTGGAAATTGAATTTCAAATCCTGGACAGGCCAATGCAAATCTCTTTCTCACATATTTGCTCACTTTCCTCAGTTGAAACAAGTCCTTCAGCAGCTAAATACATGTACATGAGGATAGTTGAAACTGATACAGGGGGTACACGGAGCAGTGACAGCAATCCTCTGGCTGTAATCATCAACCCATGGCAGCTGGGGATCAGTGAAGACGAAACAGCCACACACAGGTGGGACACCTCAAGGGGCCATCACCTGCAATAGCTGCTTATTGTCACATGAGCCAAAGGCTTTGGTTTTCTCCTAATGCCAGAAAAATCTCTCGCCATCTTGCAAAGTGCACAATATCTATCCAAACATACCACAGCAGCTCTGCAAGCAAGAACAGCACCAAACTGTCCACTCAGCTCCTTTAGGTGATAATAAAGGGGAGAGTTTCCAGGGATAGGAAATTTGTACAGCCAGAACCCATTACACCCTTGTAGTAGGGCATCTTACAGCTCAGAATACCAGCCTTGGATTTAGATCTATTACTTCTCCTTTTAATAGTACCAAATCTTTAAACAAAGAGCATGGATATGGTAAAAAGCAGCCAGTGACCCCCGCATCAACCTCTGCTGCTGCCAAAGAGCCGCAGCACTGGGCAGCAAGAGAGCAATTTATTCAGCTAAGTTTTACTATGAAAGATAATTAAAGATTTAGTGGCATGGATCGATACAACAGTAAACACTATCTATGTACAGCACTGCAGTTTGCCAAGACCAGCATTTGTGTTACTGCTGCAGATTCATCATAGTGGGTTATTACACAGTATCTTAGGTTTGCTGTCTACATCAAAAGAGGGGCTTTGTGGGGTTATTGCTGCTCACACCCCATTAAGATGTAGGCTGTTGCTGTGCAGCACAAACAGAGCACGGGCCCAGGGGCTGTGCCAGTGCTATGTAGCCTTGGGTGAGTTACTCAGCCTTTCAGTCTGTATGTTTTGCCAAGAGAGAAGAAGGATAATACATGTATATATTACCTTTTATGCAGAAAAATTTATCTAGAGGCTTAAATGGTTAATACCTCTGGCACTCAAAAGATGTAGAGGATTATGTCAGTGCTAAATCTTAATACTTTTTACTTCCCCTTCCATTTCACTTTGACTCTCAGGCATTTTGTTATAACTTCAGGCAAAGCAACTGCATTTCAAGTGCTTGAACATCACCTCAGCTAAACACAGTGGGCAGGGGGAGCACTGCTTTCCAAACCCCAGGCTTGCAGTAACTCATGGAATTGCACTATTTCTCATACCGAGTACAGACGCACCGAGCAACAAACACACCTACCTCAGACTCCAGAAAATTCTGCCTGTTACTGACAGTGATTCAGCAAGCAAAACTTCAAGTGAGCCATCTCAGATTTTTTTTCTTAATGCCCTTAACCCACACGTTTTAAAGCACTTCAAGTTAGTGACAGTAAAACACAAAAATCACTGGTTAAAAAAACCAAATAAGCAGAAATTTAAAAGGAAGCAGTGACTCCTTATTTCTATAATAAATAGGCCATGCAGTGACACAAAGGCAAAGCCAGGTTGGATGCATTCAACCATATGCTGAACAAACATACAAAGCCAAACACTGGAAACTTTGGAATTAAAAAAAAAAAAAAACCCGTAACATCACAGCAGCACTTTCTGTTATGGTTTCTGCCCAAACATGACTTCCTGTCAATAGTGTATGAGACACAGCACAGTAAACCACTGGAAAATATTGTTCTATCAACAGCACTTCGCCTATTAAGCTATTGTACATCACTAGTCAAAAAGAATACAAGGGGAAAATTGTTCAGAAAGAAAAGGAGAAATACCTCTTTCCAATTAATGAGCCAAACATACACAAAGCTGCTGTGTAGCAAAGCTGTGGAATTCTAAAGGGTGGAGAGCAAAGTTACAAAAAGTTTTATGAGGGCGAGTGAGAAGATAAATGTGATTATATCTGCACCTGACCATTTGACCATCCCAGGCAAAGCAATGCTACCTACAGAAAAGCTGTGAAACCTCAGGTGAACATGAGCATCTTTTAACCTAAAGTGTCCTGGAAGATGGGCTTTGGACATTCCAAGCAGAGCTCCCTTTTGGGATCCATTTGTGTTGTACTTGAAACCCTGTTGCAGCCCTGGCCTCCAAATCTCACCAAGAACACTCCAGTGGCCAACTCAAGTGTAAATTACACATGATTAAAGTAGCAGCAGAGCATGCAGATTTCTCTTCTTTCAGCTTGGGTGATGCTGCCAAACCCAAGCAGATAGGTACCCTAACAACTCCACTTATTTTTAAATTACTTGAAATCAATATCCGGGTGTGTTTGCATGAATTACTGCTTATTTGACTCCTGAGTCTAAAGACACAAATTTCCTTGCAGGAGAGCAATGACATATATTCAGGACTCGTGGTTGTAAAGCTTCAGGAAGTCAGAAGGCCAAAGCTCATGCACTAAATCTGGCCAGTCCTCTGGTAGAATGACAGCAACTTCTGCTTCAGAAATAGTCCCAGAGCTAAAACAGAAGGCAAAGAACTTGAACTCCCTTTCCAACACCAAAGCTGCAAGCAGCACACTCTCCCTCTAATGAAGAGCAGCAGAGAGGCTGCATTCCAGACTGCCCTGTTTGCATTTGCTGGATGATCCACAAACACTGCGCCCACCAAGCAGGCAAACAAAACCCTGAAGTGGCAGGAGATGCAGTTTAATTTTATGGCTACACTGTGCTTTGCAGAGCATTTTTAGTCTTAGTGAAGAACCACCGAGCTGGGTTACACGGCAGAGGAACCCACAGAGCCTGGCAGGGCTGCTCACACGATGCCAGCCCAGCCTGCGCTCCAGGGCTGTGAACAGAATGCTCAACATCTTGCCGATGCAAGGAATTCTCCACAATAGTCAGACCAGAACAGAAAACCTCCCATGCCCCCAAAGTCTTTGCTGAAATCTGTCTCGGCGTATTTATCTCCTCACTTGCAGACATTCCTGCTGCAGAGGTTTTAGGGATTTGCTCCTGCAACGCAGCAAAATGCTGCTCCCTGCGATTCCCCTCATCTGGAGAAGAGGTGCTATTACTGAGTTAATGGACAGTAGACACAACACTTCCATCACCTTCAGTTACTGACTCTTTTTATCCACTTCGCCCTGTAATGAGGATCTCTGCTTGCTCACATTTAGGCTGTGGCAGCAACAGCCATCCCCTAATCCTGCAACACATAAAAATGGAAAGATAGATGCAGGAAAACATTAAAATGCCCTTATCACTTGGCTGCAGGGGTATAAACTTAAAATAGGAGATTGTTTTTCCTGTTGAAACCAAGCAAATAAATACATTTACTTAATTTTCTTCTTAAATAATCCTTACGAGCATTGAAGGGATGCTTTGATTATTACTGTAAAGATAAACACTGGAACATTCCATTCTATCTTACCCACGTTAGATAGAAACAAATTCAATTCCTTCCTGTACATGTTTTTCCCAGGTGCATTAACACGCTCTTTACATTCAAGAACCAACTTTTATTACAAGCAGAGTGTGTAGGGAACAGGGAGATAGGGAAAGAAAACAGAATGAACTGAATGCTAATGAGAAAGAAAAATACAGCCCCGACAGCCAATTCCTTTAATTAGACAGACGTCTAGGTTTTTAACTTCCAAGTTTTTAATCCTGAACTCATAAGATGGAAAAGAGAAACAACGTTCAAATAAACCCTGCAGGCTACTTTGCTAAAGGAAATGGGAAAATTAACCTCTTATCTCCTAAGATGAAAATATGGTACAAAATAAAAGGCCAAAACAGTGTTTTATGATAGCCAGAGCCATGAAGGCAATAACAGCAACACACAGACTTGGAATGAAACCTGGAAAACAGAGCTAACAAACAGGAGCTATGGAACAAGACAGTCATGCAGGACAGCAAGATAAACATCTTATTTGCTTCCCTACATTCTTTATTCAATAACTGACACATAAAACACATATTTGGAAATACTTCAGCCCCTCCTGAATCATGCAAAACAACCAGAAACATGACCATAAGCAACAAGTCCTGCTGCTTTATTAATAATAAAGAAACAAAGCTTCTTGCAGGTTTGTAGTGATTCAGTCTCATTTCTTGATAAGAATCTTTATGCAAAGGACACAAATAAATTCACACAGTAGTTTTGTTTCGAGGTAGCAAAAGCACACTGTTCAAGTGGTTAAAATTCAACCCAGAACAGAAGGTGAGCAGATACCCAGGGACTGTAACTTTTCTTAAAGCTAAAATTCAGAATTCCCTTCCACAGACATGCAGGCTCACAGTTACTCAATCCATACAAGCCTACACTTCAGCTCAACATGCTCTGCAAAGGCAGGGAGACTGCTGGGAAAAAGAAAGTCATGGCAAGGCTCGTGTCTAATTGAGTGCTTGTGTATGAGAATGAGCAGGAGAGAGGGCACACATCCCACTAAAACACACAGAAACATCTCGGGAGATGTGTCAGAGCTGCCTCTTGATTGATCCCTCTGTCAACTGAAGTACTGGAGTTCCTCCTTCAGCTCATTCAACAGCCCGAGTTTTTGAAGTAGATACTTTACATTCTGTTCCCTGGTGCCTCAAATAAGCCAGTAGTCTCTACATGAAGGTAGGGTTTGTTATCATTTCGGAATCAAGCTTGAAGACCTAATGGTACTGCTCTAGAGATAATTTCAGCCTGCTCAGTTTGGATGGCTTCACCCAAAAGGTTGTGAATATAAAGTGTATCTTTTTCCTCTCTCTTTCTTTACTCTTCACTGCAGAGTGGCAGCTGAAATGGAGTATTTGAGGAGAGGGAGTGAGTTCCCTCACAAGAGCAGAAGCAGCACCACTAACACCATCCCACTGTTTTCCATCCTAAAGCAGCAGAGGGACTGTCTCAGTTTATGGAACTCTCTCCAATAGCACTGGAGACAGGAGGGAAAGACTCCCCACCAAAATCCAACATTTTAGTAATACAACTCTTTTTCCATATTCCTATTGTCACTCACAAGTGGCACCTCTGATGCCTCGAGGATGTATCAAAGTAATATTTGCTGGTAATCTCTCTGGCAAGAACGACATTAACATAAAGCACTCTCCCAAGAAGAACAACTCTCTTTTCCCCCCAGAAAGCAGCTGGAGTTTTTCCCAGAGCTGCTGAGCTGCCTGAAATGCTTTTCTTCCACCCCTCACCATTTCCAGCTGCCCACACTTCAGCGTGTGCCAAGCAGGGACTCTGCAAATGTGCTACAGCCCGACCCCAAGAGAAAGGGCCAGAGAACCCACTTGTAGGAGCCAGGAGCAACACCTAAGCGATACTATTAAGATGACCTGTGAAGATGGATGAGCAACACCCAAAGCTCTGAATTTCCAAGTTTTATTGCTTTAAACCATATTTCACCCATTTAATGTAGATTTAAAACAGGTGCCTGGGATTCCTTTCAACCAAGAATTTATTTTAAGGAAAAAAAAGGACATAAAAAATCTGCTGAAACACAACTGTAATTTCACATTCCCATTATTTTCTGCAACCACATACCTTAGTACCAGCAAATACAAAACTGTGCATGTTTGTTCTTCAACTGGAATTACCTGACAGAGTAAACTGGTGCAGAGTCTAAGTAGGCAGCATGAAACCAGCAGCTGCTCCACTGCCTTGTGCTGCAACCACACAAACCCTGCACGGCAAGGAGGCACCCAAACCTCAGAAGACAAATTTCGAGTAGCAGAACTAATGCCTCTTCTCTCACAAGCTGCATCTTATGCCCCTCACTCTTCACAGCATCACCAAAATAAAATACACTCAAACAGAACCCTTACCTTCTTTAACACTGACCTCACAGCTCCACCACCCTCCTCTGCTCCTTCCAACCATGAAATGGCCTAGAAGATCTTGATTCTGCCTTCAAATCTCTCTCCAAGCAGTTCACCTGCAGCCACTCCAAGCCCTCAGAGCTCTTGGTTCCTCCACACCCCCCACACCTGTGGCTGAGCAAGGGGCAACACCTGCAGCTCATCTGGAGATAATGACAAGCCTGATAGACTCAACTCAGCTCAGCTGAGCTCTTTCCAGCACCTTCTTTGGAGCTTCTTCCTCTAAGCCAGCACCTGATTCCCATAAAGATTTTGGGAACTTCTAACACTGAACCCTCTGTTCAGTCTCACAGATTCCAAAATCTGTCTCACGGATTCTGGGTGGTCCTTGTAGGTTCCTTCTGATTCAGCATATTCTGTGATTCTGGGAAAGATTCTGCAGGGAGAAACCAGAAGCAGCTGTGGCACAGCACAAGCATTACTGCACACACTTAAGTCTCTTAGGGGGACCTCGGTAAAGATCTCCACACCACGGCAGATCCCATTTCATTTCTTTGTAGCTGTATTGCTTTGCTCAGCACTGCATCGAGTCCTGTGGATAATTACCTTTGCATGGCAGATCCCAGTGCTCCCATCTGCTCACAGCAGAAGGGTCCAGAACCAAAGTCCATGCTTACATGACTTTTTATCAGGTCCACATAAACTTCTGATTTCAAGGTATATAGGCTATATATGTATTGAATATAGTTCTCTATACAGTCTATATCTATAGAATAGAGATACAAAAATATGTATGGAATGAGTCTATAGATATGCTGTAGACTATAGATTGTGTCTACAGATATTCTATAGGATCTATCTTTGGATATTCTATCTATAAAAAGAAATCTGAAATATATTCTGTATCTACAGACAAGTTTCTCTTTGAAGGTTTGTGCTACAGAATCGAAGCTACTATTAATTAAAAAAGACACCACTCAAATTATATTTTACTCCAGTCCTTCATTTGTGCCTTCACACTGACTGCGTTTCATTCTTCACTCAGTTGCTTCAAGAACTCCAGGGAGAAGAAAAATGTGTTGCTGTGAGGATCTGCCCGAGCTCCTATTTAAGCTTTAAAGTTGGCTTCCACCAGAAGAATAAGTAGCAGGAGAGTGGAAGGTTAAAAACTTTACTTTTCATCTCTGCCAAAACAGTAGAAGAAAAATGAGATTGCTGAGTCGCTGACTGACTGCAGAATCAACACAGCAGTGATCTGCCTATAAGCTGCAAAGGGCAAACCCAAGGCATCTGCTTAAAAGCTTATGCTAACTGTGGGATAAAAAGAGTAAGGAAGCCACAATAAAACATAATTATTACAGGAGCTATAATTATGGCATTATTCTTTGGTGTATTCAATGTTGTGCACATTAAACCTTGTACACTGTGAATATTTAATGATTATATGCTTACTCAGAGCCCTGCAATGTCCTTAAAACACAGGTATTTTTCATGTATTAAGAAAAAATTACACATCATTTTTGTCCTGGGGTCCTGCAGTTGAAATAGATGGACAACATCCTGTGAGTCTTCTGCAAATTTAAATCTCAAAGTGCTGGAAATTGTGAGTTTACAGACACTGCATGTCAATTGTCAGGTTTTGAAACAATAATCCACTGTCTTGACCTCAAGAAAAAAAAAGTAACCTGTGAGTGGTCAGCTGTGGGTGTTCTGTATTATCATCTGTAAGGATTGCCAATCAAAAGTAGTAGTAGGTCTCTAAGGAGTCTAAAAAACTTTGGATCCATTCAAACATTCTTCAGTAGGAACATGAAAAAAATATATTTATGCACGAAGAAGTAGCAGGAGCCTCGATTCACTCAGCACCAACAGAGCATAAAGCACAGGAGTTTCTGCCACACTGCTTTTCTATAAACCATGCACCCAACAACCACGTGAAGACAGACATACAGTTTTCCACATTTTATAAAGATACAGGTGAAAAGTTATTAGACTTTTCTAGCATGCACTGAGGTTCAGTGCAGTAAATACCGGCAACGGGTTTGCGGCATTCTGCACATCCCACATTACCTGATGGCAAGCACAACAACTTGATGTGTCTGGTTTTTAATACTAGAAGAGACTGACTTTTCCAACAGCTTATTGGTTATTTTTTTTCTGTAAAGTTGCTCAAAATTTGATTTTCCCCAAACAGCAACCTTTTAATCACTGTGAATGAAAACAGGAGAAACAGCTTCCAGGAGTTCTGGTTGGCTCATCGCGGCAGGGTGGGAATGGTGCAAATCAAACAGCACTGAACTGCTGCTGCTAACTCTTCTCAAAGGACAATTTTCCAGCTTTCCATCCCTTTCCCAGTAACTTCTGCCAGACGTTCTTCCAACTCGCAAGGCAGGATTGAAAGCCCTGCTGAAATTATGATGCGTGACATCTGCTGCTCCTCTCGTATCTGCAGAGCCCACTACCAACCACACAAGGGTTCAACACAGCCCATTTCTGACACACACACAGAGATGTTAATTGTTAAATGACCTTTCTTTTTTGTTTAGGAGATTACAATTAATTCCTTTGGTTGCTTATTACAGTATTTTTCCAGGAATGAGAGGTGAGCTGACTGACATTTAATTTCCACATTTCTTTTTCCCCTTCCTAAAAATAGGAATGACATTTCCCGGTGTTTTGCATCCCAAGCTCACATCCTGCGTTCATTCCCCAGGATAACTGCTAACCATTCCAAAATCATTCAGTGCGTTCTCTACACAACTCAGATAAAGATCACCTGTCCAATTGATTAAGAAATATTTAAGCTACGACATCAAGTATGAGGGATGGTTATATATGTAATAAAGATGAAATGTTGCTTGTTTTCAAAAGCACCGTGATGCTCTCATGTTTTTTATTATTACTTATTTCCAATTTATTACCTCAGCAACACCAAATGCTCTATCATTCCAGCTAGCCAGGGAGCACTTCTGATCCTCAGGATACAGTTTGTGGCCTTGAAAGGATATTGAGTTCAAAAGAAAATTAATGTGACCTAAATGAAGCCTCTCAATGCATGCTTCACTCTTTAAAACTGAAGCTAAATCACAGAATCGGAGACTACCAGGTTGGGAGGGGACCTCAAGGACGCTCAGGTTTGAGAATGCTTTCCCAAGAGTCCGTGGCAATCCAGCCAGGGGGACCCTGAGCATTTGCTTGCTCTGTGCTGCTCACAGCTCTCCATCTGGATGACTCCAGCCATCCAAGAGAAGGCCCAAGGTAAATCTGGGAGCTCCTGAGGAAGCACTTTAGATGCGTGCTAGAGTAGCTGATAAGGACAGGAGATCTCTTCATCCCATGCTTGGTAACACTCCAGATCAGGGCAGAGGGACTGGAGAACAGGAAACCCAGGGAGAGATTCTCCAAGTCCTGGGAGATGCCAGCAGGTCAGAACACACCCAGCCCCGTTTCTGGAAGGCAATTCTACCTTTCCCTGCTCTAGAAAATGCAGGAAGGAGGGAGAGACATGAAGAGAATTTCTGCTTGTTTCCTGTGGTTATGGTACAAGAGGATCCACGCACCGATGTGCTCCACAGCACTGCCTGCAGTCTTAGGAGCATCCATTTCTTACTCTCCAAGTACAAAGAGCCAGCTGATGTTCCCCTTTGGAGTTCTGTAAACCATTAAAGCATTGATAAACCTCCCCTGCAGCCACAGGCAGAAAAGAAGAGCAGCAAAGAACAGCAGCACAGGAGCAACACGGCCCCCCAGAACAGCTGGGTGTTATATATTGAATATTAATGCAAATTCCATGCTCAGATCATTCTTCAGCAGAGTTGCTTAACTACTTAAAGTAACTAAACACATATAAAGAGGCCATTTACACGAGCCCCGTTGTTTGTAGATTTTCTTCAAATGATGTTCAACAAGTTTCAAATGTTTTGGGGCCAGCAAGGGGAATTCTTTAGTGTTATGGAAAGGATGTTGAACACAGCACTGAGGGCAAAGTCTCTCCACTTCCCGGTCAGCTCCGGTGTCTGCGGTCACAGCAGTGGCATTTTTGTTTTGTTTTTGCAATGCAATGAATGATTTAACATTTTCCAACAGCATTATTTGCAGTGTCCAAGGTTAGCCCATTCCATGGCTTTCTACCACTTGATATTTAAAGGCTCATAGATAATTGTGGAATATTTTGCATATTACTTGGTACTGTGTGTACTGCTCATAAATATGCATTACCTGGCACAGTGTGTGTACCAGTCATAAAAGTTTAAAGCATCTAAGAATTACTTTAAGAAGTACAAGAATTGTACTGGATATTTGTGCATTTATGAGCACATATTCTTGTAAATATATTTGTAAATGGAAAGGAAATAGAATGGAAAAAGGGATTTTCTAATCACACCTTTGACAAAATAATGGCATCATTATCTTTCCTATGTTAGGTAACTGTAGAATATTGCACTTTCAGTGATATATCTCCACTGTTTGTTTCTGTAAAATCTCTCTTATACCTGAGCAAATTGCAAAAATGTAATTTCAGAACTCTAAAAAATCTGCTAATTCGAGAATGCAGTGCTCTAAAAATATCTCTGTTATCAGGGTTTTCCAGGAAGTAGATGTAGAAAGGGAGAACTAATTCTCAGATTATGCAGTATACTGATATGAAATCCATTTGATTAAAATATAGAAAAACTCTTATTTTTTCACCAAGACACACATTCAATTTGTTTCCTTCCCCCAGTTTTTAAACCAACAGCTCCAACCTGTTGCTTCATTCCAGCCTTTTTTGTGCCTCCCAGTCTAACGAAAGAAATCCGTAGTCGCCCAAGGCACCCCGTTTGTCACTGTGCAGCACCAGGGCCACACAGAACATCAAAGCATCAGCACAGACCAAACTGGGATCCCTCTTTTTCAAAAGCACCGGCTCCAGGAGATAAGGAAATCTTCATTAGCTGCTTCCTTTATGGCGACGATGAATCAATGAAGGAATTCTAAATGCACGCGGCGAAGGGCAATAATGTGAAAGTACACCCCAGATAACTACCAGTTGTAAAACTTGTAAAACTTCCCACTGTGCAGATACTGCTGATTCTGGAACTGGTTGGCTGGGAACTTTGGGGTTAGTGCAGTCCTGGCAGTTTGATTTGATTGAGCAGCAATGGGCCATGGCCATAACAAAGGCCGCTCACTTTGTCCTTCTACATATTTTCAAAAGCAAGGATTTGGATGTGTGCTTGTTTTTTTTTTTTAATTTTATTTTATTTTCAATGAAATATTTCACAGATGAGAAAAATTCAAATGATGTATGGTAAACATTTGCATTCCATAGAAAGCATCACATGTGATAAGGCTGTTCTTGGTTTTCATAAGTGGAATTATTCCAATTCCCTTTCTGGTGTTTGCAATTGAGCTGCTGAGAAGATACTGCTCAAAGATTCTTACCGTGGGAAATACATTTGAATAGTTCATTTTCTGGAAGGGCTTGAATAAGTAGCTTTCTTATGCATTTATTCTTTAAAATTACTCACTTTAATACAGTCAGTGCCACTGTTTTGTTGTTCCCCTTTTAAATTTATTTTTAGCACCAACATCCAAACAAAGCATTACGACTGCAAACCCCCCAGGCTGGTTTAACTTGGAATTAAGAAAATGCAACGTTAACAGGGGCAAATGGGAGATATTTTTAAGTCACACAACACAACTCAGGCAGAAGGAGAACAGGTTGCATTAGATAAGTTTAAATTTAGATCTGGTGCTGCAATTCTCAGTAGCATTTTACAATATGTATTAGCCTTATTAAATACAACAGGAGGGTGGAGTCCTTGGAAATCTCAGGGTAAATCAGCAACTCCATGCCCAGCTGACTGTGGAACACTGCACGAGTTATGCTGCTTGCTGAAGGTGAAGCTCCATCCTGAAAAAATCACACCTTTGCCAACTTTTTCTCAAAAAACTCCTGTTGCTCCTGATTAACGAACTGATTTTGGGTGAAGGCAAAGTCCTTTTGGAGGCCCCTGAAACAACTGTTTCACCAATGCACAAGGGGCCATCACTGGGAACTTTCCATGGGAAAGGAATTAACCCATAAAATATTACGGGGAAAGCTCACATGAGTGTGATATGGAAACTTATTAAAAACTTGTTCTGGAACAACTGTAGAGGAGAAAAAGAGTGTTTCTTTCCTGAATTATGAACCTCAACTTGGCATCTGACAAAGTCATAATTATTCTCAAAATCAAAGTGAGCAAACACGTGATTCATGTTTGGGGCCTTTCCTGCCACCTTTAATCATACAAGCTGACAGCAATATGTATATGTATGCAGTCTATATGTGATTGTATGTAATCCCTCAACAAAAAACAGAAATAAAAACGGAATATTGCAGCACATTTCTTGTCAGCTAGGACAAATATCAATTGTAACTCCTTGATAAAAGGCCAGTTTTGGTCCTCCTAACTGATATTGGCCCAGCTTCATTTGACCACTTACTACATTTGTAAAATTTGGAAGAAATTCTGAGGCTTTTTTAACAGTTGAAACAACTGCTGTGAATGTTGTGGATTACAGGAGTACAGAACTTTCCACATGGCACTAAACAGGGCTGCAGATGGGCACAAACATCTGTGTGTTTCCCTTATAGCCTATAAAAACATCCAAACATTCCCCAAATCCCTGGCCAGTATGTTCTGGCACTGCAAACACACACTGTGTCATACAGAACTTGGTTTCCAACAGGTGTGGCTATGTATGAACAATGGAGAACCAATTAATAAGGATTTCAGTAGAACTTCAAAAAGCAAAAACCGCAAGTTGGAAACACTGTGGAAGGTGCCGTGCCAAAGCAAAGTCCTGAACCTCTAAGGCCAGAGGCAAGAGCCCACCCATAGGCACCCACAGAGCTGTGATACCCTCATTGAAGGTGCTCAGAGGGATCCAATCTCCAGGCTGGAAGCACAAATAGCAGGCATGAGAGGGGATTTCTGCAGAGACTCAGCAACTGCTCTGCCTTACAGATACTGATCAGAGCACGCAGATGAAAGGCAAACAGAGCTGCTCTTACAGACAAGCCAAAATGTTATTACTGTCACAAAATCAAGCCATCTCCCTCTCCCCCTTTTTAATTAGATACTTCAGAAAGTATGGAGTGTACAGCTTCTCCTAATTTCCCCAATAACTGCAAGTAAATTCTCTCTTCAGTCTAAATGCAGGATTAAGCTTGCTGCTGAATCAGCTCGCTCTGCCTCTGGAAAAGCTCAGGCTGCCACAAATCGAGGAACTGCTTCTTAGAGATGCAGAGTTAGTCAGAATAAATCCTGTATCACAGTTCCCTCAGTTGCCAGGCCTTTTAGCTTTTACTTTTAAGGGACACGAGCAATGAATTGCAATAAGTCAAGTTCCCCATGTTTTCTAACATTTATTTCCTTTCCATTACAGTTGTTTGGAAACTAACTGTGGCACAGCAATCCTGCCAAGAAGCCCCAAAGCTCATCTGGCCTCTGAAAAGCAACCAGTGCTGCTTGACTCCAGAGTTAACTGGTCAGACTTGCTGTATTCTGGAAATACAGATGAATATACTCTGATAGCATATTTACTATTATATTTTTATATATATATTTAGGATACCACATAGGATATTTATTCTAAAGAGCAGGGCTGGGAAAGCCGGGATAGAGGCATCACTTCTCCTATGTCCCCTCCTGCTCCATATGGAAAGAAATGAGCATGCTTTGGCTTTTCTGCCATATATGTTTATGCCTTAGGATTACACAAGTGTGAGGCACTTCCTGGTGCTGTTCCTGCAGACAATTAGTGTCCCAGCTCAGGGTGTTTCTGCCACAAACAGCCTCTCTCAGCACGTTCGGAAGCTGCTCAGGTCCGGTGCCATTTCATTAATCAGTGTTTGCCTGAGGCACAGCACATGGACTTACCTAAGTTGCTGCCAGGGTTCCTCGATCATCCTTTGGCTTCCTTGTGTTTCCAGAATGAGAATTACTGCACATCACTATCCCACATGCATTTCCTCCTTGGGATGTATGCAGGACACACAGCCCAGGCTGCTCCATTACGGATGTAAATGAACTCTCCCAAGACGAGGTGTAAGAAGAGAACGTGACTTGTGGTGAAGGAGAGATGGCAAAGGGGACTGAGCCAACATTATTTTAGCCAAAAGTGATTGTAAACTATCATTCCTTTAAGGCAGAATTTGACAGGAATTCTAAAAATGCTGTCTGAATAATTAGAGACAGATGCTGCAATTCCTGACTTTAAAGGAAGTCAAGAACATTTAATACTTTGCATGATAAGAATATTAAACAAATATGATCAGAGATGATTGTATCATATAGGGGAACAAGGGGTTATGTTCTGCATCCTGACTGCAGCTCTATCAAAACCAAAACCCTTACCCAACCTAGGAAGGAATATTCAAAGGTTTCAGCCCTTGTGGTTTCAAAGTATCTGCTTATCAAAGGCACAGTTCTGTGCACTGCAATGAATGAACAAATCAGCTGCATAAACTTCAGATCTGTCAAGCACATCTTAGACTCAAAGATTGTAATCTCAGTTGTAATTCCAGAAATCACTGATTTTTCTTCTTAAACACACACCCATCCTCTACAGACTCACACTACTTAGACACAAGAGTGCAGTTGCTGAAGTCCCCCAGCCCTGCCAGTTCCACCCAGAGCCCCGGCAACCCAAATTCCAATGGCCTAATGTTCTCTGCTTTCTCTTAAAATCACCTCTTGCAGTTTCAGAGCATAATCTTAAACAAGTTCCACGGTCATTTAATTAAAATTCCATTTCAGAAACTAAACCAGCATCTCCAGATCATCATTCATTAAAATAAAAAGGTGATGTTTAAATAAACAATCCAAGATGAATAGAAGGCTGAGACGTCTTGAGGAAGAGCATCAGAGCCACTACAAAATTTCCAATTCCAAGTAGTAACACAAATCCACAATTAATTAGGCTGAAAAAAATAAAATAAATTACAACCAGAAAAAAACATCTACAAGAGGGAAAAAATTTCAGATGTTTAAGGAAAACAAATTTTTTTCTTCACAGCCAATGTGAGATGGCTTTTGACATCAGCTCTGTCTACTTAAAAAGCCTTTTTTGAACCAAACCAGCCGAAACAGCTCTCGCTGGTGAGTTTTGTCATTGCAATGTGGTATTTTGATGTGAGATTAAAAGTCACCTTATTTGAGAGCATGTTTAGGAAAAGTAGCTTGAACAACACTGCAAAGCAGCTCACTTTAAAAACTACTACAGTAAGAAAGTTTCATACGGAAAAAACTGTTGTGCTTTTATTTATTTTCACACAGCATCTCCCACAAGTGTTGGACTGTTCACCTTCTGGCCCAGACTAAAAGCTCTCGCTGAGATCACAGACATCAAAGACTTAGTGGATTCTGACACATGGCTTAGCTCTTGCACATGACTACTTTATCATTATGGAGAAACATTGCTAAGAAGTGACCACAGTTTATGCATCTGAAAGATAAACCAGTGTGTTCCCAAATGTTCTAGTACTGTATAATATCCCCCTCAAATAGAAATAACAATTACAGCTTCTGGAGGTTAGCTTGAATTAAAAGTTGCCAGCACGTGCATCAGCTGCACATCCCCTTTAACACATGCAAGAGCAGTTGATGTTATCCCCACATGTTGCCCCCCGGAATCATTTGTAATCCTGGAGACCATAACCCAGAAGACAGATCTGACTCCAGCACTCACCCACACAAGAGAGGGATTTATTACAGGTTCTTTTTACACTGCTGCAGTCCTAATGCAATTCACTGCTCCAGCCGAAGATGGACAGCTTGGCAATCTTAACATCTGCACTTTTTCTATACAAAATCTATTCCAGCGATGGATGTCAAATGGCATTGCATGACAGGCTGGATGTTTATTTCATAAAAGTCAATAGAGAGGATAAGTTCAGGCAGAAGGACAGAAGAGGAAGGGAGGAGGCAAATAACATTAATAATTTAGCGTTGTCTTTGTTAATTTAATAACACACTGAGGTATTCTATTAAAGTGTCATGTACTAAAAGCACCTCTTCAAAAGGGATGCCAAATTCTCTTCAGTGTCAAGGAAGTTAAACCTACAAACCAAACAGAAACCTTCTTCTAAAAGCATTTAGCTACTTTGTATTCCTGCCTGCTAATGTCTCATGTGAGTTGTTTTTACTGGTAAAATTTTGTCTATAATGTGCAAGCATTGCAGCACTTTGAAGTAATGAAACCCAATGGACCCTTCAACCTTATTCTGTTTATGTTATATAATTATAAACTCATTATTTTTATATAAAATGCTATTCTAATCTAAAAATGGATGCTACAAAATGTAGCAAATCTGTCAACCCTCCATACCAAACATATATCTGTCAACCACACCCTGACGACAACTACTGTTTGGAATGGAAAAGACACACAATTTATGATCATAAAGAGCAAAACTCAAAAATCAACCTGAACATTAAGCTGAGCTCTTTTCCTGCCCCTTTTCCATCCTCACAGGCAATAAAGGACCCGATACCCAAATATCTCTGCCTGCACTGTGCTGTCATGACCTCCAGCACAACCACTGAGCCACCATTCTGCCTCTCCTGGTAATTCTTCACGTCACAGTCGTGAGCACAGAAATCATCTTTTAAACGCCCTGATTACTGCCCTCCCTTACACTGGCATCAGTATCTAACTTTGAAGCCCCATTACTATGTATGTATGCAAATTATTTTTTCTGAAGTGCATTACTTTTCACTTACATTTTCCGTGCTGCTTATAGGCAAGTCCTGTGCTATTTTGGCTAAATTAGAGAACAAAACTCAAAGGACCGTGTCTAGTCTCTTCTATCTCTCCTCATTTTAGTCACAGCTTAATATCCCTGGGGCTTCTTATCAATCGTGTCAGAAGTCTCATAGAATCATGAAATCATAGAAGGTTAAGGGGTTGGAATGGACCTTAAAGATCATCTAGTCCCAACCCCCCCTGCCATAGGACACCCTCCATTACATCAGGTTTCTAAAGGCCTTTTCCAACCTGCTCTTGAACACTCAGGCTTGGGACATCCACAACCCCCTGGGCAAAAAGCATGACTAAGGAACTCCTATGGTGGTTAAGCTTCAGGAATAGAATCTCAGTGTTCTCTAGGCTTGTCTTGCATAAAAAAAGAGGCAAAGAGCAGAATAAGGCCCCATGGCAGCACAGCCACTGCTGCGTCAGTGGTACGAGACCATCCAGCACCAGGAAATCCATTTCCAAGGCAGCTGGAAGCCCCCCTGGGGAATCCTTACTCATTCACTCAAGAAAACATTTCTGTTGTAAACTTTCAGAGAGGAAGGGGAGGTTTGCGTAGGAACAAATTCCACGTGCAAAGACGACAGCCCAGAAGCAGGAGCTGAACCGTCTGCGAGTGGCACCACTGCAATCAGCGGGGTTTGTGACACTGGGTTTTGGGAGACAAGACTATTTCTGGCTGTAAGTACATTGTGCCTGGTACCCTGAGCCAAGATCAGATTTCATCCTGCAATGTCATTTTGCTGTTTAAACCTGCTGTCAAAGCACACTGATAGACAAGTCTCAATGAAGAAATAAGGAAAAGGATGTAGTCAACCAATAAATTATTCCTCCATATTAGTATTCTTTTTTATCTTAAGGGTTTTCTCTTGCAAGAACTTTAAGGAGTTTATTTTTATGCTGTTTTATTTGTTCTGTAGAGTGCTGCTGCAGAGTGGTGTCTACACTTCAGTTAATGCAGAGTAATCCTGTTATACAACACAAGGCTGTATTCTCCAGAGTCTCAAATGAACAGCTTTTCTGTTCAGACTCCAGAAGATAGGATGTTTTCTCTGCTGCTCTTCACACTTCCAGCTGCTTTGACAATGATGGTATTTACAACTGGGGGAAAACAGTTAATAAAATTACACGTATCTGTGAAAGAGGGATCCAGGCAGTGACGAGCCGTCAGCCTGGTCTCACTCTGACATGTCAGAGCTGTCCTTCTCCTGAAACCAAGGTCCTGGGTGAAGTCAAACTCCACATTTCCAGTCCCACCTGGCTCCCATGATCAATCTTTATATTGCAGATCTAATTCTGTTTTAAGGCAGCATATGACTCGAGTGCAGGAAAGGATATGTGATCAGAAAGAACTGCCTCATCTCTCACCCCTTAATTTATCACATTTCCATTTTTATCCCATGTCCCCAGGTCCCTTTAAGAATAACTGAGTGTTTGAAGGTAAAAGCTGTACTCACTCCAAGCACACAGCAACATTGCAGTGGTAAGATCAGTTTTGTGCCGCCTGTTGCCACGTGGAATTGTGTTCTGAGGATTATGGTATGAAGCAATTTATAATGAAGAATGTGAGCATGGGACAAAGCAAAATGAAGTCTTTAAGGTTTTTAATCCCAGACAAATACAAGTGATGTTGTAGTAAGGGCATGAGATGCACACAGAGATGTCACTGTGCCTGCTAAAGGCTCTGGTTTTAACCCCGTGGCTCCAACAGAGATTTGGAAGAAACATTAAAACTATGAAGACACAAGATAAAGCACTGCCTGCCCATAGGCAAAGCCAGCAGGTAGGAGAGACCTCAGACACAGGGAAACATTCTCAGTCCTCCCTAAGGAGCTTCAGATCACCATATACAACTAAATCTGGATAGTCCTGTTGAGCTTGGTACTCAGAAACTTCAGTTGTTTCAGTCTGGACTTGGAGTCTTGAGAATAAAATGAAAAACAGGAGAAAAAACTGAGGGAGATCTTTGGATGAAATTTGAATGAAAAGACTGAAGCATGTTGGTACTTACAACTGAAACATATGTGGATGTATTTGTGATACAGATATATAAAATCACACAGAACTTTCTTTTATATATATCCCCATATTCTTTTATTAAATAGAAATACCACTAAATACCTCAAAGAGCAGTGTTTGGTACATGTAACTTGATAACTCCCTACTGACCATACTGCATTACTAACCACTAGCATGGATCCAAATTTCTCTTTTTCCTTTGTAGCATTTACAAAAATGCATTAAAAAACTGCCATATTTGTAAATCAGACTGTCAGACTGGCTTTAATGCTCCTGGGTACAGCTCCTGTTCCTAAATTCAAATCAAAAGAAGGAACATGTTTCTCAGCCATGATTTCTCAACCACTGTCTTGTTCCCTAACCAGTTGCATTAACAAAGGAGAGGGTCCAGTCTCTATTGCAGCCATTTTTAAGGCCAGTGTGTGTTTTGTGTGTTCTCAGCGCAGCTTGGCACCCCAGAAGATCTCTAACCAAGCCCGCTCAGTCTCGGGACAATGCTTACTTCTGTAGTTCCAAATCTTAAGAAGGTGTAAGTTAAACTGACTTCCCAGCCAACACTGTGGTACCTTCCAAAGGGCCTTTCTCTTTGAGCTTGTTTTTGCCTGTAATCAGCACCCTGGCAGGAATCTTATCACTGTCAATCAGGATGAAAATATTAACTGGGGAAAAACACGTCTATTTAGACAGCCTTAGTTTCATCAACTCTCTAGAGCTTAATTATGAATAATATTAAATATAGGCAGAGATTTAGAAACTATGTGACTAATACAGACAACAAAAGAAAAGACAGAATCAATAGTCAACTAAACTACAAGGGTCAGATGAACATTTTCAGGAAAAAAGAAAGATCTACTTCATCTTATTCTTCAGTGATCGCAGCTGAATAAATCCATGCTATCACTAAAAGCAGTATAATTATTTAGAACTGGGTGGAAAGGTAAGAGACATAAACCAGCTTTTAACTGACAGCTCATCAGAACACGCTACTGAAGATGACATTGTATTTTGGAAAAGCCTTTAAGGATAAGAAGGAAAGGATTTTTAAGGTTGAATAAATATTTGTAGATACGATACTACACCCTCAAGAGTTCTGTTTACATATTGAGACATGTCAGCAGAGAAAAACATATTAAATAATTATATCCCTGTTCTTCCTTTAGGCACAGTTTGATTTTACAGAAGGCGAATGCAGGACCAGTGGCCACCATTCCCCACTCCTGCCCCACATATACATTGCAAACTGCAGCCAGATGCTGGGGCAAACCCTGGAGTTAACAAGCACACTCACAAACCTGAGCTGGGATTTTATTGCAATAAAGGCCACTGATGCACAGGGAAGGAACTGGGCTAGTGGGAGGTGTCCCTGCCCATGGCAGGGGGTTTGAACAAGATGATCTTTCAGGTCCCTTCCAACCCAAAACAGTCGGTGGTTCTGGGTTTCCAGCACACTGTGCTGACTGGGACAACGATTTATGAGAACAGGAGGAAATAGAGTGGATGCATTTCTAAATCTGCAGCATTACTCATTAAAAATCCAGCTAAGCAACATACACCAGATGGGAAATTACACACTAGGTTTTCAAGCAAAGTTCTAGCATAAAGTTCAAGCTCCAGCTTCTCTCTCCTGAGAACCCAGAACCATATTCAGGTCTTCCTTGAGGTCCCACTGCTGATGGCAGCTCCTCTTCCCACCCCACACCTCGTCTTTCAGAGCATGAGCCAAGGTAAAGGTGCATTTCTGGGTTGTCTATATTTGACTTGTGACCATTTACCAACAACCCAAATATATCTGTGAAACACCACTCTGCTCTCTGCACTACCCAAGCTCATTCTGGCTTTTCACAAAATTATGGACCTTAAAAGATCAGATTTGAAACTGGGTCAGAAACCCCCAAACCTGGACAAATATTTTCTTTCCAACCATTTTTAATGTCACAAACAGGAAGCAAGACCTAAAGCACACACAGCTTTCAGAATTCAATGATCAGATTTAAAGATCTGATAACTTTTTTCCGGGGTATTTTTGTGCAAAAGAGAACCAGAAGAAAGCCTAGTTAACAAACTCCTGGGTCAGACATTTCCAGTCCTTTCTCACTATGAATTAGGTGAGGCACACAGGAAGGCAGTTTGCAGAAAGAACTGATTCTGAAAAGGCTTTCATCAGCTGCACTGGGAAAAGCTGTTTGAATTTCAAAAAAACATTTTTCTCCATCCCCACAGCACCAGCTAACTCTCTAATCTTAAATCTTTAAACTAAAACATCCAAGGAATGGGAGGACATGCAGTTTGCAGGTAGTGATATTTGGAGTTTGTGGCTGAGATGGGGCAGATTAGTGAAGCATGAATTCACCCAGCATTCAGACTGGGATGGATGCAAAATTAGTTTGCATATTTTATATTACCAATGTATATGAAATACTAAGGAGCTAAAACTGATCTTATAAGCACTGACAGTATTTTCTGTGCATGGGAAGTTCTAGGCAGTGGTTTGTGCAAGTACAGAACATTACCTCTGGCACTGAAAAACATGACTATTCCTCACTGATGTCCATCTCTGAACATATATCAACATTCTTATCTTTTACTCTGTCATTAGACGCCTAAAAGGTGCCAAACACCTCCGAGCCCTCTTGAAGTAACCTCATTAAACTTCATGTGTGGATTGTTTGAGAATTGTAGTTTCAGTCCATTCATTGTCAATTGATGTGTTTGTTCTTTGGCCGACAGAAAATCAGTAACCAAGATTTACTCCCAGGTTTTCTCACTTGATTGTCCTGATTCTCTAAGTAAATAGCGAAAAAATACTGCCACGCCAGAAAATGCTATAAAAAAGAAGACAAAAAATGTGTTTCTCCCAATCTTAAAGAAATAGTCAAGTTTTATATGTCTATAAATTAAATTACACCATAAAGCGCGAGAATCCGTTCCCAAGAGTGAGAGCTGAAAGCCCCAAACTGTTCAAACAATCCGCTATCTAGCAAAGAAATGGGCAGAAGAACTGTGAAACTCAGCAGCTGACGTATGTCTGATTAAAAAGAATGTCCTGATTTTAATAAAGCAAAGATCTCCACTGATGGGGCGTTCAATATCACCAAAATACAGACTCATTGCACCCATTTGAATGAACCAAAATCAGTCATCTGCCATCTGATCAATACTGGCAGGAGACTGACCCTGTTCCAGCTCAGCGGAATTCCTCTAAAAAAATCATTTTTCCTTTTTTTTGCCTTTGAGTAAGCAAGGAAAAAGTAGTCAAGAATCTATATGTGGAATTTCTTGTTGTTATAGCCCATAAATTCAATTACAATTCTAAAGACTGTTTTATTAATAAGATTCAGCTTTTTTAGCCAGACTTCCAAAACAAATTAAATTAATGCTTTTTACCACAAGACTTTTACATTGTCTCTTCTATCAGAAGAAATTTAATGCAGATCCATAAAGCTGGCTGGATATTAAGCTACTCTCAAAGCTCTCAACACTGCAAAGAATTGTGTTCCTGTGGCTCCACTGAGTCCACTAAAGACAGAAGAGCTTGCAAACTCATCTACAAAATCCCTTCTCTTTGCTTATCCCTGAAATTGCTCAGCATTTTCCAGCTCCAAAGAGCAGACAAACATAATCCAGTCCCTCTAGGAGAAAAGTAAATCTTTACAATTTGCTCAGTTTAAGAAATCTTCAATATCAATGAGTACAATACTGAGATTTACTACATCATCAAGTTCCAAAGCAACAATTCCATTTCCATCCATTTATTCCTCCTAGAAGTTCCAGTGTATTAAATGCTGCATTATCTTTTCAGACTTAAATTTCAACTCTTTGAAAGTTTGAAGAACTATTTTACCACTAATTGCCATTATGTGGCAAATGGATTTTTTAAAGCTTACTTTAAGTCACTGATGGGGACATATGAAAAAATTGTTGTAAAAAAACACATTTCTGCTAATTGGAAGAGAATTATTCTGCCACCTCACCTTTACCCTCCAAACCCAATCACTGCCATAACCCTCTGCTCTGGCATTAAAATTGAAAATGGGAAATGCTACACAAAGACCAGACATGTCCCCTGACACAGAAACACCAAACACACCCATTAAATGCTAAATTGTCAGCAATCCTCCTGCGTTCTGCCCTGTCCCTTTTGTGCCCTGAGATGGCAGAGGACACGATGACATGGGTGAGTTTATTATTAGACCTCCTTTGGTAAGGCTAAAACATGACCTAAGATACTCAGGTTGCTCTTTCTAGTGGTAACACATGACAAGAGATCTGGCACATGGTCATAGGAAGCTCTACAGTGGATGCAAAATGACAAAACTAAGACATTTTTGCCCATTCTTATATTTACTTCAAACTTTAAAAACCTGGCAGAACCACAGACATTCCTATGTATGTGCAGTTACAGGTTCATTTTGTTCCAAACTCTCTTCAGTTCCTGATGTATCAACGATGGAATTTTCAGCTGCTTCTGTTCCCCTTCCTGACCCTTCTGGGCTGCCAACATCTAATTTTTCACTGCTCTAATTTCTGTTTGGCCAAAACATACCTTTTCTTCACTGTGTGCTGAAACACAACTTTAGTTCAGGATGTACAGAGAAAAGAGGAAAAAGGAAATGCACTGAAGCAGAAAAGAGGAGTCAAAGCCTGGGCAGCAGGTGAAAAGGGCATAATCAGCTCCACAACAGGGAACTAACAAAGCCTTGGCTCGTCTCAGGTGGTCCCTTCAGGCTGAGCTCCTGTGAGGATGCTCTGATGTCTAAAAAGGGCTGTGGCTTTTCTCCCACTGATGCATTACTGGCCTCTCCCTTCCACCCAGCCTCACTTTATCATCAAAACTTCTTGGAATTCAAGACACCTCTCTCTCTTGTCAGCTTCTGTTGGAATCAGCCCTGAGCTTCCAGAGGGATTGGGAATCCCAGAGTGATTTGGAATCCCAGAGTGGGCAGGAAGGTGTGAAACCGGGTGAGGAGAGCAAAGGGGAGCAGGAAGCTGGAGGGGGTTTTTAATTACTATTTTTTCTCAGTGTTCTTTTGATTGTAAAATCCAGTTTGACCATCATTCTTTCCATTGCAAAAATAAATCAATTTATTTAAGTTTCCAGTTTCAAGTCTTGGAGATGAAACAGTTTCTCCTTATTTAACTTTTCTGAGTAAAGGCACATTAAAGGGGAGTGCAGTGGAGAGAAGGCAGCTTACTCTCACTCTTTTACTCCTCTGCTCAATACATGTTTCCATTCTATTTTGCAATTCAGTACGCTGCTCACTACTGATTTTTTGCATTTTGTCTGATCTTTTTAATTATTAAAAAAAAGTAATTAAATGGATTATGTCTGCAATATAGTAATGCAAATTCACTGCTGTTTTAGTACCTACATGTCCACAGCTGCTGGTATGAGTTACAAAAATACCTTTTTCAGTATTCTCTGCTGGAGATGCCCCACATCATTAACTCATTTCTTACAGTTTATCAGACTGTCAACATGCAGACATGATTTTGGTCATTTGCAGCCTTGATTAAGCTCCAGTGAGTGACAAGAAGTGAAGTGCCCTCTGAGCCCGTGGCTCCCAAGCCACTGAGCCAGCAAACATCTTTCATGGGCCATCCAGTCTCCCTGACTAAATTCCATTAAGGTAATACTGCTGCTGCCTGATTAATTCATTTTCATACCATCTCCCACTGTAGTGTACCACTCTTGCTTTATTCCACCATCTGAATATTTCAGTTTTACATATTTTGCTTCCCTACTGAGTTGCTTCTATAATTTCCCCCTCTCCCCATCTCTTTTGCTGCACATTGCTTTCATGTTTCCTCCTGCTTCTCCAGCTCTCAGTCTTTTGAATCATTCCAGTCCCCTCTGTACATGTTCCACTTTTGTTCTGCGGGATGCTCCCCTCACTCCTCTGCATTCCTCAGTCCCGAAGATTCTGGGTTTGCTGCCCTGGGACATGAGCAGGGACAGCAGCAGGAGAGCAGGGAGTGTCCTGGGGAAGGCAGAGCCCTGAAATGCTGCCTGGCACACCTGGGGGACACTCACTAACTAAAAGATCTTGGCCGACAGTGCAATCACTTCCTCATTACACAAGGCAGCTTTCACTTGGCTGATTATAATTCACATTATTAGGCACGTTCAGAACAGAACAGCCTCTGTTTACCTCAGAGCCAGCAGCCTGTGCACACCTGTGACTGGCCTGAGCTCAGAGCAGAGAGGGATTAGAGGCAATAAAATCATAAAAACTGGCTAGCAAATAAATAGCAGACAGAGCAACCCATCTCTGAAGAGGGAACTGGTGACAGCTCCCTGTGCTGCCATTCGCTTTCAAAGTCACAAAAACCCTTTTGAACCTCTTGTATTCCCTTGACTAATGCCATCATTATTTCAACACTGGCTGTTCAGAGCGAAACAGGTGCTATCTTGTCAAACGAGCCTCTCAGCTTTCATCATCCCGGAGTTCTTCATTGTGTATTGTTAAGCTGACAAGGTTTTGGGTTGCCTGGATACCAGGTCATGCTGATATAACTGCTAGTGATCTCTGCATAACCAAACTTTGGTGGTGAGAAGCAGGCAAGGGGAGGAACAGCGTGGAAAAGAATTGTTTTATTCCCATGTCATCCTCCCAGCAAAAGAAGTTCCATGAGCTTATCTCCAGAGGGCCATGGAGAGAGGGATGGTGGAATGCTTCCAGCGCCTGATTAAAATGATTCACTCCAAAATAAGCCAGCATTTCTAGTCTCATTTCTAAAAGCTTTTCTTCCTCCCTACTTACATCAGTCTGCTAGATTCTTAAATAGAAGGGAAAGATTAATCTGTGCTAAATTACTTGATGTGGGTTTAAAATTATTCTGACAGAAAAGTAGAACAAAGTTTGCCCAAGGAAGCAAAAAAACGTAGCATCAACCCCCCTCCTCCAGTTCAGAACTCAGTGATGAATTCCACAGGAGCTGCCAGCACCATCCGAGTCACAGAAATGCTTAAACTCAGTTGAATCAGATTTTAGTTCTGAATTTTCTTTATCTCTCTCAGGACAGATGGCTTTCAGAAAGAAATGTTTTTCAGCCACATGCTTGCCTAAACTTTCCCAGGAAATTTTTCTGTAAACATGATGCTTGTAGAAAGACTGTTAGAGAAGAGGGTTTGTTTAATGTAAACTGCTTTTTTTTTTTTCATAGCAGTGAGGTTTTGTTTTATAATGCATCCTTTTCCACTGAGCTGCTGGAGACTCATCTTGCTCTTGTCCTGGGACAAGGAGGTTTTTGACAGCGTCACTTTAGACAGAAGAGAGCCCAACCTCACCTGCAACTTCTGTAGAACAACTGGGTTTTTAAATGTTTCAGACTTTGAAGACACAAGTTGTAAATCCCCAAACTTCTGAGGCCATAAACAAAGAGGGAAATCCATCTTACTCAATCAATGGCACTCGTTCTCCTGTAGCCAGGTAAAAAGGGTTTGCCTAAATAACACGCTTTGGCAGCTTACTCAGGCATATCAATTGAAATATTGAAGTTGATTGAAATGCTCCTCGAGCCTTTAATGTTTTAAGCTAATGCTGTATGAAAGCCATCATCTATCACATGCAAGTTTAGAACCAGGCAGGCTTAGCCAACTAACAAGTTTTCCTTGGATGATGTCCTGATGGTTTTGGGCAGGCAGGGTTTAAAGAAGTCATGAAAACCACTTGGTCTCAAATGGAAGAAAAGATGTCCAGCTATGCACATAGTTCATCTAGTCTGCTAATTAAAAGAAATCTTCTCAGTACCTTCAAGCCAGTAATTATAAACAGAGCAATTAAAAATTATGGATAAATGCTCTTGACCACAACTGGTGAAAGAAAGAGATGCTAAATGGGTGACACAGTGTGCAAGAATTAAAAACATGTTTTAATTGCCAATCGTGCAAACACAACTTCATTGAAGTCCTGGGTATCATAAGAAAATTAAAATTACAACAGATAAAAAGAGCAGTCGTGTGGGAACAGGGAGGGAGGAGGTGAAGGGATAGAAAGGAAGGAAGAGCTGGTGCGTGGTGGAAAAGACGGAGAGTAAGAGTGAATGATACAACATTCTAAGAGAATGATAAGAACTAAGAGAACTAAGAGAAAAGATACAACAAATCAGTTCAAAAATATGTCATTTTAAGTGAATTCATATAAAGAAATTGCAAGGAAGTGAGTGGGTTATTTTACTGATCTCAAACCCTATTGAATGGATTGCTGTTTACAAGGAAACAACTTTATATCCTCAAGAAAGGTTTGCATTGCTGCCCTCCAGAAAGAGGTGCCAAAATGGGGACATTTGTGTCAGAGCTCGGGTGTGAGCGCACCACGAGTCACGTGGAAGGAGCTCAGTTCTCCTCCTCCTCCTCCTCTGGCTGCTACACAGCTGGAAAACCAAAAGCCTATCCGGGAAAACAGGGATGATGCAGCTTCAAAGTGCAGCACCACGTATTTTCAGAATTGAAATTAAATGGGAGGAACAAATACGTATGAAAATGTGCCCACCAAGTGACTTCCTACCCAAAGTCTTTGGGATTTCTTGAATGTGAACCCCTGACTCAAGCGGAGCCACAAAACTCCCCGAGCCCCTGATGGGCAATGCTAATAGGCATGCAACTTGCACAACTTTTTAACATGTATTTTTAATTTAATCCATTAGAACCACAAAGGAATAATGTATTAAAAGTGATAAGTCTGTGCATTCAGTAAATAAATATCAAAGTGAAAGTCATGAAAGCTTTAGGAAAAAAAAAATACAGTCAGAAAAGGGGGGAAAAAAGAGAGAAAATTAAAGCCCTTGAAGGAATACATCACAGAAAAAAATAAATTGATCTACTAAATTAATTAAGTAAATTGATTGTAAAAATTTACTACCCTATGCAGTATAGAATAAATCTCAGGGGAGGTAAGTTAGCAGAGTCAATTTGAGCCTTTCAACCATGAGAAACTTGTAAAGCACCTCATAAACTCTCTCAATAATACCATAGAAGAAAAATCAGAACTTCAGATACATGCAGAATACCTTAAGCAATAATCTACAAAGCACCTGCTTTTTGCTAAGTGTTCTGAGCTTGTCCATTTTCATTAAATCCCAAATACATAGTTCCTCCAATGCACATTTATTTAATTACGCTCTCAGGATGGGAAATTTTTTAAATAAAAAGCATCTGCTTGTTCTCCTTTTTTTTCAGTTGACTTGTTGAGCCTTTTATTCATTAGATATAAAGAAAATAACGACTTCAGAACTCAGCACTTTTGGGAGGGAAGCGCCTTCCTAAATTTCCTACCCCGAGCTTTTGACAGAAGAGCTGCCTATGAATAATAACCTATTCCTCTTAATCACAGAGTCATGAATCACAGAATCAGCTATTTCTAGAGCAATCATAAGGATCATCGAGATAAATCCTCCAGTTTAGGGCCCGACAGCAATACCTAGGTTATTGCAAAGGGAAATTTGTCTTATACTTACAAAAATTACCTGTGAAGGATTTGTCAAAAGCTCCTCTCACAGAAAAGTACCAGTATCTGTTTTTTTCTTTTGGTTAGAAAAACCTGCCTAACCCAAATCTCCCTTACAATAAATTATGCTCACTTATTTTCTTGCTCTATCTCCTTTCCCCACCAGCCATACAGAAGAACTGAACATCATCCACTTAATAATCTAATACGTGCTAGAAAATGTTATCATGTTCCTTCCTAATCTTCTAAAACTAAACAAATCCCCTTCCTTCATCTTTTCATCATTTGCCAGTTCTGCTGGGAGAATTGCTCCCTCCACAGTGACAGTGTCTCACAGCTTGGAGCAGATTTGATCTTTTTCCAGTTAACCCGGCAACAGACACAACGAAATAATTTCTAAATTCAGAAAGAACCGGTTGTGATCATGAAAAGCACTTCAGTCAATGCTTCTAACAGATATGCTAATTAACGGAGATAACCAGTCTTAATCAAACTAATTACATTTCAGATTAAAGGTATTTGGAATTTAACACAGCTTCTTCTACGTATCTACATTACATGATGGTGACCTTAAGCAGCAACCTGGAATAAATATGTTAATGTGTTTCTTTAAAGAATGCTTAACATATAATTTAACTGCAAAATGGAAAGAAAATACAATAAATAAGAAGACTTAATAGCTTTTACGTCAGCTTCAGCGTGACACATTTTAGAGAATGTGAGGGCCAAAAGGAAATGATCACCGTGTCAGTGATGTCAAAAGGCTCCTATGGTATAGAAAAGTAAGAACACTAAACTGTTAAATGTCTGTAGAAGCTGGAAGGAAAACAGTGTAGTAGTTTTACTTTAATTGTTACCCGCACATTGTCTCATAAGGTCAATTTGAGATGCATATATTTCAACTAATTAACCAGCATACTTGTAAACATGTTATTTGTTCCTCTGCAGAGGATAAGAGCTGAAAATGATAAGGCAAGTACAGCTTCTCTGCACCACATAAATTAATAGCCACACATGGACATGCATGGAAGAACAACGACAGGAGGAAGGAACGGCGGAGGAATCCTTTCTGTATCTTGCCATTATAGAGTAAATAAGGTGAAAACATTAAACATTCCTCAGCATTCTTGATACCACTCCAGTATTACACCGAAATGAGCAGAAAAGTTTAATCCAGATGCAAATGAACAATGCACCCATGGACACATTCACCTCTGAGCTGACTGTTCACAGGCACCCTTGAGACTGAGCTCTCATGTCTCCAGGGAGAATATCATACAGACTGAAAGAGTTTAAAGGTATCAAGAGTAATCGGTACCAATGTGCTGCCAATCACCAAAAAAAATGTTGTCCTCCAGCCTTTTCCACTTATAGTTGTCTAAAAGGACATGTAGAAGGAAAACTTTTGTTTACTTTGCTGTTACTACAATGTGTCAAAACCCCAATATTCTAGGGCACAATTCTGACAGAACACCAGCAAACACTTCCATTCTATTACTGGTGGTGTCTTCCTGCCTTCCCATCCCAGAAGGATATCAGGGTTTTGTCTAAACCAGACAGAATTCTGAAATGAAGTCTCACCTCACAACTCCTCCCAATAAATTCCAGAGGCTGGATGAAGGCTCCATCTAATCACATCATACATTTTATTGATCTGACTTAAAAGTGAGTGGTTGGTGTGATATCAGCTCCTCTCCTTTTTAATTTTACACCAATTCAGACTTTCTTTGCACAATGTGAGGCCACAGAGTGTATTCAAAAATTCAATTCAGTATGAGCCCTGTAGTAGGAGATACACCTTCCCTCCACGAGCAAGCTTAGGATCTTTAGTCCACAAGTTCTGTGTAGCACAGTGTAAATTGTGCCCGCTTAAGATTTCCTCTGAATCCTTAGGTCTGTCTCACCCTGTTCCTTGTGAGATGCGCAAGAGTATAAAATAGTTGTAACACAGGACATGCACACGTGAAGAGGCAAATTAAATGCCTGATTAAAGAAGTTAGAACCCTCATTGTCTGTTCTCATCTTCGTCTTTAATTAGCTTCTTAATTGCTCACTTGTTCGAGCAGCTTGGTAACAGAACACATCTGCACCAGCTGTAAGAGGAGCTCAGACTTCTCTGCATACCAGCACATACTTGGATTTAGAACTCTTAACCTGTTTTAGATTGATTTCCTCTCAAGATTTGAATCACTTGCCTAAAACCAGGCAACCAGCACCATGAGAGGTGACTTGGGATATGATACTCCACGTGGAAGAGTACACATGACTAAGAGGCCCTTTCCATGTTTTGTAGCAGTCAGTGCTTGCTCTCCTGTGTCTCATCTGGGCAGGGCACTGGGGCTGTCCTGATCTCATGTTTACCTGGAAAAATTGCTCCAGAGGTCAGATATAAACTTCAGTGCAACAAACATTCATAAAAGCAACAAATAAGGACATTCCTAAATCAAGAGGTAATAATTGCTCTGGCCAACTGTCCCTTCTGTACATCAGTCCTGAATTCTGGAGGATCAGGAAGATGAAAGGGGAGACTTCCCTAGACTCTTTAGTTGACTAAACACTAATCCATTACGTCAGTAAATTTAGCTCCTGCTGATTATATTAGTGGTGCCTACATGTAACTACTATAATTTACTAAGTACTCTAATATACTAACTACTATAATATATTGACCTTTTTGTTGATACAAAGTTCCATGTGCAGAAAATAATTTTCCATTATCTGACATCATTACTGATGACTTGCTCTGTTACCCTTTAGAAAGCTACAGCAACTCTCTGAACACTGTTTTTCTTCTATTAACCTGACTAATAATGGGTTCAACATGGGAAACTCCTAAGCTCCCTCAACTTCCAGACCAAGTTAAAAGCATTCAGTAGCTTGTAGGAGCAATCTACAATGAAATGCCACCAGATCAAGATTTGCAAGGGCTGTAAAATTGCTTCAACCTAGGAAACATTAACCTTAAAACTGGACTGGAACTGAAGCACCTGGAGGAAAAACCAAAATGTTTCTAGAAGATGTAAGAGCTTGCAAAGGAAGCTGCTGATAAACAAAGCCTCATCAAATACCACTCTGGTGAAAAACTAATTTTTCTCCCTTTTTTTTGCCCTTATTCTGAATGACAACGAGTTGGTGATGAAAAAACTACCCTCCTTTCCCATACGTTATGAATGTCATCGAAGGTAAACTAATCCAAGGCTCTGCTTTAATTACTGCAACTGATCATGGGTAATTTAACCAATTCTAAAAGTTTACAGAAAAGGCCAGGAAGTTTCTGCGGGGTTTCACATTAAGTAAAGCACTCTAAGCTTATCAGAAGTATCTTCTGAAGAACATCTGTACTGAAGCCCTCCAAAAGAAGTGGCATTTTTTGTCCTTCTGGCCACAACAACTTGGGAAGCATCAAGTTGCACCACATGCCTCTGTAAGCTGGTGATGCCAAACAGGAATAGGGACTAACTGGTAGCATTTCTCACTGTTCAATACTCTGAACAAGCTTTCTCTTCTCATATTAAGGAGTTCCTCACTCATGAATAGTCCTCAGGACATCACAACATCTACTCAGGGTCACAGCAGATCAGTTACCCTCTGTTAGATGTTGAAGTTGAGAACAACTGCTCAAGAGAGGTTACCAACACTACCTGGTTCACACACATCATCATTCTCCTTAGAACCCACATCTGGGCTCCCTCCTTAACCTGCCTGCAGCTCCTCAGCCCACCCTTCCTCCTGCTTTAATACATACTTAGAAAAACTTAGTACTGATATTTATCTTCACAATCTTTTATTTAATCAGCTAAAGACACAATGTTCAAGTGATATTTATGTTTTTGTGATTTCTATCCTCCTGTTGTAGGAGCTGACAAGTTGACTGCAAAATGCGAAATTTATCTGCATAAAATCCTTTGTGAAGAAGCACAGGAAGATGAATCTCAGTTACAAAGCAAATTAAAACATAATGCACTTGAGCACAACAGAATTGTGAGTGAACATGTCAGAACACGCAGAGGAAAAAGCAGACCTGTCATCATGACAAGTGTAAGCTTCAAAGGTGCTGCTTTTCATTTCATCACAGGTGATGTGATCACATCACATCAGAAAATTAATAACACCGAATCCCAGAGTTATTTGGGTTGGAAAAGCCCTCTAAGATCACTGAGTCCAACCATTCCCCCAGTACTGCCAACCCCACGTTCCCAAATGCCACATCTACATGGCTTTAAAATCCCTCCAGGGATGGTGACTCCACCCCTGCCCCAGGCAGCCTGTGGCAGTGCTTGAGAATCCTTTAGGTGAAGAAATTGTTCCTAATATCCAACTTAAACCTCCCCTGGCTCAACCTGAGGCCATTTCCTCTCATTCTGTCACTTGTTACCTGGAAGAAGAGACCGACCCACATCTTGCTACAACATCCTGCCAGGGAGTTGTAGAGAGTGAGAAGGTCCCACCAGAGCCTCCTTTTCTCCAGACTGGGCTCCCCTAGCTGCTCCTCATCAGACTTGCTCTGCTGACCCTTTCCCAGCTCTGTTCCCTTCTCTGGACATGCTCCAGCCCCTCGATGTCCTTCCCATAGTGAGGGCTGCTAACACATTTACGGCCCTCGTGTTGGTGCTGCCACATGGACCTTCATCCATCCAGCCCCACCTCCACAGACACACCAGCCCTCGCACACCGGTGCTGCCCCCAGGCTGACCTCTAGTGAGCCTGGTTTTCTCCCTTTCTCGCTTCAAATCAAGTGTAATATGAGGGAAGAATGCTATTTTTTTTCAATATTTATTGATACATTCATTATTTCTATATAACTTCATCCATACATAGTGCTGATTTTTGTAATTGCTGGTTGCTGTAATTCCTCAATATTAACATTTCTAAAATAATATGAAGTTACTCTGTTTATTTGAAACCGTCTCTGGTTATGCAGATCTCAAAAATGTCATTTCACATGTCACTGTTTTTCCATTCTCAGCCTGACCCTTCCATGTTTACAGTTCCACTTTCCATGGGACAGTTCCCAAATCTCTCAGCACACAGAGAGATGATCAGAAATGACAAATTACTGCAGCTTAGAGAGTCTCCACCTGAGCCATTGCAGCTGACTCTCTATATCCTCTTAATCTGCTCGATTTACCAAGCAAAACACATAAACTGATTTATCTTCAAGGTTGTCACCAAAGGCTTATAATTATGTATAACAAAAGCAATTTAAGCTATGCATTATAGTTTGTAACTGGAGTGAGAAAAAACAAATACATCATTAATAAAGCTCGCAACAACCTTTAGCTTCTGTTTTAGATTTCTAACAAGGGCCACCCTTCTCGCACAGTTCTGCCTTTGTCCTTCCTCCAGGAGGGAAGTGTGCTCACAGTTTGGGACTCAGATTTGCTCATACTCAAATGAAAGCTTTCCAACAGACTTCTCCAAAGCCACAGAGCCCTGAATCAGAAGTGCTTGTGAGGGAGTTAACAAGATCAGCCAGAACTGAATGGCATGAAGAGGGAAGAGAAGCTTCAGCAAAGATAGAAATGGCGCTTTTTTTTTCTTTTTCCTTTAACATAAAAGCCTACATTGTGGAAACCAGGTTGATAACCACTACACATGGACCAACTCAGTGCAAACTTCGAAGGATGGAGCTCCATTCGAAGGATGAAAGCGCTTCTGCGGGAAATGGGGTGACTGACAGAGAGGCTGGAACATCACTACTCAGGCAGCACGAAGGCAAGTCCTACAAAGATACTCTGCTCCAATTTTGACTTAGCTAGGGGGGAAAAGCAGCTCAGGAAAGCAAAAAAACCTGTGAAAAGGTTTGCAGCAAAACAAAAATATGCCGAGGAACTCTCTTGGCCATTTCTCCTGGGCTGATTAGTGCAAATATGACCTAACACATGGGAAGGCCTCCTGAAAGAAAGGGCAATTTGTGGATGGCGCTCACAAAAGGGGCATGGGAAGATGGACTGAAGAAAAGAGAGATGGAAAGATAAAGAGAAAAAACATGGAAGATAAAGGAAAATGGAGACATGGAAGAATCAATAAGGAAGTAATAAGGATTTATATAAAATTCTGGGGAAAAGGAGAAGACTATTCAAAAAAATTATCAGTCCTAGAAATTAATTCTAGTATTTCCTGTTGCACTTTTCAATATTTTCCACTTTTTTAAGTCTTTCCAGCACATCATCTTTCATTTTAATTCTGGGCTTTTCTCCTCAAAAGGCAATGAAGCCTTGCAAACAGGTTTTCATCTTTTTAACCGGATAAGAAATACATCTCTCATCTCTCTTAAGTGGTTGCTTACTTTGGGTTCTTTATTCCTTTATTCCTGTGACACTCCTTCAAGGACTTTTCTGTGTTAGAAGACTCTGAATGACAATTAATTTAGTGCACTTATCGCATTTGTACCAGCCAGATACTCTCAGATTCCTGAGGAGGAGTAATTCTGCTCTCAGCAAAGGCAGATCCTGCAGTTTTGGTGCAACAGTCAGAATGTGCTACTTAATAAGTGAAAATTCTTCCCAGGAGATTAAAATAAAAACTATGAAGAATTGGTTGAGATGGCAAATGGCTACAAATTTTTATTTGAAGTTCTGTTTTCCCGCAGCAGTGTAATTCTGTGTGACAATTTGAGCATGAATCTGACTATAATGCAAACACTTACAATGATTAAAGTATTTAGATGAAAAGTCTCCCTAATTTAACAGACGTTTTTGACATGAAGAGAAGGCGCAGAAATCTACACTCGGTGTTTCAGGGAAAAAAATGTGAATATATCTCAGAATCTTCATTTTCTGGTCACTGCACTGTCTAACTGTTCACATTTTCATTGTCTATTTGGCTAAATTATAGCCTAATTTCATGTTACAGTTCTAAAAACAGGCCTTATACTTTCTGCCACTGTAAAACAACGTATAATGCGATTTACTGTGTTCCCTGTTTAGTGGTTCTGATTATACATTAGATCTGTACGCAGGAACAAACAGCAGTCAGATAAAATCAATGCAGCAACAAGATTCCTGTTTAAATGAAAAGCATCTCGGCTCTCCTTTGCCATGCAAACAATCATTGAGTGGTACTTTTTCTCAATGTCTACTTATGATGCAAAGCAAAATGGAAAAATCAATGCCCTTCAGCAGAGGGAGCATCAGTGTCTCTGTGTAACCACAGTAAACGACCCACCCCTGTTCCTTATCACAGCCATGTCACTCCTGTAAAGCTTTAAAAACACATTCCCAGCAATGTCAGTCAGAAGGGGAAACCTCTTTAGTGATCCTTCACCAGGAAAGAGGTTATAAAGCTTTCCACAAACAGTTCTTATGTTCTGCTCACAGAGTGAGGAAAATCTCCCGGGATATTGATTGGTTTATTCTATCAGAAAGCAAAAAGTAAGAAGTGTATAAAGCCCTCTGATACCACCAAAATTCACTGGAAATGTTATTTTTTTAATCTCTGATTTCTTTGAGCCTGAACATATAATCAATCCTTATTTGTAATAAAAGAATAATTTTACTTACATCAGTCAAAGGGACTCACAAGATATCAGAGATCTGAAGAAGGGCAGCAGTAAAGTTGTTCAGGATACTTCATTCCAAACAAATTTGTCCAAAAAATCTTGCACTGGGGCTTGACAGAAGCTACAGAACATACACATTTGCCACTGATGGTAATTATATCCTGCTGTACATCTTACTGATCTTGACTACATTTGTAAATGAATGGTGTAAACCAACCCATTTATCTCTGAAGTCATTAACTACTTAAGACTGTTCACAAAGCTACTGAAAGCCTTGCTAAGATTAAAAATAGAACCATTTCATATAATTTTCAGCATCAGTATAGAGTGTAAAAACACCAAAAGAAGGGTTAATTTGCACTAGTAAAGAAAGCCAAATAAGAGATGACACTTGGGCTATGAGACCATCTTCAGGCTGTGGAAAAAAAACTGGAATATATTTTCTCATAGCCCTAAGAAGAGCTTACAGCTGAAATGTCTTCTCTAATCTTATTGTTTATTTATAATCTGCATTTATTATCCTCTTTGCTTTTATTTTGCAGCTAACATCCTCCTGCAGGACCCTATTTGTCTCCAGATGTTGATCAGTATACATTCTTTTTGCTAAATGTCTTCTGCATCTAAAGCCTTTTTCATACTGGGTTTTGGTAATCAAACCCTTTTCTATCTCCAGTGGAAGAGCAAACCTCCTCCTGCAGGAACAAGAGCTGATGCCACTCACTGGAGTTACATGTCATGCAAGCACATGCTATGGCATTTTTTGTATGAGATTTTGCAAATAGGCTTTATTGCAACATTCTGGCTGGAGAGAAAAAATGGAAAAATTAGAGTTCATTCCATTCCCTCCCTTAGTGCGGTGTGAGTGCACTTTAAACAGACCCAGTCTGGTGCTTTATGAAATTGGATTTCGGCTGCTCTAACTTCAGATACTTAATTACAAGCTCTGTTATTAAAGAAACTGTAATTCAGTAGTGTCACATGGTCCAAAAGGCTTCCTCCTGAAGAAAGGGGTAAATCAACATTGCCCAGAAATGTTCACTTAGTGGTATCCCAGAGGTCTTTGCTATTTATCATAGAAAATAATCACCAGGCGTGGAAGTATTTGTGGAATCACAGAACGGTTTGGGTTGGAAGCGACTTTAAAGATCACCCAGTTCCAAACCCCCTGCCATGGGCAGGGACACCTTCCACCAGCCCAGGTTGCTCCAAGTCCCGTCCAACCTGGCCTTGGACACTTCCAGGGATCCAGAGGCAGCCACAGCTTCTCTGGGCACCTTGTGCCAGTGACCACCCTCACAGGGAAGAATTCCTTCCCAATATCCCATCTAATCTTGCCCTCTGGCACTGGGAAGCCACTCCCTGTGTCCTGTCACTCCAGGCCCTTGTCCCAAGTCCCTCTCCAGCTCTCCTGGATCCCTTTAGGCACTGGAAAGGGCTCTGAGGTCTCCTTGGAGAACCTCCCCAGCTCTCCCAGCCTGGCTCCAGAGAAGAGGGGCTCCAGTCCTTGGAGCATCTCCGTGGCCTCCTCTGGACTCATTCCAGCAGCTCCACGTCCTTATGTTGGGGACCCCAGAGCTGGACACAGCCCTGCAGGTTGGGTATCACCTGAACAGAGCTGAGGGAAGGAATCACCTCCTTCAACCTGCTGGTCAGGCTGTTCTTGATGCAGTTTTAGAAGCATTCAATAAACTCCTCCTAAGAAAAGTGGCATTGTGTTCAGTTTTATGTTGTGACCTGCTTTTTCATGACTGAGGAAGGAGGTTCCAAGGCTGACCTTCAAATAACCCAGGAAACTGCTAGAATTTGAAATCTCTTCGCCAGAGCAAGAAGGTGATGAACTGTGTTTTAACCCAAGAAAATATTCCACACTAAACATGGCTATTGAGTACCTCTTTTGATGATTCCTGAGTTATTGCTACGGGTTGATGCAGAGCTAATCCCCCTCCCGAGCACAGTGTCTTCACAACACATTAAACCTTCATCAGCCCAAAGCAGTGATGATAGGGCAGACTGGGAGATGGTGCAGCCCATGCAGAGGAGGGGAAGAGCGTTCAGGACATTTCTTCCTCTTGTATGAGGAAAGGCTTAGAATTTTTGTCAACGCAGTAAATTTGCTTAGAGATTTACAGGCATTTCTGCATCAGCAAAAGCCACGATGTGGAAAGAGTTCTATCAGTTATATCTGTTTAGGGATGGATGAATCCTAACCCTGAAAAAAGGATGGGGTCTAGTGATTAAGGGACAATTTATTTCAGGTCCAATATACCCAGCTATAAGCATTTTGATTCCTGATGCACAGCTGTACCTGAGAGGAGATGCTGGCAGTGCAACACCCAGGAAACCCTTCCTAACTTAGTCCTTTGTGAAGCAGCCCAGAAGCAAAGAGGAAAGAAATAAGAGAAACAAGAGAAGCATATCTTGCCCTCTTTCTGAATCAAGTTTAGAGAGTCAGATGATTACCCTGAAAGATCATACAAAAAGTTTTTACTTCCTTTTTTGCCTTCCAGAACTCCCTCTTCCTTTGCCAAAGAAAGTGCCACCTCTTTAAAATTAAATTGCTGGCCATGTTTGGGGTTCTTTCCTTTTTTGAAAGAGCCTCCATTCTGGAACCAAATGTCCTCCTGCATTTACCTCCTGTACTATCTCCAGATATTTCCTTCAGGCTTTCAGCATTCCATTAAATTTAGTGGTCACCTGTGAATGTGACCACTATAATACTATTCTTAGTCCCTTTCCTAGACAAATCCTACAAACATGAAACAGGAAACATATCTTCATAGATCCATGGTAAAATAGGTCATTGTTTATTTAAAGTTCTCAACTGACCTTTTTACTAATTCTAAATTTTTAAAGACAGAAACCATCATGTGGTCAATATGCTGCCCTCCTGCTTTGTAAGAGCCCAAGGTACAGACACAATCCTTTTGTTTGATTGCAATATGCCTATGTAATCTGTTTTAAAGAAATCAAAATTATGATTACATAAATCTGCATTGTAATTTTAATAACATTTAATGACAGCAAAGAAAAAAGGTAAACTTATGGAGACTGACAATATTAACAGCTTCAAAAGAAGATTAGAGAAACTCATGGACAGCAAGTCTGTAAGCAGATACTAAAAGAACTGGACAGGAATTAACCCTCCAGCATTCCCAACTCAGAAATCCTGGATGCTGGGACAGGAGCTACATGCTCTCCCTGAAGAGCATCTCATTTTCCTGGTGGCAAGAAAGAATATTGGGCTCAATGGATCATTAGGCTGAGCCAATAGGGCATTTCTTATGTTCTAGAGGAAAACCTAATTTATCCCTTCTAAAAGCCAATTAGACACCATAAAAGACAGATATTATTATCAAGTTAGGACAATCTGTAAATGGAGATTCAAAGTTAGTAGCAGTTAGAGAAATGTAACTCATGTTAATTGAATACTAATTATACGTGCAATTATTGTGGATCACACTGAGCAGGAAGATGCTGAGTTAGAATTTAGTGCTGAGTGGAAGTCCATCCTCTGAAAACTCAAACACAGTGAATTGACTGGCTTCCCCTATATTTACATGTATTTTTTTCAGTTTTTCCTGTTGCATGATTCAAGTTCATCTGAAAACTTCCCTCCCATAATCTGTATTTCAAGGGCAATTACAGAGAACATGCAGGGGTGGAGAACAGGTCCCTTTTTGCTTCGTAGGGTTGCAAGGCAGAAAACACTCCTGATGTGGGAAATTCCGGAGGCACACAGGGAAATGGGATTTATATCGTCCTACTTCGGGTCCTACTTTACAGAACCACCTGAAATACATCCTCAAGTTCCCAACCCATCATTCAGACAGGGTCTAAATGCTGTCATTTCTAGGGTGGTGCCAACAGCTTCACCAAGGGCCACAGAGAAGTGCAAAGCACTGGAGGCCTTAAAATAGCAACTCAGACCCTGCAATAGCAGGGCAAAACAAATTGAATTCCATTCTGTGAATCTAAGCAAGCAAATTCCTGAAAATCACCTACAAAAGGTGAAACACCGATTTATTCAGTAAATAATGAAATCTTTCAATCCATGTACTGCAAAGTAAGAGAAAAAGGAAAGGGAAAGGAAGGTGGAAAGAGTGAAGGAAAGAAAAAGGAATACATTTTTTATCAGAAAACACATCATATTTCTATTCGTGACTTTGTTGTTCTAATCTGTAACATTTCATTGAAGTTGGTTCAAAGGACAATACTTTTCACTTTGTCTTAGCTAAATTTCTATGCCTGACAATCTGAACGGGATTTCACCTGAGAAAATATTATCCTTTACACATCTTACTGCTATTAATGCTGATTTTTTTCTTACTTTTTAAATGGAAAAAGTATCAGGTCAATCTGTAACACAGCTATCCTGGAATTAATGCTGCATTTGCCAATTTCACAACTTTTTCATAGCTTTCATTGATCTGTCTTTGTGCAAAAAAGAAAAGATGTAAAGGCTTTATTAAAAAAGCAGTCCTTAGATCCTGGAATATGGCATTATCATAAGAGAAAATAGTTACCTAAGTGTTTAATGCTACAGAGGAGACCAGAGAATAACAGGAAATACAAACAAGAAACACAAACAAGAAATAGATGTTTTGGAGGGGTATTAATGCCAAACATTTCTGACAATATTTACAAACAGTTGCTTCCTCATTTCTGCTTCCCCCGTAAAGCAATATCACAAGTATAAATGCAGTAATACAGTTCCAAGAGTCATGGTTCCTAACTGGTCAGAGGAAAACCTCCCTAAGAAGCCAAAAATGAGTGTGGTTGCCACTTTCCCTCCTGGCACCCATCTGTGGTGAGGGAATTTACCTGGTCCAGCAGAAAAGGAAATACAGGGACAGCAACACTGGGCTCCCACCACCAGCTCAAGGAAGTGCCAACAGGAGGGAAGAGAGGCAGAAAAGGGAGAGAGAGAGAAAAATCACTCCAGTCTTTCCATTATTTCCAAAGTCTATCCTATTAGTTGAATCTGCATACACAGAAACAAAGCTCAGGCAGAAACAAATCAGTAAATGACACTCTAAAGAATTAAAGGAGGAGGACTTTACCATTTTTTGTTGCCACAGTGCCAACAGAGCCATTCAGCTCCCCTGCCCAGGACTGATGTGCCTTAATGAGATTGCCATTCGAGTCATTCTTTTTGTTTCTTTAGGGACTGGAATTAGAGCAGTCACATAAGCCTTTGGATTTTATCAGGCTCTCAAAGATTTGTTCAAAACTAACATTTCCAGATAAGAAACCATCAGTTGGGTCCTTTAACACACTTAGAATCAATTACCAGGTAAGACTTGTATTTAATCCACACTATTGTGTGGGTTCTACCTGTCCATCCACCCAGCTCCAGTGTTTGTTCTCAATACAGAACACTGGTGTCTATTCTAAATAAATATCTAACAACAAGTCCATCCCTACTTTCATTTACATTTGCTCCTGCTCCAGTTCAAAGCTTTAGCGTGGCCCAACACCTTGCAATGCAATCAGTTACTGGCTAAGCCTGAGATCTCTCCTCCACCAGAGCCACCAGTTTGCAATTTGCACAGAGCAAAGATCTTCCCAGGCAACCCAGTGGCAGAGCAGTGAACAGCTTGTGCTTCTCAGACTGTTTTTATTGAGCAGTAGAAGTACAGCAAAGTAGGTCAGCATCACCCCCCCACACAAAAGTTTATCAGTAAGCTCCCCAAGTGAAAGCTCAACCAGTAGATCAAAGCCACACCTAAGACTGACACACTCAAGGATCCCTCACGGATGTGCCTCCTTCTGAAACACTTCTGTTGGGTTCCACAGGAGCTCAGAGCCTGCCCAAATGAAACAGCACCATTTCCTTGTTGTTGTACTTTACAGCTCCTTGAAATGCACTGTTATTCTCTCCAAAGACTGTAATTGAAAGTTATAAGTCATAAAAACTGATTTATTCTTGCTGAAGGACTATTTAAAATGATCTGAACTAACTGAAATTTAAAGTTTAAAACTGACATCAATAGTTCTATCCTCAACATTTATTTAAAAGAGGTTTTGAACGGAGCAATATGATATAATTTAAAAACGAATTCAACAGTTGTTTTTACTCCCTCAGAGAGCAGTTATTGCCTGTCATATAATTAAGTGACTAAGCCAGTGACAGAATACACAAAGCAGCAGGGAGCACAGGAAAATACGGAAGCTTCTTGTAGTCCATGAGCTTTCTGTTCACAGTGAGAACAACCTGTCTAATATATTAGAAAGAGAGAGAGAATTAAAAGACATGATCAGAAAAACAAGAAATCACCATGGAAACGCTCTACCAGCATATTTCATTCTGGGTGGGATCAATCCAGATGATGCTCCGCAAATTTTATGACACGTGACAGAACATACTGCAACACTTTATCTCACATAAACACTTATTTCAAATCAATAAGTCAACTACAAATAATAATATACCTTGAATAGCTACATGGAATGAATGAAAGATATTCATAGAGCTTCATTGCTCACTCAAGACTGTAGTATCAAGAATCCATCTCCTCTATCCAAATCAGACTAATGTGTATGTGCAGCTGTAGACACCTTTGAAATTTTTTGTCTTCAATTATGAGACACTCTATGAAAAATAAAAGGGAATTGGAGGATCTTCTCTAGACAAGAACAAAGTGAATTGGAATTGTGGATTATTGAATTTACTTCTGAAACAAATGTCCTTATAAGTTATATTCTAAATATCTAAAACAAGAGATCTTTAACCTTGCAACTACAAATCTAGAAGTCTTCCCTATGAGACACAGAACTGCCTTTAGCACACTGTATTTTGGGCACCAGAGCAGCCAGTAACACTCCTAGGGATATTTATTCACCTGTCCCATCTCCACTGGCACTGATGTGGTGACACAACACCCCCTTGGTAAGCAGTGCCATCGGAGATCACTGTCTGTGTCCAGAATAAAACTGCAAACATGTCACACTGCAGCGTGTCAGCCAAAACATTTTCACCCCTGATTTTTTGAGGACACCTTATAAATAAAATTCCTCTTGAGGAAAAGAGGGGGGAAAATAAAAGACTGGGGTATTGTTTAATTACATTTCAAAGTAAGCCCAGGACAAATTTCCTCCTGTGGTGGAGGACACTCCCCCAGTACAGCCAGTCCATAAAGCTGCTCGAGTTCCCACCATGACCACAGGCTGGGCAAGGCAAGGGAAGGGCCGTGTCCGGGGGGGATCTATGGGAGCTGGGGGGGCTGGCACAGGGAAGGGCCAGCGCCAGGTTTTCCTCACTGTCTCCCACTTCGGGGGAACTTCAGAGAGGGTATTGCTTCCATGCTGACTTCTCTATTGCATTATTTACTCCTATATTCTGTAAATAAATTTATCGATTCTTTTTAATCTGTTTTTTGAAAATTCTGAAGAAGTTCTATGAAAAAAACGCCTTCAGGAGCTTAGGCTAAACCAGCAGAAGCTAAAATTGAAAGCCCAGCACAAAAGTTGTTGTGTGAGCAGAGTTAATACCACACTAACTGCTTTTCAAGAGCAAAGCAATTCTTCATGGCCTTGCCAAGGGAGATAAGCACAGGCACAGAATACTAAACCCTGACACCAGCCTAATGGGGCCACCAAAGCCATTGGCACTCCCTGCATGTGGCCATGTCCTACTGTTGAGGTACCTGGAAACAAGAATATCTCTTGGAGAAACAGATGGTTTATGACAGAAATGAAGGTGTTTCCTCAGAGGTGAACTGCTGTTCCACCACCTGTAATGAATTCCACCCTTCAGAACTAACGAGCAAAGCTGGGTCCTGTGACTCTTACTGCAGCAACGCTCCACACAGGAAAACATTCTTCTGGAATCTTCCAATTACCATGGAATTTTTCTTGGGGGATTTTTTTTTTTTGTACCATTGATTAAAGATAATCATGAGAGGACTATGGCTACTAATTGTTGAAGTTGTATGGGAATATATTGAGATGATTATCGACTTAATGAAACTGGCATTGAAATACATTTTCCTGATCTGCTTACTCTGTGTTCTGTCTCCTAACTGGATAATACACTGTGATTTACTCAGTCTCGGTAAATAACAGACTGATCGCTCTTGTTTGCAAATGACAGCAAACGTAGTTCCAGGAAAAATCATAAAACAAACAAGCACAACACACAGTGCAAGTATCAACCATTTTGGTTGATAAATAAGCTTCCCAGAGAAACGCTTGTTTCAATACACTTAAACTTGATGCCAGTTTGCAATTACAAATCTCAGTCTAAACTATTTACTAATTAAAAATAATATGGGGTGAAAACCTTATATTAATGTCTTTTTTTCTCAAGTGCAAATCCACGAAGATTGATTAACCAACTAAGGTATGTGCACCTTCTGAGAAGGAAAAATTAAAATTGTCAGTTAAAGCAGTCCACTCTTTCCCTAATTTCAGTCAAGATTATTTTCTCTGAACGAGTTTTTAAATGCATTTTTTCTTTATATGCTTTTATTTACTCTATGTATTGAGAATGACTTTTTATCCACTGAATGAGCATAGAGGGAAGACTGGCTGGGTTTGATTTCCTCCCCCCAGTCTACCATGACTATTCAAAATTCTCTCTGTGAACAGCCACTCTGACTTCATGTGTATATTCCAGCTTCACTTCTCATCTTCCTGATATAAATCCTCCTTTCCAGGCTCTGGAAATTTGACTCCTCAAACCATTTCTGATCCCTTGATGGATACAAGCACACGCGTGGAAGAAAAACCAGTGAGGGGCCAGAGCCCTAGTTCTAGACTGCTCCTGGAGGGTTCCTAGTGGGAAGATTAAATGTTAATTTAAAGGCACCTCCCAGAATTGATCAGGCAGCTCTGATCTTATGATCCAACTAACCAGGACTAGTTGGTCTTTAAACATACTAAATATCGCATATATTAGTGTTGTGGGACAAATGATGTGTTAGTAACAAACACAGATGATTTAAAAAATTAATGTTGTCCTTAATTTGTACACTGTACACAGAAGAAATTAACTCTTGAGTTCCACAGACGATCAGTCTGTAGCAATTCTTGGCATAAATTTATAATTAATTACGTTCTAAATGCTGCACACATATTAACTAATTAATCTCACAAAATGTGAAATAGATTTGTAGGCATTAGCATAGGCCCTGAAGCATGAGATTTCATTACCTTCGCCATTATTTCAGCTTTCACAAAGATAAGTGTTCACAGCAGCACGGAAGGAGCCAAAGGAAAAAGGGGTGGTTACCTGCACCTGGAGCATTTGCCTTGAAAATCCTCCAGGAGCCGCAGTGTTGCACAGCTTGAGTGCAACCACACAACTGAACACTTGTGTGAATCTCCTGAACCCATCCCTGGCACGACTCCCGGTAAAAAGCCCCAAACAAACCAGAACCCAAGGCCCAGACAGTTCCCTCATGTCCTTCCCGAGGCAGGCACTGTTTGACACAGCTTTGCTAATTCTGTCCCAGTTGCCCAGGCAAGAACTGCGAGGCACAAAATACAAGATGTGGCACGGTTTTCTTTCCCTGTTCTAAAACATTAGGGCATTTTCCTTCCTTACTTCTCTTCCTTTATCCTGTCCAGGTTTGACTAATTACATTTGACAACTCTATACAAGTACACAAATAGATCTTCCTAATGGCATCACAGTATTTTTTTTGTTATATTTAAGGCACCTAATATTATCTTTTCCTCTTAACAACATTCCCTAATGGGTAAATGTCTTCATTATAAATAAAAACAATTAAATAGAGATCTCAAGCGACACAGTTCACTCCTGCTCAGTATTCTAAGTAGGAAAGGTGTTTGTTCATGACATTTAGTTAGAAATGGTACACAGAAAATACAGATATGTTGCTCCAGTCTCTCCAATCTTAGATCAGTCTACACAGAAGTCATTACTGAAATCAAACTCATTAATGTAACAGCAGTGGCCTCAATTTTATGAATGTATAAATCTAATTTCAGTTTTAAGCAGCTATTTGCAACACAATTATTTTCATCTTGGAACCTTGAGGGGAAGTTGAGAGATTTGTAAAAATGTAAAAGATCCTCAAAATTTATAATGTACCACTGGGAGTACAGTCCAGTGACTGTGTCATAAAAGCCTTCAAATCCAACTGTGCTGCTTTTCTTTCCTGCTCAGTGACTCTGTCAAAGAACGTTGCAAATGGCAACAAGGTTATCTTGCAAAAACTGTTTATTCAATTAAACAATGCGTAATTGAAATAGGGGCGTTTAATCTTCAGAGATCAGATCCTATAAATATTGATGCAAATAAATGCAGTAAGTTCATCAGATGCTCAAAGAGAAGAACGTGGTTTAGCACTGATCCACTAAAACAACATGCAGGGATCATGCTTGCAGTGCAGCAGGCAAAATGATTCAAGGACTCATTAAGTGCTCAAGTATCCAAAGAGTATTAAAAAAAAATTCCCTGAGAATCAGCGTTTCACGAGAATTAAAAAATTAAATTACCTCACACGACACTCTTATTGATTTTACTAAGTTATACCAACGAAGCAGGGGGTGAAGGAGAACCACATGGAACTACACCACAACTTGCAAAAACTCTAACAAGATGGTATTAAGAAAACTACATTTTCACAGAATAAGAACCAGAAAATGAGACGGATTAGGGCTTTGACTAATTCTGAGGTTAAAATAAACATTACATGCAAATGGTTAGTTCAGAGTTTGGCAGAGTTAATTCTGGACAATTCTGGTGTTTCTGTAATTGGCTGATGTTGAAAGATGAATTTGTGATATGGCAATTCACAGTGTTTATCCACTCTCAACAATTGCATGAGGGTGAAAGGAAAAACAAATGTCAGCTTGTGTGAAACTCTCTGGGCTTTTGGAAAGAACAAGATAAGCCATTCACCTTCCAGAATGGCTCAGGACAATCTGATACCTGTCAGCAGGCAACCACATCTTCTCTGCTGGTTTAGTGCTGTTTTGAGCCATTCTAGAGAGGTTTCCACTTTTACTCTCTTTTCCCTCACTGAAGTTAAAGTGCCACTGACCCCACCAAGTCCAGAGCGACTCCCAGGTCCTGGGTCTTCGCTCACCCAGGGCTGTGGTGGCAGCCCTTTATTGCTCTGCTATTGCCATTCCCCGCTGAGCTCAGAGCAGCCCCTGCAGAGCTCCCCCTCCACCTCAAGGCGGGCACAGCAGAGGGCGAACTACTCAGGAAGGGTTAAAAGATTAAAGCCCAAAGAGCTTCTTGAGTGTGACTATATTAAAGGGGTAGGAATTACTGCAACAGAAGGTAAATGTCAAAGTGAGAGGGTGCACCTTCAAAGCTCACTCAGCGCTCTATACTTAAAAATGTAAATTTAAAAAAACTTATTAAAATACTAGATTTTATATTAGCATTTATAAAGCATGAGCTCAGAGTCCTTTTCATAATTCTGGTAAATCCCTTTTGCGGTTTAATAAAAGAAGATATTCAACATTTGCATCTGAGTAACGACCCAATGGACTACTTTTTTTAAGGTCTGCGAGTGAGAAAAAACCACAACCCTATGGAAAGTCCTTTGTGTTATACAAAGGAAGGTTCTATCACTACGTTATTTCAGAGGTGTAAGTTTAGTATTAGGAAATTAAAAAATTGAGATTATTAGCATTATTATTACAGCAGTTAGCTGGGTAGCTTGGATCCAGTGACCACTTCACATCATGCATATGCTCTTTACGTATACAAAACAAACTGCAGCAAATGCATTGTGTTGTCTTTGCTTTTGGTGTAAAACAACCCACCTGTGCCACCTAATACATCCATCCAAAGAACAGAAATGTGGTGCATGTGGTGAAAATGGGTATTTTGCTACAGAAATGATTAAAATTCACACTTCCCAGTAAGAGCCTGCATGGGAGCAGATGAAGTGACTGTCCCACTGGGTGCAGCAGGCTTTGGAGGGGATGGCAGCGCTCAGAAAGCCCAGAACTCGCTGCAGTCTCCCCACCACAAAAAGGGAACTCTAAAAAGTGTTCCTCAAGCAGAAATTTTCCTACGGATGAAATAATTCTGCTTAAATAATCCAAAAATTCGTGCAGGATGTTCAGATTCTTTGTTCATCCAGTTTCACCTCACGTGAGGAAGGTGCATTTTGCACACTAGTTTTTCCACTTCGTGCTTGGTCTTTTTTTCCACTCAGGAATTGTTTCCTGAATAAATGTGGCTTCCCAAAGAGACACAAGGATGACAGCTGAAATTGTACCTTTATGAATCCTGATTAGTGAACCTTCAGCACCATAAAGTCTTTTATGTAGTGAAATTAGCACTGACAGCTATGGATTAGAAGCTATCAGGCATTAAAATATTAAACCGCCACTTCTCTTAATATTTCACTGAAACAAGATGATTTTGCCAACTCCCTGTTTTTATTAAATTATGAGTGACGGTTTATTTCTTGTATTGGAATATTTAAATCATCAACATACCACAAAGACCTTATTTAGAGGATTTCTTTAAAGTTTTCGCCCTGCTTCTGCTAAAATAAATTAAAAATTCTTATAAATAAATTCATTTACTCTTCCAATAATGCTGTTAAAAAACCATAGTTGGGTGTAGTCGGTACCACATCAAGGTCCCAGCAAAGCAGGTTTGTAACTACATATGTATGCAGACAAATCCATCTCTGAAAATACAGCTTGAATTGTTCATAATTATGCTAAATGTGAATAAATTATTGATAAACACGCCGACACAACGATGTGAGGGCAGGTACTTAATTTAGAAATTGGGTTTTTGTGGTAAACACTGCACCAGTAACACGGGCTGAGATCAGTTCTGTGAAAGCACACAAAGAAGCAAGAACTGAGAATTTTCAAGGCACATCCACAAACCTCCTCACATGTTAGATTTGGGACACAATGACTTTTTGACAACCTCTACAGTAGTTTTATGAGATGCTTCATATTAGTGGAAACTCTTAGAGATAATTTGAGAGCCTGAGAAAATCAGCATTCCTCCCCCTGTACCTCAGCATTAAATGGAGCATCAAACAATCCCCTCTCTCCCCCATATCTGCAGGACAAGTAATCTTCCATTTCACTCCAGCATGTTTATTACCACCTATGATCTATTTTGCCCCACAATACTTCTTTGTAAGCCAACTTGCTCCTGTGATGATAAAAACAGTATTGGAGGATGGGAGAAGATGAGGGTTGGTTGGTCGATAAAAGGTCTGGCAATAGAACAGCTTTTCAAAATTCAAGATTTGTCTTGAGTGGCTGCCTCACTTCTGAACCAAAATAATGCCAAACTCCAAAAGAATGATTTTTCACTCTAAAGCAGTTGGAAGAAAAACAAAAAAATGCTGGCTAGATACGCATATTAATACTGCATTCAATTAGTTTCCCAATTATTCTCTTTGATACTGAAATACTCCATAAAAACGGGCAGCGAAACAGCATTTTTAGATCCACACTACTACGACTTCCTGAATTGATTGATGGGGTTTATAAAGGGTGGTGAAATAGCAAGAACTTGAGCTCTGGAATGTGGGGAAATGGTTGCTCTGGGGCAAAAGTTATGGAGGAAATTGGACTTTGGAGAGCAGAAACTCTGGGGTAAGATTACCAAGGGACAAAGCTGCCCCTGGCACCTTTAAAAGTGGCAGTCTCCACCTATCTTTTGCCCCCTCTAGGCAGGAATTTTTCCCATCCTTTTTTGCCACGGTCCCAGTTAATACAATAGTAAGGACACTTGATGGAAACATCCAGTGTTGAGTGCATATGATGGAAATTACTGACATTTTGTCTCTTGATCGTAACATTTCTGCTAAGTTGTGAAAAAATACGAATAATTATATAAATACATTAAAATGAAATGGACACAGAATTTTAAAAGTGTATTATGAGGTTGTTGCTGCAATATCTGTTGGGTAAACAGAAAATGCAGCTGTCTAACAACAGCCATTGAAATGTGTAAGTATCCCAATAAACTCTGCTTCTTGTTGCTGCTGAGGCCAGTTTCAGTTCCCATGGAAACAGATGATGGATTGCCAAAAATGAGATTTGATGTTTTAAAATAATCAGTGATTTGAACTAGTGATTACTATGAAAGTGTTGCACTCTTGTTGCAGTGAAGAGGTATTATGCAGCGAGCAGGGAGGGAACACATGGCAGCTGGCAGACAGCAACAGAGTTGTTAAAATTCTCGCAAATGGTCTTGGCTGCCAAATGAAACGGCAAAGGCAGTTTCTTGAAAACTCATGGAGTAAAATCTAGCAAACCCCCACTTTATATAGTCAATAGCCTTCAAGGTTTTGGAGAAAAAGACATAGAAGTTGTTGTACAGACCCCTCAGCTTCAACGCTTTCAAGTGCTTTTCCTAAATAAGGTCTCCCTTATACCTGTATTTTGAGAATTCAAGTAGCCAGGAACATACAAGCTGGAAATTGCTTGATATTCCTCCTCCTGCTTTGTGAGCTGTGAGTTGATTTGTCAATGACACATTAGGTTCTAATCCTACAAACAGGCCATGGCAAACAAAAATAAAGTGCTGGCAACGTTCAGTTTTCCAGCAACTGGAGGGCAGTTCCAGAGGGGAGAGATGTCTGGGAGGGATCGGTGGGAATACAGGGGGGTTGCTGTGAGTTTGGATTGAGAAGGTCAGTAGGGCTTTTTGGGGGAGAAACTAAAGAGTGAGGGCCACACTGCCAGGACACAGGCACTGCTGAGAGGGGAGTGAAAGCTGCAGAGCATCGCTCCCAGACCTCTGTGTTCCCAGCCCCTCCTCACCCACACTTTCCTTCTCCAAGGATTTGCCATCCTTTCCCCAGGCCATGCCATCTCCTGAGCTCCTCTGTTTGTTCCTCCATCAGGGTTGAACATCACCATCATCCCTCCTTCAGCATCCCTGCCTTCACACACCCACCTGTTGTCACTCAGCCATGGTTCCTTTCCCTCTGGGCTCACAGCAGGTTTCAGCCAGGTGGAAGGGCAGAAAGGCACAGATTCCCTCTAGCATTTCCATTGCTTATCCTTTCCCCTTGTCCCTGCTAGGATGAAAAGTAGGCTGGCCTGTTCTACTCTTGCCCTGCTCAAGTGGTGGGAGTTTAGAGAGAAAACAAAGGGAGGGAAGTTGAGCAGGTGCTGGCTGTGACCACCCCAGGAAACAGTTGCCTTGTTTGTCTGTGTCTAGAATTGGTCCTTTCATGTAAAACAACACATTTGTGTGATATATAAAAGTAGCCAAAGGCATGTATTAATAAATAAAAGGTAGCACCAACATGCAGCAGACAAATAGATGTCATAGGAATACTGGCAGAGTTTGACTGTTTTCTCACTGCTAATTGCGAGATGCCTTTGCAAAGTTCCACCAGAGCCAAAAATCCCTCCTCTCATGCAGGCCAGACAGACCCACAAAACATCAGAGAGCACATTTACAACATATTTAAATTCATTTGGAACCCATTCCAGGAAGGCCAACCAGAAACCAGCTGAAGACTCCAGTCCCAAGCAGACCCCAGATAAGCCCCAGGCAGGCTGCCAGATCCCTCCTTTCTCTGCAGCACTAATTAATGGAAGGGCTGCCTCACATTTGCTCCCATGTACCAAATTCTCTAAATTCAAGTTGAATGCTGTTAACAGAGTAGACTTGATGCAAATCAACCACAAAAGCCACACTACATCCCCAGAGTGCCAAGTTCTGTGGTTTTTTTTTTCCCTTTCCTGAATCACACAACAGTTTTCACTAGGGATGTAAATCTGCCAAAATGATAGGACTTTTAAAGTATTCTGAGTAAACCTGTATCAGAAAGTTACAAACTTATGTGCCTTAACACCTTTGTACGTGATATAAAAATCAACTAGAATCACAAGGAAACACAGAATTTGTCCTTTTCTGCACAGAAAGAAAATTAACAACCCTTTGTAGTACCCAGCCACAAGTACTGACAGATACATTTTACTTCAGTCACTTTTGATTAATAAAAGTTAATTGGTAAACATAAGACATTACCTTCTGCTATATTTGATAAGTCACAAGAATTTTGCATCTATTTCCATAAAAATAGAGATATGTGAGGGGCCACAGGAGATAAATTTTTACCAGGGATTTGTGAACAATTGCCATTTTTTAAGCATAAAGCAATAGTTTTCCTTTGCATATTTGCTCCTAAGAATGACTGCAACACTTTTAAGTATTCTTATCTTGGCTGCATATTAAAATATTTTCATTTGTAGACAGAGTAGTTCAAAGATTGACAGAAAAATGGTTTCCCACAAAAGCACATTAGTTATTAGAGGATTATTCATGATTTGTCCCTAATAGCATGTTTAGTTCTGATTAGAAAATGCAGCAGATGCAAAAATTGAGCCCCAAAGTATGATGACAGTGAGTCTTCATATTTAGCCACCTCTAAATTGGAGATGATTTTTAAAAAACTCTGTGTAGTTCACTTTCAAGGAGTAATGCCATTAACACTCCTTTCATAGTCCATATTTTCTCTCTCAAAGTACATTTGTCCCCAGAAAGCAACAAACTCATAAATCAATTTCTACTGCAAGCTGTGATAAGTAAATCATACTTAGAGCAAAAAGGTTTCCTTCCAGTGACACTTCCATTCCCTTTGTTTTACAAATTCCAAATCTATGATTAATAAGCGTAGTGGCACATAAAATGATTTTGTTCTTTATATGTGATCATCATAGGAAAAACAATATCCAACAGTCAGATTTCCCTCTTAGACAGTGATCTTTGAAGTTTTATTGAAATTTACAGCTGTTGAAGATTGTGCTGAAAGATACTGGGAGCAGCTGAGGCCCATTAAAGCACAATATTAGTTCCAAGCATCCTCTTTTTTCTAGCAAAAAAATATGGATTTTACAGTGCAGCAACTTCCCCTGGCTTATGAAAAAAATATATATTAAAAAAACCCTCTGTGGTTTCTGGCCCAAATTTGTAATGAAACATATTGGTCAAATCCCACAATGTGCCTCTCATCTCATCAGCCTGAGCGTCTCACCTGGGAGGAAGCCACTTCCAAACGAGCCTTGCTAAAAGGCATGTTCTTGGCAGGAAGATTTTCCTCCTGTGCCTCTCCCACCTACACGGGGCTGTGTTGCTCCCACACCCTCTGACTGTTGTGGTCCCCAAATCCAACCCCAATCCTCCTCTCCCTTCACCAAACCAACGCCCCAAAGTGTCACCCTAAAAGATAAGACGTGTGTATTTGAAACACATACTTAAAACCCGTGGCAAACAAATTACGTGCAGAAAGGAAAAGAGTGGGGTTGGATCTAGACAAGTCAAAGAGCTTTAGAAAATAATCCTGGGATTTGCTTCCCCCGAGGTGTCGCGTTCTCCTCTGCTGAGCACAGCAGACAATAACGCTCCCACCAGCCCCCTGACAGCACCAGGGCTGCTCACACTTGAGGACATGGTGGGACATTTCCCCCCAGCCCTTCATATGCATACGGGCCTTGGGGAGAGCAGTAAAACTTGATGGAAGATGATTCCTAGTGCTGCCTGTTCCTTCAAACTGGAATTACTCAATGCGGCAGTTTGGTTAAATAAATGAATTAAAGGGAAGCAATGAATTTCAGTTTGAGGAAAGGATTTAATTCTACCAAATATCCTTATTTTTCAGGTTGTGAATTTGAAACTGATGTGGAGCCTGTAAAATGTCCGGGCAGATAAAAACAATGTTACAGGGGTTTTGTCACATCTCCTGCTGCTGACGGTGTCACTCCATAATGTCAACAGACAGGAGACCTGCAAACTTCTTTTTTTTTTTTTTTAAATTATTGCGCAGCTAATACATTGCAGAGTTGACAGTCTCTGAATTTATTGTTCAGTAATGATAATCATCACAATCTTAATGAAAGTATTTTCCAGTGTATGTGGAAAGTAATTACGTGCAACTGGCGCACGTTGTGTGACAGGCTGGGATTTGTGGAGAAATGCATAGTGCCACCAGAACTGCTCCCAGAAAAACCAAGTGGTGTTTGTTTTAAAGGGAAAAATATATACGTGGCACATTAAGTCAGCTGCTATCATCAAAGCAAAACCTAATCTAATGCTAGTATCAACACAAAATCTGATGTATTATTCTTAGATATTTGAATTTTTCTCCTTTTTTTAAAGCCTGTTCAGCTACAACTGAGTTTTTTTGGAGACTGCTTTTAATAGACATAAAATTTTGCCCTAACAAATGACTCGTAAACCTGCACCAGCTTTGCTTGTTTGCAAGGCATTATATTTGAAACCACAGCAAGTCATACTGGACAGCTGCTTGTGCCTGAAGTATTTTCATTTCCACAATCAATCAGCACCTTTAGTCTCTATCAGAGGCTCTACTGACCACACACATCCACATGCACAATGAACTGACCTTAGTGCAAAAAATAGGTATTAACTCGCATGTTCCTAAAGGCAATGCAATCCATTGTCCCTTTCTAACTTTTGTGAAGTGTTTTGGTTCATGAACAGTTAATTGACTAAATGCCCATCCAGCTGAAAGGGACACCCCAGAAGTGCCCTTATGTGCCAAAAAAAAATGAACTTTCCTGTTTTGTGTCAGACATAATTCCACTAACAAAAGACATGAGTTAATACTCATTTAACTGAAGCTTACTAGGGGAAAGAAATAGTTTCACTATAAGGACGTTAAGATGGGAACATTGTCTGCATACAAGTTTTCTTCTCAGAGAAGAAACCCAGAATAAATTAATTGATGGCTGGAGTGAACCCTTTCAGTGAAAAGTGCTTCACTTAGGAAAAGGTAAAAAACCCTCTAAGGGCACAAAGAATTTAATTCCTCTCTACCACAACTGAAAGGCAATTGCAGAGCTTGATGGTGCTCCTGTCCTTTGTGCCTCTCCAAGGTACTGTACGTGCCCGTGTAAAGAAAGGGAAATGTGCTCTGCTTTTCAGCCTGATGAAGAACAGCCAGGCACGGCCAGTTGAATACTTGGCATCCCTGAGCAGGGATTTCTTTGGATGCAGTCACCTTTAGAGAGGCTCCTGGTTTGGGTAAGACGTGCAGGGAAACAGGAGAAATCAGCCCATCACTCAAGACCCTGGATAAGGGTGCAGTTGTAATTCCACATTAGTCTAGCGGTGTGTTTGGAAGACATTGATTTGTTGAGGTATAACGTGAAATCTTTTCTAAAACTTCCTGGGAAATGTAAAATAATAACAAACACATCAAACTCTAATTCCTCTCCTTGCTCATTTGTTCTTTGCTCATCTTGTTCTTAATCTTTTGGTCTTCTCTCAGATCCTCCACTTCACACTTGTCTAGCAGGTACACAGCTTCCTCCTGACAATGCAGGCACAGCCCTTGACAACACCAAGCTGAGGCTTTGGTGGCAGATAATGCATAAAAGGCAAAATGAACATACACCCACACTGCACTAAGTGGTGCTGGGACGATGACAGCGACTTTTAGGACTTAAATTTTTAAATACATACCCTCACAGTGCACTGGCTCTGCTGCAGATTTGTTAGTTGCCTGAAGTCATAAACTATAACAACAACCCCACGAGTATGTGCAGGCCATTTGCTTTGCATTCATATATTACACAGGGATTTGTTGACTTTACATGCCCACTCATTTAAGAGGAACTTGTCATCCTGTTCTTGCTTTTATCTGGGGGCTCTAACAAAATATTAACAACACTACTAAAATCAGAACTAATACACAGTTATTTGCTGCAAAATCCCACCATGAGTAACACCAGCAGTTAAACTGAACAGAATATACTCTTTGAAAAAAATTGCCCTTGTCTCAAAGGAAACTTTCCCAGAAAATGTCACAGCCATGCACATTCACAGAGCAAAAGTTACCATTCTGACTTAAAAAAGGTGACACGAGAGCTACCCACTGAAGCTTTTTTTCCCCCCTCTAATCCAATTGACAAGGGGTAAATAGTTTTAGACTAAAGAAGAGTAGATACAAGAAAGATGTTTTTTATGATGAGGTGGGCAGGTCCTGGCACAAGTTGCCCACAGATGTGGTGGCTGCCCCATCCCTGGAAGTGTTCAAAGCCAGGCTGGACGTGGGTCTGAGCAACCTGATCTAGTTGAAGATGTCCCTGCACATTGCAGGGGATGGGATTAGGCGACTTTAAAGGTCCCTTCCAACCCAAACTGTTCTGTGATATGTTAGAACTGGTAACTGTGTTACTATGTATAATTATAAGAAAACACAAAGAAAAATAAGAGTCTTATCTGAAATACTGTAAAGTATACTTAAAAAATTGCAGCTATCAATACTATAGTTTCTGACAATTCAGCAGTTCTGTTCTCTTGGCTCCCTAGAAATACACTGCTCCTGGAATGCTGAACAGCTGCCACAACCCCTCCCCATAAGTGTCCCAAATACCTATACACAAAAAAGGAGAAAGACATCAGTATTTACAGCCTGAAACCTGGTAGGACAATCCCAGTGCAGAGCCAATTGAATGACATTCCTTGAAACCTCTTCAGAATTAATTTTATTTGGCTCAGAACTGTTACTTGTGTGTTACTTTTGACCTTTTGTGTCTCTCACATCAGGACAGCTCAGCACACGGTCTGTTCCCACATCCATTCCCGTGGTGACAGTAGCTCTGTGAATGAGCATCAGCATCATTTTTATGGCATAAAAAACGTGCAGTGTTAAGTGTGTGCACATGAGGGCTTCTGCACAAGTAGGACTTAAGCTGACCACCTATGTGAAGGAACTGTACCAAACCCACCACTCCTGTCCCCATTTCTGTGTCCTCAGCCCACAAACACCACGGCGATGTCACTCTTAGAAATCACTGGTACAGCTGACACACAATATTATGGCTGATTGATTGAGCCCAATCACTGTAAGCTTGTTTAAGAGCATTAAAAAAGCCTTATATTGATTTAGCAATATAAGGTACTTTTAATCAGATTAAAGAGCATCATACAAGGTGGTTGTATCAATGTCACTGATCAGTTTAGCAGGAGATCCAGTCAGATTGATGCATCAGCCTAACTGGATCACTGGCCAAACTGCCCAGTGAAATTGATATCCGTCTTTGTGTACAAAAAACTTGTTAAATGCACAACTTGCTCCACAGGTAAGAAACAGTTCCCATAAGATATTTGTGCATTTCTCAGTTTTTATGCATCGTCTCTGTGTCTCAGGTTTCCCATGTTTATAGGGCTGCCATATTTACTTCCTGAATTTCACAGACAGCAAGATGTGAGTGGATGCTCTCCGGTTTTTCCAGTATATTGAGACCTCCTGCACACAGAGTGCTCTGATGATTGGTATGTGTACCATAAATCTATCACTTTCTGGACTTATCAGGCTTACCATCCGACATCCATCAAACTTCCAAGGAGGCTCACACTTTCAGCACATGCACTTCTACTGCTAAAGTACTCAGCAATTCCAACACAGGCCAGACAAATGTCCTCAAGTTCCTTCTAGGCAAAATTTCTGACCAGGGAACTAAAATTTATATGGAAACCTTGAAGTGCGTTTTCCCCCGCTACAGAGGAGCGTTCCAGTCCTCCCACTGTGAGCATTTGCACACTCCATGAGTTACAAGGATTCTACTCCAACAATCCCAACAGGGCAGCACTGAGAGTAAAGCAGAGCAGGTGAAAAATAGGCTATTTATATCAGCAAATACATGACATACACATCTCCACTTGCAATTTTCCCAAACTGTAGGAGAATTCAGGCAAATCTCATTTTCAGAGCCTGCATGCCTGCCTTGGTCACTCTGCTCTGTTCCCCTGCAAGGGTTCCCAGGAAACTCTCGGATACCAGGATAACAAGTCTTTGTCACCGTCTGTGAATTTCTGATTTATGTATTCTCAACATTGACAAAAGAATATTTGTGATGTGGCACAAGTGGAAGAAGTAGATTCTTAATGGTTAATAACTCAGGATTTGTCACTTAGCTCTCTTCGAGAGATTGCCCAGGAACCCATTGTTTCATCTTCCAGCTGTTTCCCATCAAATTACTATTAAATTATTCATAAATTATTACATAGTTTCTTCACATCCCTGCAATACTAATTTTAGCAGTTTCAAAGTGCCTGTAATACCAGCTTTCAGGTTTAAAAAATGCACATAAGGAGCAGTAAAATATACCATGTGGATTAGCAAAATTCAAATCCAAGAAGAGTTTTCCCATTCTAGTACAAACTCTAAAGGCCCAGCTCTCCTTCTGGGACACAGCAATACCCCATTACCATCATTTGCCAGAACATCTCTCCCTTTGAGCATGTGAAAATAGAATACACAGATTAAAAATAACCAGCAATGTTTCTGTCATTTCAATACTTTCCCAATAAATGAGACAAGATTTAATCTACATTTTTTATTGTTGCAGCCAACCTCTTCAGTCTCTGACTGAAACTGCAGCTGAAAACATGGGATGGCTTCATAACTGTTCCAGGGAAGGATAAATGGGCACACCTTGAGATAATGTGTAATCAAAGTGACTATGTCATTAGTGGGTGAGCTGCTAATTAGTCAAAAAGAACTAAAACTGTTATTATAGGCTCAAAAATAATGAAAAAATAAACAATATTTGGAATTTTATCATGAGGAAAATAGTACTAGGCGTATCTCTGTAAAAAACCCCTTGGATTCATAGATTAAAAAGCAAAGGCTCAGTATTCATTAAGTTAGTCCACTCAAGTAGACGTAATTGAGAGCTGAGCATTCACTTTTGCAGGATGTATCATGAAAATGAATAGCGTGAAGGAAGCGCAGACATTCTGCGTACCCAGCCCCTTATGCTGCACCAGGACCATTAAAACCACATGAATTATTTTGTCACACTGCTTCAGAAGTTCAGAGATGGTCTTAAAATAGTAATTTATCTCCAACTTAGTATGAACAAGGCTACTTTATTCTCTTTAAACCTTAATTAGTGTACTTAAAATGTAAGTTGTGCTATCAAATGTAATTAATCATATTTTAGGGGGGGTGTATTTTGAGCTTCAAATTGACTTACATTCTGCTGCTTGGTATAATCTTGTGCCCGTCTCTGAACCACGTCACTTGGGGTCTTGGATAGCTGAGGATGTGTGGGAAGTTCAGAACTGCAGCTTGCCCTTCAGTCACTGTTTTCCTCTGGTCTGTGTCCAGGAAACTCCCCATGTCTGCAAAGAAAAAACAATGCTCAGAGGCCTGGAAGTTCTTGTCTCTCTCTCCTCATTTCTTTTCAGGTGACAGAGAAATAACTGCGGTTCCGGCAGCCACTGGCAGTGCTATAACTAGTCAATAGAACACAGCCGACCATGGCTCAGCTTTGATTTGGATTTACCCGGAGTCAGGTGAACATCAGGCACGAGGCAAACCCAAGTGCTGCTGCTGCACCCGGGCAGAGCATCCCTCAGCGTCCTGCAGGGCCCCGCTGTGTTTTGGCAAGGACTGAGTGCTTTTAACTGGAAGTGACATTTTAATGGAGGTTTGTTTGGTTTGGATTTTTTTTTTTTTAAGATAAATTCCTGCAATGCAAAGGAATGCTCGTGGCACATATGAACTTATCATTTTTCTGGTCATCTTTTTTTTTATCCATAGCTACACAAACAGACAAGCAGCTCTACCACTGCAGTCAAGGCAATGGTGTAGTCAGACCTATGGGTGGCAAAATAACAAGGCCACAGTCATGCCGCGAGCCATCAGTGCTTCTACACTACAGTTTCAATAATCCATTAGATCTCCACCATTTACAAAAGCATCACTAGTCTTAGAGAGCAGCTTTTAACAAAAAATTCTAATGGAAGAAAGGAAACTACCCTTGCAGAACCTCTGCCTCTGAAGGCTTTATTTCACAGGCAAGTTTGCATATCTGGGGAGTTCCTGGAAAAATTCAGTGAACATTTTCTTCTTGTTTCTCTTTTGCCTCTTGTATCTCATTCTTATCCATTAAAATAAACAGGGCTGTAGGCTTCTATGCATTTTAATTTGATTTAAACTAAGGAACTGACACAGAGAGAGAGAACTAGTCTGTCTTCTGTCACTGAATTATCTTTTTTTTTTCTTTAAGGACCACAGGGTTTTCTCCAAGTTCTGTGCTCAGAGAGGGATGCAAAGGACTCAGGAAAGAGAAGACTGCTGTCAGGTCTGTGAATGGCAGGAGATGAGAACAGACAGAACAAGAGCAGAAATTAAAAACACATGGTATTTTAAAGAAGCTTTAATCATCTTTGTGATTTTCAAGTTATTTATTCAGAGATAATCAGCATTGTACTTCCTCTGTTGCTCCACATTCCTTACAACTGTAATCAGATCAGCCACTTGAAAAGAAGTTTCAAACTGCGTAGGTGGATCTAATTAACTTCACTGTCATATGATTATTTTAGTTTTCACAATCCAAGAGTTTTTAAGGCCATTCTGTAATTAAGATTTACTCAGCAGTTTTCCCACAAATATCTGTTCCCACTCAGTTAACTAATATGTTAGCATGTGTTGAGAGTATTTTTTAAATTATTGAACAGGTTCCCTGCTATTTCAGATATCTGGGACATGGAAAATACCTCAGATCTTTCTCAGTGCATATTATAATTATACCTTTCAATTTTGCACTAGAGATCCTTAGTTGAAGTGCATTGGGAAGCATCCTCTATCATTTCCTGTGAATCCTTGTGATGTCTAAATGTCTAAAATACAACTCCCTGTAAGTCTTGATGACTGGCTAAGGTGATTCTAGGAGTCCCTTGGAATGTTGCTTTCTGATATGTTTTCAATAATAACAAAAAAGTAATATATGATAAAATATCAGGAACTTCATTAGATCCACACAGCTTCAATCAATTAATTGAGATCAAAAACGTTAAAACACAGAGAACAGTCACATGGTATCAGTGGCTGCCCTGAGTGAAGGAAGAAGATATTTAAAACCTGGGGAAGACTTCAATTTGCAGGAACAAAGCGCAAATCTGACTGGCAGTTTCTCTACAGAAGCCACACATGTCGCTACAGGCTCAAGACCAAAGGTCTTCCAAGCCATGTAAGATCTGGTTTGCTTTGTCCCAGTGTATTTATCAATGAAAATAAATAGATAAATGAATTCATAGAAAGACTGCTCAATTCTCTCTTAAGAGAGAGCTTTTCAGCCTTGTTCAGCAATGCAGAGCGACAAATTAAATGAGAGGGGGACTAAAACAGAAGAAAAGCAAACAATGGCACTCCTTTCTCTCTCCAGAACAACCCAACACACGAAGCAGCCTGGAGAAACGAAACACTTCACTGCAAATCTTACACTCAATTCAGAGGGGAATAAAGCTGTCTTTCAGGAGCCAGAATTCTGCAGCAGCAGGGTAAAGTACTCCTGTGTCTCCTCCTCGCTGCTGTTCCCACAAGCACTTCCCCAGGAATCGCTCCCTCCACTCTGTCAGTGCAACACTGACTTGTACAGCTGGGGCAGGAACTGGGCAGGGAGGAGTGGGGAAAGAACTGCTTTAACACCCAGACCAAATAATTGTTATTTTTTAAAGATTTTGGAGAAGTTCCCCAGTGCACAGCTGCACAAACAAGTTTTCCTGCTGAGCCTAAAGAGATAGTGGGCTACATCACAACCCAGGAGTGGGAACAGTCAGTGGGATGGAGGAGGAAATGGGTATATTTTTTGCTGGTACTGCTGCCAAGGTCTTTGTTCCCTGAAACCACACCTGGAGATGCAACTCCCGAGGCATCCAGGCCCCTCTAAAGGCTCAGGGCTGCACAATGAGAGGCATCTCACCCTGCCTGCCCTTCCCCTGCTCCATCCTCCCCTACCAACCGAGCTGCTCAGTCCACACCACGCTCGGAGTTAGCAATAGATAACCCAGCTTTCATTAGATCCTCTGTGACCTGATACAATTCACTAAAACTGAAGAGGAATATTTGGGATAGTACTTGCAAGGGTCTGACACACCCCAGGGTGAGCACAGGGTCACTACACAGCAGGAGTACGAGTGCTGGGAGAAGTCAGGGAAGGAAAACCCCAGTTTAGCAGCTGTTTATTTTCACTGTAGCTCCCAGAAGCTCTGAAACAATGGAGAGATTAAACATCAACCTACTGATATTACTGACATTACAGATATAGTAACATAATCTACTGTAATGCAGTAAAGTGATGAACATGATACCAAAACTTAGATAATACCATTTGCAACTGGTTTGATTTTAACACAGGAAATTCCATGTAATTTCCCTCATTGACATACTGATTAACTTGAATCTGTTCCTTCAAATTGGGTTTCTAATAAATAATTCAATTTCTCTAAATTCCACTTATCAAGTGACATTTACTGTGACTGAATTTCCAGTTACTGACCCCAAGGAGGAGAAATCTGATCCACATATCAGACTTCTGAGGCACAATATACAAATCTGCCCCTTTTAAAATTTTTTATGCTTTTACTATGAAAAAAGAATAAGGCCTGATTTCATTATTATTATTTCCAAAGAAGTTATATGGGTTATATTTTATACAAGTTAACTGAAAAAAAAGATAATTAAGAGCATGTGATCATTTCTTATGCCATGTTCACTGGCACTGAGTCCTGAGAAAACCAAGTGAACCTTCCCCAAATTCTGCACAGCCCAAACGGAAGTGATGCAAACATTGGAGGGTTTCCTTCAGGAAGGTGCTCAGAACAGACTTTTAAAGTTTTGTTGGGAAGCTGCTGATTTCACAAGGATTATGATCAGAAAGCTTTGTGTCGCTATCTCCCCCACACCGTTTTCTTTCAGGTGTCTCCTGCTGCCCTCTGGGCTTTTTTTATGTTGCTGTTGTTTGGATTGATAGCTTTGTGCTCTATGGCCTTGCTTAATCCCTGTTTATTCAGGGAAAGGTGAAACAGTTTTCTCCTGCTACATCTGTCTCCAAATGATCTCTTTGCATGGCTTTGGACGGCTCAAAGCTTGTTCCAAACCATCCCTTTGAGCTGCATCCCAGGAGACAAGCAGAGTCTGATTCTTCCTGTGATGCAATAACTTAAAAACTCCTTAAACATGACATCTAACAACTTCTCAGACTAAAATGTTTCTGCTAACCAGCCATGGAATAACTCCCCTTCCAACATACATGCCACTTGGACTTCCGATCTCCTCTGCAGCAGCGCCCCCATCCTGTTGCGGACAATGCACTGATAGAAGCCCCCGTCAGACCTCTGCAGGGCTGGGATGATGTACCTGGAGACAGAAAGCAGAATTAGAGTGCACTTCTTCCCCTTCTACACATTGTCTTAGATGCTCTCCGTATTTTTTCTGACAAGCAGCATTCTCCTATAATCCCTGGTCTTTGGCTACAATATTGTCTGTCATATACAGGTTTATAAAATAAAACCAGAAACACATGAAATGTCTTTCAGTCTTCAGTTCTGCCTGTGATAAATAACAAGTATATCAAAAACCTCCCTGAAATGCAGACTTAATTTTTTTCCTTAGTTTTCTCTACCTTCATTCATAAAGCTGGCAAAAGCAGGTGGGTAATTTGTTCCGAGGAGGCACGAGAAGACTGCAAACTAAATGTAGGCATTAGGGAGACTTGCAAGAACTATCAAAGCTTTCCAATTTAAAAAAGATGGTTCTTACACTGTGTGGCCACTGGAACTCGGGGGACTCCTGGCAATGACACCGTGGGCTGCGTTGTGTTTGCTCTGCCCTTACTGTGCTTAAACAGACACTTAGCCCACTAATGCTCACCTGCCTCAGTCAACTCCATCTGATTACTCAACATGAAAATGAGCTGATAGGCACAGTTTTAATGGGAATAAAACACATGAATAATAGAGATAATCCTGCATTAAACAAACATTAATCAAAAGCGCATATTCCCCCAGTCACCTTCAGGAGATATTATGGTAGGATTAATGGAAGTCTTTATGGAAGATAAGGAAAAAGAAAACTGCTGAATTTTAATCTTTAAAATTTAATTCCACTAAAAGAAAACATTTCTTCTTTGACTCAACGTGTACTGCACACACGCACACACAGAGCTTAATATCTGAGCAGGATCAGACACCAGAAAAACAAAGGAGGAAGAAGAATCTGGTGTGAAAAATGCAGGCTCTAATCACTCCATGGTACAATAAATACACTGTAGGAAATAGGTCACACAACCAAATACAGGGAATCGAGAAGAGTCCAACACCACAGACAAATTTTAGGGCTTCCTGGGAGACCCTGGCAGTAAAGCCACAGTAAACCCAGCAAGCAGAGTAATTTCCTTCTCTGCCAGGCAGATGATTGTTGTAAAACATTGCCATTAAAACAAAACAAATAAATACTCAAAATTAATTTGCACAATTTTACTAAATAGTTAAGAGCTCAACAACTTTTCCTCTTCCCATGACGATTTAGTGTCCTACTTGGCTAACATTTAGTGCAGCAGCTTTTTTATTAAATAAAGCCAAAATTAAAGGTTTCTTTCTTGGGTATTCATCTCTACTAGAACAGTAATGCAAAGTTAGTTTTGCTGCCACCAGGACAAAACAAATCAATTAGATCAGAAGTGTCCTACTTTGGTTTTCTTTTCTGACTTATTAATGTTTCAGCAGGAAACATTCTTAACATGTTGCCTGAAGAAATGAAAATCTTTGAAAACTTTACAGTGAAAATGCCATCTACCTTGGAAATTCCAAGGGAGCCCCAACCTACTGAGCAGCTGGAATCTCAGTGGACCTACAGGGTATAATGTGCAGGTACGGGAAGCAAAATTAGAAGAATTTAATACAGAAGTGAAAGAAAGATAGGAGATATAGTTATACTGTTTGAGACTAACTTGAAAATTACAAACTTGGGCAAGAGAGAAATAGTAATGCAATTTCTCATTCTGTGTTTACAATTTTAACCAGCCTTTGTGCACCTCACATATCTTACCATATTTTACTATAGCTTTTTATTGACCTAACAGTCATAATACTGCTTTTTTTGTGCTATGCTTTCTCCATATTTATTTTCTGATCTTCAAGAAGGGATATAAATAGTGCTTTCTAAATCCAAAATATGACTTTCTTCCCCAGAATGAATTTATATCAAAACTTACTACAATTTCTTCCAGGGACAAGACATAATTTTGCTTTATTTTTGTCTACACTCTAACTTTCAAGGTCTTCCCATTGTGTACATGCCAGGAGGCTACTTAAGGTTTCTGGGGAACTCTGCAAGGGCTTCAGAAAGTCAGAGCCAACAGTTCCTTCATTTTGGATGGCACAGCCAACCAGAAACTGCGGCTTGGGAGGTTTCTATAGGCAGATGTAAAGCGACAAGCATAAAGGACGCTCCAAGGGAGGCCTTGCAGACAGAACGTGCCCCATCACCACATGGCCACGAGTCAGTTTGAGGATGGGGTGGTATCACACACCCAAGGAGAAAGGCACTAACACTTCTATTTCCTCCCTAATTTAAAATTTAAACCCTCATTTTAATTTCAAATGCTCCAAGAGTTAAAAGCGAACCTATAGGCTACAGGGTTTCATAGTCATAATTATGAACACAGAATTAAAAGCAAATGTATTTTATTAGAGAGCCATGTAACTTATTATCTATTCAAACTTTTTTAACGAGGGACTTATGCATCAGCTGATTGACTTTTTTATGCAGAATAAAATTAAGATATGTCCAATGTTAAAACCAAAAATATAACAATCATATACTTTTAAGTGATTTGGGAGGAAAGTGTACGGCTGCTTAGACCTAACCTTAGTGTCTTAAAGTCAAATAAATTAACACCCTCAGATCACAAAAGCAAGTATGGAAGACACACCTGGTCCAGAACTTCATCCAAAAGAAAACAAGGCGGGGAAAGACCCAAAAGCAAAACAGTCACTGCCTGAACTTTGCAGTCCCTTACCTTACAGCCACGGGCAGAAGCGGCAGCGCAGTCGGCAGCTCTGCTCTGTTTCCATTACGTGGATCTCGGAGCACAGGGAGCTGACCAGGCTGCTTTATGAATTCCTAATGGCAGGCAGTGCATGCACAGTCACTGCCAGAGCCGGGCTGGGCACACCAGCAGCTGTCTTACCCGAGGAAAGGCTCCTCACTCGGGGCACAAGGGTCAAAGGCAAAGACTCCAATTAGTTCTTTACTCACTTGGGCTGGTATAATCATATATTTTCAGCCTGTTACAATATAGACATTGCTTTAACTGAGACTCGCTAAGTAATATCAATTACCAAAAATCTTTGATTGATGATTCAAATTGCAGCAGAAGTCACTTACTCAGGAAGATTCGTGCATTTGAACAGACTATTTCCCCACGAGAACTGCAAAGCAATCTATTATGGGGTCAAAGTTTAAATTTTGCAACTGGAATTTTTATGCCTAAGCATATCTTTTCCTTGCTTTCATTCATCCTAATGCACCTATGCCACATAATCTTTTTTTTGGAAGCTTAAAGCTTTGCATTTCTATATAATCAAAATCCTGTTTGGTTTATGTCTGGCTGTGGTGTAGTAGGAATAGTAGGGCTTCAATTTCTAAATTAGTGTTTCCCATCAATGTTTTATTATTATAAATCAGTATTTTCCTATCTTCTGAATCACCTCTGCATCAGATGATTTAATTAAAAATAAGAACAATACAAAAAAAGCAGAATTAATAAATAGAGCTTGAATCATGACTTGACATTCACTAGACTAAATTAAATCCAGTGACAAAAACCAAAGGTATAAGGATAAGAAATTGCAGGTATGTATAAACAGAGCTTGGGAAAGGTGTTCCAATAACTGAGTCCAACTTACACTGCAAGACACTGTAAAATTCTAATTTTGTATTAGGGTGGCCACTTGCTCAAGAAATACCATGGCATTCTGATCTTATTTCAAAATGTCACACATTCTTATTCAGGTTCCCCTAATATCAGGAAATGTCACTCTCCCAGTGACTAGCACATCCACAAGGCTGCAGTTCTAACCTTTGCTTGTTGTTGATTCCACATTCACGTGTTTGTCCTCCCACACCATTCTTTATCCCACTTCCTCAGCACCTTCTGCCACTAAAAGCTGTTTTCAGCTCCTTCTACCAAGCAACTACAACTGACTCTGCCATTGTTGGTCAAAACAAGTGGCATTTATGCAAAGTGATGCTCAAACATTCTGTGATTTGTTGTGCTACTGGAGATTTTTTTTATTTTCTAGAAAGTACTCCCCAATCTCCTCTGCGTGTGCATGCGGCTCATTGTGAGGTAGCAGAGCATCTCAAGGCAGGAGAACAGCCATGAAGAGATGCAGTTGCTCAGGACTAAGTGGGCTCATCTAAATCAAAAGTCTTGCATTTCTAGAATACTTCAGGTATCACTGTATGTGTGGCTGGAACCAGTTGCTAAATACTTTATGCTAAATGTTCTAAATCACCTAAAAAAGTTTAAAAAGTTCTTTAAGGGACTTTTTTCCCTACTGCTGTGTAAATGTAAATAATATCAAAAACAGAACTAATGTTAGGCTACAGTTTTGAAAATCTTTGAGAAAAGTAATTATGGACCACCGTGTGGAACAATATAGAACTTTACACCAATATCTGCATTTTTATACTGACTTTTACTGTAATTTCTATCTTTATGATGGAGTGCAACTTTTCCTCAGCTAAACTCATGAAATCCCCAAAATGCAGTACTTGGCCTGGTTTGCTAAAGGAACAGAAGTTTAACACAGGCTCTGTTTGTCACATACCCACCCCTCATAACTTCTGAATTCACCAACTGGGTAACTTCAACAACGTTGGAGAGCAACAAAAAAGTTGCATAAGTATTAAGTTACTATAAAGCTATAAAATTGCCAGTTGCACAGAGAAGACCCAGTTAATGCTTCCACACTAAAGAAAAGCAGACCAAACTTGGCTGTTTGTGCTGTTCATCAGCACAAAGGCAGCTCTGATAAGGCACACTGTGGTTTTCCTCCTGTTTGATGGAATGTCTGTGGGATGGGGAGGGAGCCAGGAGGCTCCTGGGGGCAAAGGGCATAATCATTAAAGAACAGTTTGTTAAACTATCAGCTTCATTTTGGCATTCCTAGGAGTGAAACAGAAAGGTCTGTGTGGGATTTGAGACAGAGCACATTCTTCTGGATGTGATTGCAGAGAACAGTCCCATGAGCTGAGCTCGAGGATGAGTCACACATGGAACATTTGGGTAAGGAATGTGTCTATTCATTACAAATACAGGTATGGTTGCATCTGCAGCAAAAAGCATTTCTGGTACTTAAAATATTCTGCTTTAAGACCTACATTTTGAAGCATTAAACCCTTTCAGCAAAGGAGATTCTCTCACAGAGATCTCTCCTTCCTACAAAACCCAGCCTATCATAATAAACCCCCAGTGTCAATGTGTCTGTTTGAGTACTGAGGAACTGGGATATATTTCTTTTCGATTCTACTTAGAAAAGGTGATTATATAGATTTTATTTACTTATATTCGCTGGAGTAGGAGGTTATTTCACTGTCGTTGTGTAACCACTTGAATTCCAAGGGCCAGCTGCCTTCGGCAAGGCACGTGAGGACGAGTCGGTTTCCTTCCAAGTGGATCTGGGGCAGGCCTGGCTCTGTCTTGAAGTATGGTGCCACATCATCTGAAACACAGAGGGAAACTGGGGTTGGAGGCTGGTTGGGAAAATGGAGGATAAACCACTGACATTTAGCTCATTTATCATCAAAATGGCCATCACGAAACAAGCAGCAACACGATTCAGTTAAGGCTTGCACTGGTACTTCATAATTAAGCTTTAATTTAGAGGCAGAACCCCAAGATGTTGATAACCTCAGTCCTCGCCCACTCAGACAAGCTTTTGTCCGTGTTTACTGTTTATCCATAGGAGAATTCCAGCATTGTCTGCTGTGGCAGGCAGTGAACAGCCCTATTGGCCTTCCCCCCTCCTCTGTGAGGATTAAATCCACTCAAAGCTTTTTTTTTTTTATTTCTTGAATAGAAACCAGAAGAGTAATCTTGGATAGAAATGATTATCACAGCAGGAGAAGTCTCAGGGTAAATGAAAAATTTTGATAGGGAAAAGAATTTAGAAAAAACCACCTCACAAAATCACAAGTTTAATGTGTTTTGCAACATTCTTGCCAACCAAAATGTGTTAAATTATATTACCTGAAGCCACTAACAGATTTTGAATTAGGGTACTTCAATAATATGCAAGGGTCACGTGTAATCTTAAACTCTTGTGTATCACAGATACTAATATACTCCAAGCAGCAAAATTCTTGATGGGTAAATTGCCAAAACTCTGCTCAAACACAGATTTATTCTGAGCCCACACCTGCTGGAGATCCACCCCAGTCACCTGTGGAAGATGAAATTTTTCACACTTTATGTGCCAAATTCCTTCTTGTAACTATGCAGGAACTAAAGACTTAATCTTATAAGTGTACAAATACCTTCTGTAACCAAAATTAACAGAGAATAATTGAATGACCTGGCTTGGAAGAGATCTTAAAGATCATCCAGTTCCAACCCCTGCCATGGGCAGGGACACCTTCCACCTGGTTGTTCCATCCAAAGTGGCCTTAAACACTTCCAGGGACTTTATGTCTATATATAAAACTCACAAGCTAAAGTCAGAGATTTAATCTGAAATACGAATAATATTTAATAGGCAGATGATATTGAAATCTGCTTTTAAGAGTGCAGTGTGTGTACTTTATATATAAAACACAAAAAAACCCAAAATACACAAACGCTGTTCCAGTACAAGTAATGGTTCAGTCAAACTGCTAACCTTTCTTTTAAAATTTATTTTAGATAAGCCCAGGCATTTTTATACTTGCTATTTAAAGACTTGCAGATATTTTTTTCCAGTTTATAGGGAAGTGACCTCATGTACTATTCAAGGCTGGCTGCAACTCTTGAATGCACAGGTCACAGAGTGCAATCTTTACGAGGTGACGGCCACAAGACACGAGGCGCAGGGACTGGGGAAGAAGAGTCCAGGGTGGTGGTGGCTTTGCAGGGGCTCTGGTGGCTTTGCAGCCCAGCCTGGTGACGTCACCCTCTCTGAGCCCTTATCTTTCACTTTGCCTCTTATCAGGGAATTTTTATGGCTTGGCAGCACACATGGAAGCAGAGGCTGAGGCCCAGGGCAGCAGCTGGGCTCCAGCTGGGCATGGCCAGGGAGCCCCAGGCCCACTGTCGCCAAAATATCTCCTGCAATCGGCCATAAATCAAACAGCAGCTCCGCAAACATTTGGTGATTTGTATTGACAAATTATCTCCTAAGTTTTTGGAATTTAACTTCAGAAAATTAGTCATTTATGCAGGGGAAAAAGCACATAATCCTAAAGCAATACTTACAAACTATCATGCAAAATCTGTTCCAGCAAACCGAATCAAAAACTGCATTTTGAGGTAAGGCCCTTTTCTGATTTGTAACATTTTAAATCACCTGTTTTTCAAACAAACTGATATATGACGGGGCAGATCAGCAATATCTTCTTTCAACTGGCTATTCAGGAAGATATGACAATTCAACATATGAGAAAATCGGAACAGTTCCAAACTAGCAGATATTCCCAAGCAAGCCAAGGATAGATTTTACACTTCCTCACTCTATTACATGACTGAGAATATATAAAGCTTCTTTTTTTTTGGTTTTGTTTTGTTTTAATGACTGCAATTACTGTGAAGTCATCTTATCTCAATTTTCATTTTCTCCTAACTAGTAAAATCAACCAATATTTTAAACGTTATAAAGAAAAATGCAAGTTGGAGCCAGAGGATGTTCATGGGAAATGCAGTTATTTTACCCAGAGCAAAGAGAAAATTCCTGTAAAGATATTTCTAAAAAAGTGAGAAAATGTGAAATCCTGTCAAAGGCTTCACATATATTTTGGGGAGTTGCAGGACAGACATTGTACCCTTGCGAGATGAAAGGTGCCAGGCTTGCTGTGGGGCTGGGAAGGCAGCAGCTGGGAGCAGTACTGGTGTTCAGGGCAAGGTTTTGGAACAGGGCCCAGCTGGGGAATTGGAATTATTAGTGCAGAGTCCCCCAAAAATCCCCCCAAACCAGCATTTACCTGCTGGTGTACAGTGGATCAGGATGAGCTTCTTCAACTCTTCGCTACTGAAGGAAGTTGAGTCACTGAGATTACAGAGAACTGTGTCTGCACTATAAACCTCTACCTGAGTCACTTGTTCACCCTGGTTTTCAATGATTTACAGGCTCAGCACCATAACCTCCTTCATTACATCACTCTGAATTATCCACTTACTCCTTCTAACTTACATCTTTCCAAGAAAAACTGATCTATTGGAAAGACAAAGGCAGCTGCCCACAGGTCTGTCACTGAGCCCTGCACTTCCCACTCAAATCTTCCAAACCCAGTGATGCTGCAGCCCACTCAGAGCCACCTCCTATTTAAAGCATCACAAGCAAGCTGGTATTACATGAAAATCATTCTCAATACTCAATCCAGTTCTGTTAGAAGCTAAAGTTTAATAGACCTATGGGACTATTTTTACAAAGAGTATAGAATGCTTTATAAATTACCCTGACTCTCTGGAAGATTTACTTAAACCCTTGAAGTAATTTTATCTTCTAATCTTTTATTCCCAACTTTCTCATCAATCACATACCATCAGTTTATCAAATTCAATTATGTAATCAGAGCTCACTAAATATTCACTGAAAGCCGAAATGAAAATAAAACAGGGAGCAAAGATCCCACGCAGAGAGGCAGCAGTGAGGCTTTGATGACTTTGGCATTTCTGCAGCACGAGTGCTGCTCACCCCATCAAACCACAGCTGCACCTTGAGCTCTACTGACATCCTGAAGCTGTAATGGAAAGCAAAATGTTCAACTGGACCTGCAAGGACAAGTTTGGTTGTTAAAGAGCATCCCAGGGAAACAGGAAAATTGGCAGGAAGAATGAAAGCCATTTCAGCAAGGAAAGTGCAGGAGAGAAAGAAGCGGCTGAGACATGGAAGATACAAGGGGTCAGTTCATGGGTATGAGATCTTTGCACTTAGTAATTAACTACAGCAAGGGCTCACCACAGGGCCAACCAAGGGTTTAAAAGCCAGGAAAGCATCTCTGGTTTTACTCTCTTGAAGGGTGGAGTAAAAGAGTAATAAAAAGCCTGAGTACTAGAAACAAAAATAATAAAATATTGCAATGAATATTCCTAGTTAGGACACTTTTCTGCCATAAAAAAAAAAGAAAAAAGCGAGCATTGGTGCTATCTATACACAGTTGCTTTTGCTCAATGTGTTAATACTTTCAGCCTCTTCTGGCTCTTCAGCAACACTGATTTAAAAATAAAAGTAATAGTAATTAAAAAATTCTCTGAGTTGCAAGAAGGAGCGAAGGGATGAGGTGCCAATCTGCTGGCACTTGTACATCCACAGCTCCAATTAATTTTTATTAAGTCTGCTTACCAAACCCTCCAACGCCTTGACCTGTGTCCTTAAAGGGATGGTGCAGTTTATTTTTATGTAAATCTCAAGGAAAAATAGGATTGAATATTGCCAAAACGATCTGGCAATTTGCTCCACAGCAGCTTTTGTGTATCACTGAACTGCAAGAGTTTCATTATACCGGTCCAGTAGTTTCTTCAGTACATGCAAAGCTTAGATGGATTTTTATCTCAAAATACAGTTTCAATACTGAATTCAACACGTTTGCTTGGATTAACGCTGCCAGTTAGATACAAAATGGTGCTGGGTGCAGTTGTCATGTGCTTTGGGCTTGCCCTCAGCCCTGGCAGACGGGATGCACCGCAGGGACGCTGAGAGCTCCCTCAGCCCCCATCCTCCCCGAAAACCACGTTCAGGCCCGGACTTACAAACAGGACCTGTGAGAGGAACTGCTGTCTGACTGTACAGCTTTGTACTGCCTAGAATGACGACAAACATCCCGGGAGAAGACACTCCGTAGATTAGCAAGGGAACGCAACGAGGGCGGTGTGAGCGACCGTGAGTTCAGCAACTGAGGGGGCGCCGCCGACGGAACGAGCTTTTATAGGGTCCCCAGGGAAGGTTCTGGAACATGAACGTGATTGGACGGAACAGGGGGCGGAGAGTGTAACTAGGCAACCAAGCAACCAATCAGGGGGGAACTTGCCAAAGGCGGGAAAAGGAACCAATAGGGAAACAGAGTTCAGGGTAAAGGCGGTAAACTGTGACGGGGAAGAAGACAACATGGAGGGGAATAGGGGATAAAACAACAAGGGATCCGCCATGTTGGGGATCAGCCTCAGGGCTAACATAGGGAAATAACCACGGGGAAAACCATAACCAGGGGAGGCTCTGCTTTCTACGAACCATCGTATACTTGCGAGTTGATCCCTTTACGAGCAATTATATGCGGAATAAAAAATGTCTGTAAGCAATTAAGGTTCAGTCCTTTCTTCAAGCCTCTGCCATGAATGTCCAAAACTCCACTCTCTGCTCAGTTCTCAGCATCTCCACCCTCATAAGTCCACTTTTGGAAGTTTCTTTTCCACACCTCGTAGCTCTCGCATTCTCCCACAACTGAGGAGAGCACCCTTTCAGGGACCTCAAACGCCCTCTAATAAACAAATTACCAAGGCTTGGCTAATGATTCTCAGCCCTTTAAGAGCCCACATTTGTAAAATACATAAAGCAAAGTCAGATTAAACTGCTCTTTCAGTTACTACAAAGTCTTACAAGATCTTGAAAGCAGTCGCACGCTCCTATCCCTCAGGAATTAATGTGTTTTAATTAAAGACACAATTTGATCTCGAGAACCTCTAATGGAGAACAGCAAAGTCACTGTACTCCAGAGGAGAACCACATCACCTTCGTCACTGAAACCCACTGCAACTACCCTCTCAAAAGCTCCGCATTTTTCTCTCCAGAAATGTTGGATACCAAGAGTTACAGGGCAAATCAGGAGTTCACACCCTGAGAAGATCAGTTCCATGCTCAGAGCAAGAACACACAGTGAGTGCTGAGAACAGGTCGAGAGACCCCCACCGCCACTGCTATTCATCCTTGTCACGTATCTCTACTTTTAAGTCATTTTTAGGTGACCAGCACCGAATATTAACAGGAGATCAACCTGCACATAAACCAGCAACTCCGAGCAAATACGGGTCACTCACTAACAAATCCCATGTGAGCAGCTGCCTCTCCCTCGCTCAGTTCACCCAACAGATGCAAAATCGAAAACACCCTTCTGACTGAGACACATTTTCCAAACCCAAACAAAACCACGACTGCTTTATTAATTAACGCACCCCTACTGATTTTAGCTTATTAATCTCTAGTCAAAGCATGCTGCACGTCACTCTTTCTACATATGCATGGCTACAGCTACAACCAACTGACACAGGAAAATAAAGAAGAGAATTGTCTCCTGGGAATTTTCCAGGAAAACGAGGCAGAGGCTGAACAACGAGCCCAGAAGAAGATCAGCAACACAGAAATGCTTCTGCTCTCAGTGTTTGCCAGGAAAAGAGATGTGAGCCACCTTCAGGTGGGTCAATGACTGCCACGAAAAGAGCATTTCCAAAGATCCTTCAAGGGGATTGAACGTGCCATACAGAAGTATGGGTAAATTAAAAAGGCAGCCAGAGTCAGGAAACCCAAACTAAAGACAGGCAGAATCTTTTCAGTAATCCAAAGAAATCATGGACAGCAAAACCCCATCAAGGCCAGGTTAAAGTTCAGCTGGGACATTCACAAGCACACGCAGTACAGGGTGATGATGAGCTGCTCTGTACTGACAGCCAAAACCTGCAACTTTCTGGGGAATTGGGAGCTTTTTCTTCTTATTCCTGACTTGGATATGGCAAACATTTTTCTCTATTTCCTTTTCAAAAGGATCTTCTCATCTTGCTATCTCAGTTTTTTAATCTTACTGTCTCAGTTTCTCATATACACGCACACATGTGCCAGCTCTGGATGCAAGTTGTATCCTCTTGTGGAAATGAACTTCAATAGCTTATATGGCATATGAATTTGGAATTATTACATAGTAAATCTTGGGAAATGGACCAGAAAGTCAGATTGAACTCAGATATATTCGAATCGGTCTTCATTTGAATTCAAACCTTCTAAAATGCATTGGTGAGATGCTGTGAAAGTTAGTATATGATCTATTCATAAACTGTCAACAATGTCAAACATACATTAGAGCATTCAGTCTCTTGAACTGTATTGATTTGCAGGAAGTCTATTTTCCCCAAAATATTGCATCTTTGAGATTCAAATTTTCGTGGTTGGAAGTGTGACATAAATCACCAAGTACAACAATTAAATTTAAATTGCGTTTTACCACCTCATTCTACAGCTTGATTGGAAAGGACAGATGCGTCATGGTGAATATTTCATTAAAATATCAGGTTATTTTTCAAGTATACTGCTGCAGCTACGAATTTTCACACAATGGTATAAAGCATTCCCTTAAAATGGATTTCCTGAACTTTTATCAAAGACAGTATCTGATTTTATATTGGAAGAGCACTGAAGCAACTGTATTTAAATCAGTCTTTCTTCCTCAATTTCATACGTCAAGCAAATGAGCCCACACTACCCATTTTTGTCCTCCTATAGATAAAAAAGATAAGCTACTTTTTGGATACCTCTATTACAATCCCTGAATGCAAATACAGTATCAGCTGAGGGTGATGGATAGTGCTTTTAAAGGTTTAATTGGGAATGGAATTAAACTGTTTTAGGACTCAGCAAGTCCTGTGAGGAAGCCTACGTATTTCTCAAATAAGTGACATTTATTTCTTTTAAATGCACAGTCACAGGGAGACAAGATTTCAATGGGCAACTTGATTTTTTTTTTGCCTTGAACAGGTCACAGAACTAATTGGCAAGTTGGTTATTGGGTAATTGCCAATCATATATTCGATTTGGATGGAAGAAATATTGAACTAAAGATTGCAAACCTGTTGCACTCTATCCCAAGAGGCAAACTAAACATTTTGTAATGTATAGTTATGATTAGCTTTCAACAATTCAATAGAATAGGAGTCCCAAGCGGCAAGAATGAGAGTTTCACACTGATAGTTAAGCAGATTTAATTAAAAATTCCTTTTTTTTCTCTATTGAAGCATCACTTCTCTATTTCAGAATGACCTAAATGGCACTGCAGATTCCAGTTGCCTTCTGTGCTCCTCATTTCTTGATGCAAACAGATCAAATGTTTTTCCCAAATCTTGGCTAACACATAGAATTGCTTAAAAGAACAAACAACCCAATTCATTCCCTTAGAAACTTCTACAATTCTAAGATAAGTGACTTGCTACAGGAAAACCTGCTTTAATATTTCCAACCTTTCTTCCCCTTTTTAAGGCCCAAACATTTCCTGTTATCTCTCTTACCCTTCTTCCACTTCCCCTCACAAACAGCTTTAGATGAACTACAAAAATACACTTGCATGCTATGCTGAGACAACAGAAAAAAGCCAGAGCAGCTTTTCTTCTGACAACAAAAGAAAATCTTACTATCACCAGCTGCTTAAAAGTCCTTAAACATAACTATTCTTGGCGTTCATAAAATCTACTCCCCACCATCCTGCCTTTCATTCACTGCAGGATCACTTCGTGAAGAACTCCCTGTTAAGAAAAGATTTCCCAGGTTTTATTAGAAACACTCAAAACTGAAAGGAGGAGGGTCCACAGACCCACAGAAGAGTTTTTATAGCACCTGGATTCTGAGCGAAAAAAACCAGACAGTGGTTGGCAACATCACTCCATTAAAATTCAACATAAAACTCCCTCAGTTATCCCCAAATACACTGAGAAAGATTTTCCCACGTGCAATTGTACCATTCTTTTCTTAAAATTGATTTCTTTAGCAGACCAGCCAAGGAGAAAAAAAAAATAATGAGCTGATATCATTTTAAGGGAGCCTCAAGCAGCTCCTGATGTATTAACCGAAAGTCCCACTAAGGTTTCCTTTCCCCATTTAATTTCTACCCCTCGTGTTTTAGTCTCACTTTCTGACCTCCTGTAATAATTCAGTTCAGTCAGGGCAAAAAAAAAAAAAAATTGTTTTGTTTTCTACCAGAAAGCAATCACCATTTGTAGTTCTTTAAATTCCTGGAATGTTGTAGAATCACAGGGTGGTTTGGATTGGAAGGAACCTTAAAGACCACCCAGTCCCACCCCCTGCCATGGGCAGGGACACCTCCCACTAGCCCAGGTCGCTCCAACCTGGCCTTGGGCACTTCCAGGGCTGGGGCAGCCACAGCTCCTCCGAGCACCCTGTGCCAGTGACCACCCTGCCAGGGAAGGATTCCTTCCCAAGATCCCATCTAAATGTACTTTTCTTCAGTTTAAAGCCACCAACTGCTGCAAGATTAGAAACCAAGAAGCCAGAGATGACGTTTAAGTTGTGTTTAGTGTAGCTGAGCCACAAAAGGAGCTGCTGAATTTTGGTTTTAAATATTCATGAGGATATCTTCAAGTTACAAGCGCACTGAGAGAAAAAGGCACGTACGAAGCGGGCGAATGAAAGAGAACCCATTAACCATCAAAACCAACCCAAACCCTCCAAAGGAACCTCCAACCTCTCTGGGCTGAATTTGCTATCAAAGCCCAAGCTCTGTGCTTTTTATTTCTCCTCATATCTGTGATGTTTACAGAGACTCACGGAGTTCTCAAGGAAATAAGTTGGGAGTGTTTAGAGCTCAGCCCGCAGCAGGTGGAAGGCAAAGCTGCCTCACCCAAAGAGAATCCAAAGACAGCAGGATTTCCTTCATCATTTTAACACAAAGGAAGCTATTGTTGCTGCTCCATAATCTCCAATCTGCAACTCCTGCGGGGCAGTCTGGCCACAGGGATATCCATCCAGCAATTCACACACACATCCACCAAACCTTCCCACTGACACCGGGATGGAGGCAGGAGGAAACCCTACAGAACACTTAACAGGACATGAAGGATAAAAACATAAATGTGCCTTCCACAAGTTCATCCCCGGTCTCAGAGCCCTTCTCAGTTGGTTACTTTATAGAAGATAAATGAAATCCAAAAGGTGAACAGCTGAGGAGTGTCTGGAAGGACCAGAACAGAAACAGGAGTGAGGCACGAGGGGAAAAAAAAGCCCAGCAGAAGCACTGCCAGGTTTGGAAGCCACCTCAGGCCACCTATTTATTATTTCAAAGAGAGAATTATTTCTAAACAGCCAAGCAGCTCTGAATATCCAGAGGAGATATAAACACATCCCTTTTGATGAAGGAGCCTGGAGGGGAAATGATTCAGGCACAAACCTTTGTCAAAAGCAACGCCCACCCCTCACTGCTATTGTTACTCTGTTTAAATGGAACTTGTAGTTCTCGTTTTGTTTTTGCTCTTTAAACTTGAAAAATGTAAATAGGTTTATAAATTGGACAAGGCCTGCCTCCAGAAAGCCAGCTCAAAGGAGCTCAGTGGGGCTGCTGAACCGGAGGGCGGTGAGCGCGGGCTGAGCAGAGCCAGCACTGGTCACGTCCCTGTGATGCTGGACCGGGACAGGAGCAAAGCACAGACCAAAGCTCAGAGAACTCAGATCAAATATTCCCATCACCTTCTGCAAACTCTGGACCAGGCTTGCGTCAGAAAGAGGAGCACAAAGTGATCCCTGCACAGCTCCCAGAGTACCTCACTGAGGGAATTGTGAGGATGCTCCCAAAGACTCGGATCAAAGGCTCTTTGGAAACCTCTCCCAAATTGGCTCCCTTCATTTTCCCAAATATCATCATTTACTTCTGCATCTGTTACACGAAACCCTTTCAGAACTATCCAAGTGGAATTCTTTCCCCTCTTCAAGGATAATACACAGATCTAGAGACTGTAGAATTATTTTCAATAGAACTGATGAAACATGTAATTTCTTCTTGTCGAAATTGGGAGAAACATATCACTGTTGTAGAAAACATAACTGAGCTTGACATATCTGAAGGGGGAAAAAAGGAGTTAGTTGATTAATCTGGAAATTTTATTTAATTTTCTTTGGGTTATAAATAAGCAGCAACTTAATACTGTTTTCAACTTTTGACAGTTCTAATGTTAATTACATGTACTGGATTTTATAAATCAATACTTCTTACATAAAGTGTTATTTAACTTGTCAAGTGTAGCAATAGATCAATGCATTTACTGTTCCTGCTAACATTGATGGATGACATACATCAAAAGCATATGTAAAGGCAAAATAAAAGATTTATTTCTAAGTCAGACGGGGTTAAACCCCAGTTAGGCAGACAGGGAACTTAACCGGTGCTTGGAAAATAATGTCCTAACTTTATTAAGGTGTGAGAGGTTTTCTTCTTGTTTGGTTCTTTTGAGGTTTGGGGGGGTTTATGAGTTTGGGGTTTTTTCACTTTTAATGCCAAGGCCAGAGACAATCCACATCAGACTGCTTCATGTACAGAATATTATATTAAATCTGTATCCTACAGGAGCAATGAATTGCACCTCCCAAACCTCAAATACATTTTACTAAAGCACCAAATCCCTCTGTTCAGCACACAGGACCTCCACCCTATCACCACTGAGAGGTGATAAAATAAAACAAAGCATGGTTGGTAACTACTTTGATAAGGACTTGACTCCCTGCAAACAGGCTCCAGTCAGTGTGCTTTACATTTTTAAGGATGCACAAGTAAAATTATGATGATATAACATCTTCAGAGATGGCATTCACTGCATTATGAGCTGTAATAAAAGAAACACTCAGTTAAAAACCATTTTAAGAGCCGGTCCTAATGCACCTGAACATCTTGAAGAGATATACAGCTCACAGTGTAACTAGTAGTCATTATTCATTTGTGCCATTTGTAAAAAAGACATTAAGTATGTTAAAATTATGAAATCCCAGAGAACTGAGAGCTACTACTCTGTGTGTAACTACAGCAAATCAATAAAATATTGGTTAAAGCCCATTATCAGAAGCATGTATATATACAGAATGTATAATCATGTACTGAAATAAAAGGGAAAAGTGTTTTCCTTCTATTTTTGATAGATTTCTCAGGACACAAGTAATAATTACACAATATATCATTTCCAATTCACAGAATGGCAAAAGAGTCCTTTTGCATTGAAAACTGTCATCAGGATGGGGTTTTTTTCCACATTCAAAAAGGTAATGAATGTAAATTTGAAGTGTTATCCTTTGGAAGTAATTTGTGTAATCATTACATTTTAGTGCAAGTCTTCTGACTAGAAAATAGAAAGACATTTCTGTGTCATCACCACAACATTCTATTACGGACAAGAAGACACTGCTCCTCTGGACAACACTCCTGAGAGGTAACAGGCAATGCCAACAATCAGAGTATCAGCATGTTTAAGAAATAATTAACAAAGTCATCCTCAAAACTTGGAAAAAGGTGGAATTCTATTTAACCAAAATGTTTAAAGCAAAAAAGAAAGAGCCCACTCTAGTCTACTAAGGCATGTCCTGCAGGACAGTCTTAACATTTTTAGTGAGGTTGATAATTAATGCCAAAAAAAAAGCCACAAGATTTGTCTTCAGAGTTTGAGTGTTTTGCCTAACCAGGAAAAAGTGCCCTCAACAAAAGTACATCTTCTAAATTGTTAAAGGAGAAGGTGGATCAATGGCTTTAGGTAAAACCTGTGGTAGAAATTTGTGTAAACCCTTGGTCACCTTAGTGATGAGAAAATATTATCCAAGGGAAAGGTGGGAATTGTGACCTCTGTGTCCTGCTTTAAACTGTGAGTCAGGAGACAGGGAAAGCGTGTGAGCCACTGGCTGGGATGTAACACAGAACTCTGAGAAACACAACCCAAAGCTCTGTCCCATCACTGGGGCACAACCACGGGCTGTCTGGGAGGAAAACCCCCAGTGCCGCCTTTCTTACGCTGCATCATGATCCTGCTCTCGTGCTGTCCGAGCCAGAAGCACCTGATGGTTTCTGCTGCAGCCGAATCAAATAACAAATGAATACAGACACCCTGCCGAACCCTGCTTGGCAGCACCGAACAAAGGGAGAGCAAAGCTCTGCTCCTCGCTCTGAGCCCACACACCCTGACAATGATGAAGATGGGTATTCTCCAGGAACGTGGGATCAGCCAGGACCTCGAGTGATGAGCACTCCTGTGCCCTCTGAGAGACGAGCCCTGGGCGGGTTTACAAGTCCTGTAAAATTGCTCACAGGGGGAACAATCTGGCAGCTTCATTCTCAACAGGATCTCACCAGTCCCTCCAGTCATCTGTTCCTGCTCCATACATTCACATACATCATCATCAAGCTGACAGTAGAGAAACTGGACCAGATGGATGGATAACCCCAACAGTGCTGTTTGTGAAATCCAAAAGCTATTAATCAGAATAATTTCCTTTATTAAAGTCTGTGGGAGAAGGGGACACGGAGAGATGACATATTACCTGTATTTACCAGGAGTGCATCACAGGACAACACAGACTGAGCTGGTTTTCCACCAGAGAAAAACGGTGACATCAGAAATGTTCCTCCTAAATAAAAGGAGATTATTGCAGGACAAAGAAAGCAGGAAAGGGCATCCTAAATGCTTTCTTTGAGTAGATAAGGCATGTTATTTTCCCCAGAGGAAATAATTACATTCTCTGAAAGGACTGGCAACTTCAAGTTATTTTTAAACAAAGGGCAATTCTTTGTGCAACACCAGCACCAACTTCTTTAGAGAAGGAAGAGGTGAGACTGGATCAACAAAGTCAACTCCACCTTCCACAGGCACGTCAGGCCAACCCAGCTAGAAAACAACCTGGGCTGTTTGAGGTTTAAGCCTCACAAATAACACTTCCTGCTCTCCCTCTTCTGACTCACTCTAAATCCTCACATATTTAGGTATAGGGCCAAAAAACATTGAGGTATACTTCCTGCTCTTCTAAACCAAAGGTTTAAAAGCAAACCATTCATCTGCAGCACATGCCAAAAAAAAAGTTGTAAAAATGGCAATCTCCTCTGGAACTACCAGGAATACAGTTTCTTATATAACAAAGGATTTCCAAAAGAAAGGAGAGCCTGTAGCTGTTTGCCTACCAGACAAAAGATTTCCACGGATTTATTAATTTTGGGGGAGGTCACCGAAGCAGAACACAGTTGTACTTTTAATGATACCGTGATAACTTGCTGCAAACAAAGCTAGTTTTGCAGTTCTGTTGTGGGGTACAAAACACCTGCCCTGGCCCAGAGGAGCTGAAGCGATCCCAGCAGTGAGGTCACAGGGCAGCCCCCCGGGCACTTCCACTGCTTCAAGTCCCAGCATGGTGGGGATCGAGAAAAACAAGGAACAAGCCCAGGTAATGTACCCGTTGGACGGGCCTGGGAGCAACCTGCTCTGGTGGAAGGTGGATGAGCTTTAAGGTCCTTCCAACCCAAACCGTTCTGGGATTTTACGATTCTATGAATTGCAAAACAAACAAACGAATCAGAGAGCAGTTTGGCCCAAATATCGTTGAACTTTCTGTGGCATATTCCAATTACTTACAGTTATTATTTTAAGGGGCTATCACACAAATCCTCCTATTCACAGGTTGTTCACAAGCAGAGTTTCCACTGATGTAGTTTATGAAAATATCTTGCACCAGCATGGATTTCAAAAGGCCTCTTGTTGGAGGAGAACCTCTGAAATCACCCTCAACCAGAACCCCTGTCTGCCTTAAGAGTAAACAGCCTCAAAGGTTGGTGCATTATTGCTGCCTCATTAAGAAGCAAATTAGTTGTTTTGTCTTTGTTTAGCAATACTCCACAGGTACTTATTTTGACGTGGTTCTAATGTGCAAACACATTAAATTAATGTATTCCATGGTTACAGGAAACATTTATTGGGCAAAGGCCAATCCAGCAGCCTTACAGCAAAAAAGATGATTTCTATATCAAAGAATCATACGTTAAATTACATAAGGCACTTCCCTACACGTGCTTTTTGCCAACCCATTGTATCTGGCAAAAGCTGATGACTTTTCTCCTTCTACTTCCTATTTACAATGTACCTCGAATACAATTTATTACAAAAATAAATAAAGCTAATAAACCCAGTACACATGACAAAAAAGCCTGACCAGAGCTGACCTTCTCCTCTGTGTATACAACCAAACCATTAGAATGGTGTGTGCAAAGTTCAAGAACAACCTCTGTTGGTTCTCTTCACTATTTATAGAAAGCCAGTTCTATTAATAAACAGTCAGCCTAAATTAGCATTAATATTTATTTAGTTTAGAGTTTTGGCCTTTGGTGTATATCAGCTTAGAAGTAAACAGAAAAAGTACAATAACGGCAAACAAAACAATGAAGCAGTAAAAATAACACAATGATGGATTAAAATATATTGTTCTAGTTGGGAGTCAATAGGGCAAGTGCTTTATAAAAATTATGTTTTCCTTTGACAAAAATCAGTACAATACTTGCTGGTACAAGCAATAAAAAAACCCTCCCATCAAACACTTCCGACTTGGCTTTCTATTTTAATGGCTGCGGGCAAAATTCAGAATACATTTGTCAAGTTGATATTATCAACACAACAGGGGTATGCCTGACTTGTTCTGCATTTGTTCTCAAAGTTCACTTGAGAGGCCATCAGCCAAGAAAGAACCACCCAGGAAACCAAAATCATTCCTACCAGGCAGAGACAGAATCCTATCTTCAAATATTTAAGGGGAGTTTCAGTAAATATTATCACATATTACTCTGCAAGGCATCAATCACATCCAGTTTAACATTACAGACCAACCAATCTGAAAATTAAAGGTGATTCGCACTCTCTCTTTGCTCAGTTTAATGAGACATCCGAGTCTGATCCGTGACAACTACTGCCAACATCTTTAGCTTTTTTCCTGACATCTGAAATTGATTTCAAAGACAGACACTGAGAAGGCAAGAATACTACAGAAAGGGACGTAAGAAAAGCATTGTAAAAGAAAATCAAATGTAGAGCCTTAGCTTTTTTTTCCCCCCTTTGGTGCTTGAAAATCATCTGCATCATTAAGCAACTGAATTTCCATTATAAATTCCTAAATGTATCTGAACCTCATTCTTGTGCCTTTGAAATTAATACCAGCCAAGTATATTAAAAACAATTCTTTGCTTTGATACATTGTTCATGTTCTATTTTAGTTTGCTTTGATAATACCTGGGCAAGGTTTTTTCCGTATATTGAAAACCTGTTCTTTTACAAAAATACATGCCTTGACACTTGTATTTTTTTCTGTTTTAATTTCCTAGATTTCTTCTTTCCCACACCAAAATTCACAGAGAGGACAAACATATCAGAGATCAACCCCCCCCCAAACTGTTTGGATTGCATCATTCTATGATTTGCCCATAGATGGAATGAATGAATGGTTAGATGACCTAAGAGATTAAACCAACATTTATTAAATTATTTAAATATCAAACCCAAGCCCAAATCCTTATTAAACATACCTTGGCTGCGAATGCACTGACCCCTGTGCATTGAGGCTCTCCATTAAGAACCTCTAATGAAGACTATTGTAACAGGAATTACTGTGTCATTCCATGGATTTCAAGGATAATGCTGACTGGGTTTGGGCTGCTTATTTTTAATGAGGGCACAATGAGGGCAAGAAGCTTCACTTTGGCACCAACAAATGCCTGTAAGAGAGGCATCTCAACAGCTGTCCTGGACAGATGGTTGCTTTTACTTACCAAGCTTTGAGCTGAAGAAAGATTAAATCTATGGATGGGGGACCTTTACCTTGCAGCTCTCCCCGCACAGTTGGCAGAGGAAAAATAGCTAAAATAAACAAGACATTTATTATAATCTATCTTATGCACACGGTATTTCTTAAATGTACAGAACACCGTGTTTGTGTGATTTCAGCAGCTTGTGGTTCCCACTGAGTGTCCTGGAATTCTTCCGGGGAAAAAAAAGAAATTCCACCTTTCCTGTGTTCCCGTTGGAACGTCCAGCAGTGGAAAAATCAGAAAACCCAAACAAATACAAATTACAGAGAGGAAAAGAATCTGAGTCAAAGTCAGAAGCAAGCAGTGCAAAAGCAGATTGCCAAGCACTGCATGACTAATGGTACCTGCCCGTGTTCCAAGGTAATTAATCCTATTTGTCACTGCGAGTAGAGTCTTGAAAGAGTCATTCCTGGAGAAAATGATGTTTTCTTTAAAACAAGGCAAAAGTGTGAAGGATTTGATTTGCTGTGTTGGCATAACCTTAGCGAGCTGCAATAAACACTACTCGGTGAAAATGTGTTTCTATCAAGTTCACAAAACTCAAACTACTGCTCTGAGCTGAGGTTTCCTTTATGGCAGCCAGTTTCCATACTGACTTCTTAAAGATCTTGGTGAATTCCTTGGTTTACTGCAAATTGCTGCCTGAGAGCAACTAGTCACATGTCCCAGAGCATCCACATCAGTAACAGAGGTTTTACTGAGCCTTAAAATTGGATATCAATATATGAGATAAAGAAACCGCAAAATCCACGGCAGCCATCCCACAACTCCCAGCCTTCTACTTTTAAGGAGCCCTTCTAGTGCTCACTGAGGTTCTGAAGAAATGTTAATTAATTCTATTCTGACATCTATATAACTATTTGGAAGTCAAAAGGGAAAGAATCTGCAAACTTTTTACCTTAGAAGTTATTTTAAATTGTACAAGAGAATTTAGGAGCTCTAAATTCTCCCAGGAGACCCAAAAGTCCCTGGTGATGGGAACCACTGCAATGTAGCTTTTGGCTCAAGGGCTCGATGTATGGGCAGAACTGCTCTCTAACCCTAAAACAAGAGAGACTCATGAGCAATTTCTCTTAATTTATGAACACATTTCACATGATTCTAAATGAATTGCTTTTGTGGCAGCTACTGCAGGAGGCCACACACGAGCTCTTGCTTTTATAAAAGCCACTCGGAGGACTCAGTTTGTGGCATCAGCCTATTGACAAATGACTTTTGAAAACATGACAAGTTCTGGTTACGTCTCCGTGTGTATCCTGCAGGATACAAAGCCCCACGGATCACATTTCTCCTCGCCTCCATCCCTCAGGGGAACACGACTCATTTCACGATGGTCTGATTGTGGATCTCGCTGCCAAGTGCCCGTGCTGATATAATTTGAAAACCCGAATCAGGAAACGGCTCCAGAGTCCGTTCTCCCCTCATTGTTCAGTGAAGGAATCCCGCCTCGGTGCTCCCACGTTCCCCTTCTGATCTGCTTAGCTCAAACACGCTTTTTGTAATGCCCCTGTGCCTTCAGACACCAGCTACCCCCCCAGGATGGATCAGACTGGCGACGTGCCCATCAGCCCCCCGAGACGGGCTGTCCCCTCTGCCTCTCAGTGCTCACTGACACCTTGGAAAGGGACCCCAGAGACACGAAGGGGCCACACACGGAGACCTGAACGCCAACACCCACAGCAGCCGCGCAAAGGAAAAGGGCAATCTCCTCTTCTGTTCTCGAGGTGTCATCAGGGCTGAGAGTATAAAGTATTTATATCACACGCTGCTAATAAACAGAGCTGGATCCTTAATGAAAATAAGCTTCGTGAGTTCAAAATAAATCTTTGTACGCTATTTTAAGCTGCCGTACTCCGTCTAAATTGATGCAGTTTTTCATTTTTAATGGCAGTAGGGGTTCTGCCATGTATTTCTCCATGCAAAAAGACTTGGAACTATTAATTCTCATTCAAGCTTTCAGAAAAAAAAAAAACAACATTTACCCTTAAGCACTGATCAACATAAAACATTTCAGCACAAAATTCAAGCAATTAAGAAAAAGTTTTCTACAGCCAGATATGCCCTATAAAAAGTAAACATACATTGGCAAAATAAATCATAGAAGCTACACCATCATAATAACACAGGTTTATGTAACAAGATACACATTTAATGCTTTCATTCTTCTTAGCACTTGCCCTCTGCTCATTACCCAAACACTGAAAATAACATTTTTTACTCTCATTTCTTTCACAGGAACCTTCGCTGGTGTAAACAAACTATTGAAGAGAAAATACAGTAAAAGTTTATCAGTTCATCCTTCTCTCTATTGCTACAATAATTAGAAGCTATATCAATATGTATCTTTATCTCAGCACACACATTAAGAATCCATTTATTATCAAGAGTTGAGATTCAAAGAGAAATAAACCTTCATGGATCAAGAGGGTCCAGAGTATGTGGGACTGTCACTCCTTGGGAGCAAACAGTAGGAAAAGAGAGGATTGCTGAAAGCTCCCTGAGCTTCGGAGAGCAGGTGGGTAAAGCTGTAGGAAAAGCAGCTCCGCCACGTTGAACTGCAGAGAGAGAGAGAAGGCCAGCAGAGACACTGAGGAGGTTTGACACCAAACAGGCGCAGAGAGGGGGACGGTGGGACAGGCTGGGTGAAACCAGGTTACATCAAACCCGGTGCAGAGATGGAGAGCCATCTGAATCAGACTGTGTCCCAAAGGAGGCCCCGGTGTCTGAGAGGAAAAAAGACCAAGAAATGAAGCTTGAATTCTAAAAGGAACATTGGCTCCAATGCTGAAAGCACTCTTTAATGGCGAGGAGTGCTGTCGTACATTTGCACAAGAATCCTCATTGTCTGTCTTGAATTCTCCTCAAACACACAATATACAACTCTGAGACCCAGAACCCTGCATGGAAATTCCAAAATCCAAGTACTCTAGTAACTCAACTACATTCTGTTCATGCTGCCTCTGGTTAAACGAAAATGGTGAAAACTAGTACATCTTTAAAATCAGAGAAAAAGAAGCACGCACAGAATAGAAAACACAGCTTCACAAAACTAAGTTACCTTACTTGCTGCTTATTTCTTCCAGCTGCACAGGCTGCCAGGTGACATGCACAGACATCCAGGAACTACTTTAGTTACAGCAACAACTAAGGCAGACAGCTTGGAGTTTTCGATGGGTTTCTTCCTCTCTTTTTTAATTTATTTTGCCCTTTCCCCACAGCTTTCACAGCCACTAGAAGCTACTATGACCATTCCTTTCTCCCCAGCACACACCTCCACATCCATCCATTTCCCAAGGGACAGTAAATTGTTTCTAAATTAGAGCCACAAACTGCACTGATGTAAAATTCATTTCTTTAATCCCGCTTGAAAAGCAAACTTTCCTCCCTCTTATCTCTCCTTGCCACCCAAATAATAAATGACAGTCATCTGTTTTATGTTAGACTATGATTCCCAGATCTCTCATGCTGATTCATTCTCAGCTTTCACAGCGCAGGCACAAGTTGTCAGGAAGAGCTATGCTGGCTGCATTTCCCATATGGAATCCAACAGCTGGAGTTCACTCATTAGAGCAAGCAAAAAACCCTGATATAAATTAGAGAGAGCAAAACAACAGGGTGACAAACATCTTCCTTCACCTCGAGAACAAGACTGAGAAGTGTGTAAGGCCAGTGCAGTGTTCTGTCTGCCAGGGAATCAATAAGACCCAATTATCCATGGATGTGCTCGTGCCTGTGAAATTCCCCTGTTCACAAACTCCACTGCCCCAACGTCTTCCCCTTCTTCCCCGACTGCCCACGTGGCATCAGCTCAGCCCACACACACCAGGTCCCCTCCACACCCCAAACCTGCATTCCTCATCCAATCTAGTTTGCTCCTACCTTAAAGAAACGATAGCCAAATTGTTTTCCTGGCTGTAGGTTATGCTGAAACAAATCTAATTAACTATTTTTTTCCAACTAAACCATCAGCTTTAACAGCTCTGACAAATGGGTTCCTCTGAGGACTTATCCTTAACTTTCTGCTAGGAACATTTAAGCAGTCTGTAATACTGTGATACTGAGCTGCTTCAAACTTTCTCAGTGGTATTTTTAATCAGATCCTTAAATTCATGTCAAGGAATTTCCTGAATTTTAGTGGTTTAATAGAGTGGCATGGGATTCTTTTCACAGTTTGGATTGTGTTGCTTTCATAAAAAGACCTATTTTAACCCAAGGTTTCAGGAGTTTAACTGTTATCATAGTAATGAGAAAATCTAGTACAGTATTATTTTGTTTCAGAAGGGAAAAGTGCCTGGAGTAAGAAAGCGTATTAAATGGGCCAGAAAGGTTAAACAGCAGGATAGAGAAAGCCAGGAAGAAAAGGTCCTTCAAAGCATCAAAGTTCAAATGATAGAGAGAAAAAAAAAATAGCTCAAAGCCTTGCATGTAAAAAAATAAAGTGAAGGTGCCCCATCCCTTTCACCCCCCCAGCAAAAAAACTTCAGACAAACTTGATAAGGACAAATAAACCAACGCCAATGAAACACAAAGCCAAAAAAACACCCACAAACCCCCTCTATACATGTAGCTTTTCATATCCATTCGGAAATTATCCATTTCACCACCAGTTAATGCCTCATTTACATGGAAAAGGGACTTCAGCTCAAATACCTATCAGGACCATTGACTGAATGTTTGATGTTAAACAGCATATTGCAAGACTAATCAAATATTTTAAGAGAATTATTTAAATATAGATATTTGACAATTCGTGAGCCACCTGCAGATTTAAATTCTTGGGTCTGTGAACAAGTTTAGCAGAGGACTCTCCCATCTGAAGTTCAGTGCGATGCTTCAGGAATTTTATAAACCTGGAAACTGCAGTAGATTTGATCATCTGCCACAATACCATGAACGTTAAACAAAAAGCATCTCAACCTGGCTTGTGCAAAAAGCACAACAGATACAGTTTGATCCAGAAGAATCGAAAGCACCTTCTGTATTAAACAGGAATGGTTTTAGTGCTAAATGGCCAAATTAACGAGAAGATAATTGGAAGACTCTCTGCTAAGCTCTGAAGGCAGGGAGCAGATCCTAAACACCACTTCAGACTTTCCTTCTGTCCTTCAACAGAAAAGACATGCCCGAGTTTCACCACAAAAACATCTCCTGTAGTTCTGTAGTCACTATTATTTCTAATGGAATGATTAATACATACATATTAAAAATGTTGGTATTGCAAAGAGAGTTACCATGGAGAAGACTAAGTTTGGCATTATTCCTCAATTTGCCACTCCTTCATTTTTTAATCTTCTTCATTAAACAGGTCAGTTTATTCTAGAAAAAGTAATCAGTATCTCATGTAATTTTTGCTGGTTTTTTTCTTCCAACAACAAGGAACTGGATATTAAAATGCAATGTACTTATAGTTTATTTAGATGGAATTATTTGCATTGGGAGCTATCCCGGGGGAGACAGTTCTTAGATGAGTCATCCTTTGTACCTTAGCTGACCAAAACCCAGCACTGCTCTATTGCCAAACAGATTAAATATGCAAGATGGAAAACATGAAAGAGCAGCACATCAATACAGAAACAAACAGATGTTATTTAAATATGAAACAGAGGGAAATGCACCACATTTCAGAGGGATATTGATCTTAGGACCACTGATGGCAAAGCGTCCAAGCACCTTTATTTAAAGGAAGGCTTCAATGAAATTCCTGGTCGATTTTTTTTTTTTAAAATCATATCAAAAAGCTCTAAGGCCATGAATGATGAATTGGAAAAAACTTCTGATGGATGTAGCACATACTTGTGGATCACAAGACTTAATGTAAGGACTGTAAAACAGTACATCAGATAAAAGTCAGATTCTCAAACATCAGATAGAACAGCTCAGATTTCCTGCCAGCCCCCACCCTCCTCATGCATCCGCCCTGTCAAGCCTGGCACGAGTGGAGCCTTGGCCTTAGGATCCTGTTGGTACGAGATGTGACGCTGGGAGTGACACTCCGAGCTAAGTGATGGGAGAGGAACCACGCAGGGAACAGCATCCCCAGCCAAGGGCTTTACTACCCCTAGCAAGGGAGCTGGAAAGAGTTTGCTTAAGGGTAAATCCAAACAGCTGGCATGAATATAATCCGGACCTGTTGGTTGCTTTTTTAGGCTTTCTGGCTCTTGCTGGGCGCACCCTGGACCTTTAGAGCAATGCTTTGTTTGGTGACTCCGTTTGGGGTCATTGTCACCACGTTGCTGATCACAGACCCAAGAGGGAAACAGTTGTGGGTGCTCAGCTGGGCACGTGGTAGTAAAACAGCTGGGAAAAAAATCCATCCCGAGCATTGTGGCCAGGAAAATGGGTACAGAAGTTTCAGCTGCAAGTGGGAAGAGTGAAATGAGGAATCACTCAAGGTATGGAAAGAGGGGAATTGGAAAGTTTAAGAAGGTTTCACCCATCATCATGACACACCTAATGAGGAAAGACTCCAAACACTCACAATAATACTCTCTGCACTACAGGCGGAGAATCCTTTGAAACAGAATTATCTTATGAAAATACTAAATTTAAAGCCCATCTTTCCTGTCCAAACTACCAAGGAGGGTACGAAATGCTTAAAAGACCTGGGGGCTTCCTAGGCCATTTCATTCAGTTTGTAGCAGAATCTTTTCAGGAAAGATATGCTGCCAGTACAATTAAGCAAGTTGCTTTTCCTCGTTTATTATTTATGATTTTAATATAAGACTTACAGATGCACTCTATCATTGCATTCCATATCCTTGTATCATCCTGTCTTGCACAGCACAATTGTTAAGTGTTTAGCAATTTACCACTTTGAATTATATTACAAATTCGCCTGGAAGTTGGTTCTTATACTTTGATCTAAAACTATTACCCAAGTCTTGTACAATGTAATTAAATAAATTAAACCAGCCCTTGGGGACCTTTTGCACTAAAATGAAATTTCAGATCCAAGAGTGCCTGTAACCTTTACTGTAACCATGTCTAAAATGTTACTTGTAATTTTGCAACTAATCAGATCTTGACAGAAAGGCAGACACTTGTTGATGGAACTCCTCCTTCCTCATATCCCCAAGGATAAATTTACTACATCAGGATTGAAACAAATCCTCTTCTATCAGAGCCCATATTTTAAACAGGGTGTTACAAGCAAGGCTTCTGGAATATTGCTGCTCATTTGTAAGCCATGGGTATCACTCGTCCCCTGCCACTGGACTGGTCAGCTCATTGAAAAAATTCATGTTTTGTGACATAAACCATTTTTCTTTCAATTCAGATGACCTAAAAATCAGGCTGACTGCAACACCCAAGTTAGCAGGGACCAGCCATATTACATCAGTACCACAAAAAGCACAGCTGAAGCATTAGTATAAGAGGCCAGGTTTAACATGGACCAGTGACATTGGGAACCAAGGCAAATATTTCTAATCCTGCCCCTCAAAAAAAGCTCAATAATCCCTAATTGAAGAGCAAGAATTAACTGGACAGAAAGCAGCTCAGGTGTCATTACCAAAATAATCAAAATGTCTTCAAAAAGCTACATTCATAAAGAATGTGAGCACATAGCAAAATCTGGGCTCAAGACAAACACCAGAACCAGTCACAATGAATTTCTATGTACCAGCTGAAAATTCCACCCCTTGGTCCATTGAGCAGGGTTACGTTACCCTGGGGAGGGTCTGGGATGTCAGCAGTCTGCACACACGAGGTACAGGTGAACACTAAGCCTGATGCTTTGATTCCTCCCCGAGGAGTTCTGAGGAGAAGCTCCAGCACAGCTGGGATGCAGCACAGGGGTCGGGGGACAGCATCTCCTAAAGCCAGAATGGGGACCAGCCGCTGCCGGTGCTGGCAGTGCATCCTCTGCTGTTCCCTGCTCCTACTGACACACCAGAGTTGAAAGCCTGTCATGGCCACTGAACACACCCAAGGCTCTTCTAAACCTGGACACCGTCGGCCAAGAACCTGCCAGTCAGCGAGCGCTGCTCCAGACCTCGCATCCTTCGCTTCACCTGCCTTTCTTCTCGTTAGAAGGTCTTTTACATGAATGACGTTGAGCAGGGGAATGTTCTGCCATCTGAACAAAGGGTCATTTCGTCCGTGGCAAAGGGCCCATCATCTCCCGAGGGTCACCTCCCACCTCCCCCCGACGGTCCCCGGCAGCAGCAGAACACTTGCCTTCAAGGTGTCCCTGCTCAAGGTGGCTCTGCAATTACAGAAGTGCCAGTTGTGCTCCTTGGAGCTGTCACAGCCAGAGCTGATTTCTCACCCGCTCTCAGACCTTCCTTTTTCACCCGTAGTTTGAGAAGCGCAATAACCAACTCTTACAGGCGGGTGGACAGCTCAAAGGTTTTGTCTCAAGCAAGCAGTAGGTATTTAGCTAAGCTGAATCTTCAGTGATCACTTGATTGTAACTAAAAACAGAATTATCAATCAAAAAGTAGGATACAAAAAGAGTCCCTATGGAGATTCAAGGAAAGTGTTCTAATGCAGGTATTTTTGTTCTTTCCAACTACAAAAATAACACACTATCCACCCTGAAACACAAAGATAACCAAGGAAGCATTAGGTCATTTGCAAAAGGTTCACTTCCCTAGAGCAAAGTATTATTACTATCATTATTATTTAATTTCAGCTACTTCTGTATATTTAGCTTTGAAAGCAACACCACAGCATCAAATATTTCCTGATGAATAATGAGCCTGTAACGAGAACTACAAATGACGAAACATTAATTTCTCCATGTGAGTACTTTCAAAGGTCATCTCTGTTTTATTCATTTCTCCAAGCATGATCCTGCCTTGTCCAAAATAGCTCAAGCTTCTATCCCAGTCATTTGGCTTTGCTACAGACTAGGAAAAAGTATAATGCTACACTAATTTGATCTCTGCAGCAGATGAATCAATAGTCTGAAGAGCATCACTAATTATAATAAAAGTATGTTCATTAATAATATTATGCATTTTTATGCATAACTACATTTTAATTTTTCAAATACATACTCCCAAGAATGCAGTCACAGAGTCCCAGTCCGAAAACCACAGTGGGATACCAATGCAGAATCTCTCAGTGCTTTTGGGGAAGGCAAATACAAACATGTGGCTTTGTTGCTCTGCAGCCAGCAAACAGCCAACCAATATGTCCAGGAACACAGGTAATTTACGTGTATGTATACATATATAAATAACAACAACAGCCTTTCAAAGTCCTCCTGCCCAGCTCTGGAGTTTGCTTATGCCAGCCACTGCACTCAGCAGCTGCGGGTGCTGACAACCTTCTTGTCTTGCAAAGGGAAAGAGAAATTATCCCCGTCTCTACATTGTTTTAATCTCACGTTTGTCCACAGAGTGAACTAACATTTTGAGATGTGCCAAGGGGAATGAGAAGAGTTAGAAGAGGCTGTTTGATCTCCCAGCTCACTGCTCCTCCCAGAGCAAAGCTCCAGAAGGAATGACATTTCACCCAAGAGCCAGTGAACCAGCAGACTCTGGTGTTTGCAGCCTTACCTTTGTGGATATGATTCAATATGACATAGCTCACTAGGAATTAAAGACCTGCATGAAATAACTGCTGCTTCTTACTTACAAATCCATTAAATGGGTTAAAAGTGGCTTCAACTTTTGAGTCTCGGAGGGGTTTTTTGTATCTTCCAAGTGATCTTTTACTCACAGGGTAACAGCAGGTAACAAGATGCAAAAATTTCGGTGCCTGCTCCCTCGTTCTCCAGGGCCCTGGTGCCTCTGTGTGACTTTGTATAGGTTATAACCTCTCTGGATTTCATTTACCCATCTCTGAAATGTGAATAATGCTTAACTTCCTCCTGGGAATTGTGTAGAGGCTTAGAATATTAATCCTGGTAAAGTGCTTTGAAATCAGTGAATTGAAAACAGCACAAAGCGCCAAGTTTTATCTTGTGCATCCACTCCTTGTTGCCTTTCCCTTGTCAGGCTCATACAGAATTAACTCTGATCATTTAAATCAGTTTAGCTTCTGCAATAATAATCTTGCCTACTTCAATCATCTAAAAAAAAGATGATAAAGGTAAAATAACTTAAACCAACGCTTCAGGTTTTTCTGCTTACAGATGTAATGCACACTGTGAAATCACACACTGGGCTGTTTAATACTTCTCCCTGCCTTTCTCTGGCTGCATGAACAGTGTTTAAGGAGCCTCCTAAAAGCAACAATCTGTTTCTTTGTGAAAATCTCCTTTAAAATGGTTATGAAGTGGCCCTAGTGGATGATTTCCTGTATTGATATTAAAAAAGCTTTTGCTTGCATCTTTTTATGTGTAAAATACATTAAGTACTTCAATTCTATGGAAGATAAAATTCTGTTAAAAATTGTAAAAATCACCATAAAATGTGAAACATTTTTCCAGTTTCTACTCAAATGAATGACCTCACATTCAGAGCTAAAGAACAATAAAAATCAATGGTTTACTGAATCCCTGCAGATGTCCATTACCCATAAATACAGTGGGAATCTGTTAGACTTTTTTAAAAAGTAAATACCTTAGAATTCACAAAATTCACAATAAGTCTTTATGTTTTGAAGCAAGTTCCAAGGACCAGAAAAACAGCTACTTTCACAAGAACTACTTGTATTATAAAAGCTTTAAACCCAAGAGAACGTGGAATCCAATAAAACATGGGATACCCTTAAATGTGGCCAGGACACATCAACTCCTCGCTGTACCCTCTCTCCACCTGCATCTCTTGGAATTGCCATTCCTCTTGTGGGTTTTTGTGCTACAAGTTAGCGGTCCTCTTCATTCTCCAGAACATAAACAGAAGTAAATATGATGAAATGCATTTTGCAAGGCGTCACAGAAGGGGTTTATCAGTCCTGACATGGTGCTGGAGCCTGGCTGGCTGACAGGAACGTCCCCTGGAGAACACACAGCAGGAGTGATGGATTTACTGTTCACATCAGCGCCGTCACTTGGTTGGAAGAGGGGACAACCCCCCTGCAAACGTGCTGGAGCAAAGAGCTCCGGAGCAGATCTCTCTCAACAACCACACGTTTTGATCCAGCAATAAACACTAACTAAAGTACATTGCTACCACTGGTGTCACTGCGTTAAAAAAATAGCTTTAAAATCCAACTCTAAGGAAAGAAAAGAAGTTTAGAAATACACTCATCAGAAACACAGATGATTTTTTTCCCCTACGAACTCCCAAGTCTGGGCATTAGATTTAACAATAATAATAATTTGTGAAACAGCTTCTTTCAACAACGAAATAAACCCATCTAAAGGCTCACTCTCTGGAAGCTCCACGGGAAGGCATTCACTGAAGCTGGCTGCAAGACCCCCTAAAAGCAGGCTCGGGGAGGGCAGCTGAGCCCCTGCAAAGCCCTGCAGTTGCTGTGTGTTGTTTTAGGGAGCCCAGGGGAGCCCGTGGGCCCGGGGGTTGGGGTGATGCACACAGCTCTGACGACACTTCAATTATCTCTGCCTGAAATTGAATCTGTTAAGAACACTGTAAACCGAATAATCCAATTCCTTCTAATACACCAGCCTGAATCCCTAAGCCCTAATGAACATTTCTCCTTTTTCATTCCCTCTCCCCAGAGCCAGCTAAAGAGTTGAGTCAAGAACCCAGCAATTATGCATCATTTAAATATTTTAGTTTATGTGAGTTCACCGCGTGCAAGTGAGGACATGATTGCAGTGAGCCTCCCAAACATGCCCCCTCCTTTTAATTACCAGAAATCCAACCCTGTAGGTGAACCAGGATCACCAACATCCGAAACACCACACTAAACATGGCCAGCGATACTGGAATTACAGGGAAATCAATA